>VYZX01032844.1:0-37130 GCA_013401335.1 Brachypteracias leptosomus | reverse complement strand
TTTCAACCACCGCCCCCCGTACATTTCAAATATATAAATACTTAGCTATAGTTATGGCTCTCACCAGAGCATTTCAGCTCTGTTGTGTGTCAGACTTTTGCAAACTATCAACTAGGTTGGTAACCGTAGAATTTCCTAAAATATTTCTAAGTATTTGTAGAAAGTTTTCCTTAAACACAGAACCTACAATTCTACATTGCAAGTAGGGACTTAAGAGGTTTTGCTAAAAGTTTAAGAAACCACATCATGTCACAAGAAATCTGAGCAGAGGTTTTTGCAAGTAGTTTTAAAAACCATTTTTAACCTATATAAACAGCATTTTGTAGATAAATTGTCTATTAAGCAATGTGAAGTTTTGTATAAACTCTCAAACAAAACAGTTGTCCCATAGCCACTCAAAACCAAACTATTTAAAAAATAAAAAATTTCAACTGCCAACACCAAAATGTATATTCTTGCTGTAGTAAGAATATTTATGATTGATAAAACCATTCTTAGCACCAGCTTACAACTTCTATGCATAAGGTTTTACCTGAAATTATTTTTCATGGAACTTAAATATAGTTTTTAAAATACAATATGAGAAAAGTGTACGCATAGAGCTTATAATACACACATATAGGCATTTTTCCATAGAGTACAATTTGTCTCAGGTGTTACTAGTTATTATCAAGTCAACCAAAAGTGCAATAGCAAAACGTAGATGCAGTAATACAAAAAGATCTGAATCTATTTATCATATAAGAACTTGATGAAGTGAATCTTTGTGTAACAGAACATTTTTAGAGTAGTCATAAAAACAATCTCCCCACACACAATTTATTTACTATTTTCTCTGAAAAATGTCACAAAGTCTCAAATTTCTATTCCAGAAGTCCTAGGAGAAAACCACAACTAGGATTCTTTTCCAAGTTAATATCAAGATTTAGGCAAGAGCTATACAAGGGTGGCTTATATTTTCTGAAGTTTTGGGGCAAGGTTATACCTATGCATAACCCCATCACCTCAGTGCAAGTGCAGCAATTCATGAACTGTGTTGCCCTCAAGATCTTAAGGGCAGAAAAAAAATACACATTTTTTATAGCTAAGACTTTCTTAGTACAGCTGACAGTCTAATACAGGAATTGTTATTAGTTCAGGACTAAGTATTATTAACCATCAAGCTAAAGACATTTTGAGTTGGCTCTGTCTTCATAGGGTTACTTTTTCGCTATCATCTGGTATAACTTTTTGGTCACAGAGAATTTAATGCTTGCAGGAACAAGCCAAGACATCACAAAAGAAGGCAAAATGCAATGCAAAAAATACTTAGTGAAGAGAAAACTAGGCAAAGCTCATTCCTCTCACAATTTTCTTTACTTGTATCACAATTCTGAACTTGGGCTTTTGTCTGAGCCCTTTCTGCAGACAGTGAACCCAGTGACCTATTGCATGAGGTAGCCGTGTTAGAAGCTTAGTTAACTTACATATATTCCACAAGTTAGAGTTCTGTTCAGGCTGAAGACAATGTATCTTTTTTTAAGATGGTACATAGCTACATAGATAGCTTTATTTTTCAAGAATTTTGGGTGATTTCAGGAAATCTATAAAAAACAACCTCTTATCTGGACTCTTCTTTCACTGAGGGAAACTCAAGTAAGTTGTGTTATTTACCTATATGGACTTTCTTGAGCCAGAAGATTATCTTCATTACGTAATGAAGACAGTACACATATTCAGATCAAAGGCAAATGGATACTGTCCTGGATTAGGCATCTAGAATATTAAAAACATAATCACTGAACCCACACCATAAAACAGATATAAAGATGAAGCTTCCATTAAACATAAATAATTTTGCTGGACATTTAAAATAATTTATGATAAAAGAGGCTAATTTTCCTTTAAAGAATACTATTACTGTCTTAATTAATTTTGAACTAAGGTATTTGATTTGATTAATAACAATTTATAAAACTATACCTAATGCACAAGAAATTAAAAATGTTCAAAATTTGTTTAGAAAGCATAGTTATTCTACAATGACACTGATTAAAGCAAAAATGGTAATAAAAATTAAAACTGTAATATACCTCTATGTAATAACATTTGTTTTAATAGCTTAAATGAAGCAAAGCTTTGTTAGAAGCAAAGCTATAAACAAAACTGGCAATTTATTATGATATCTTTGGATACTAGCAAAGTTACCATTTAGGTAATTTTGTCTTTTAATAGGCACAGAACTTTCCCATTTACTTCTGCTCCTCTCCAGTCACCTGTAACAAGTGTTCCTTTTCTTTTAAAAAGAAAATTTAATCTCATTTTCAGATGAAAGGAAACAGCATAAACCCAAGAAGTATAAAGTTTATAATGAAATGTAATTTTGAAATATACTTCAACTTGTCAGCCTCTGTGAATTGCCTAGGAAAGAAGAAGCTGCAGAGGATTCAAGAACACACTGCTCAAAAGTTGAAGAACATCCTGTGTAGCCTTACAATTTAATGCATGCAACTACAAAGGAGCATAGGACAGTTCATGTTGGAAGAAACCTCAGGAGGTTTTTCATCCAACTTTTTTGATCAAAGCAGGGTCAGCTGTGAGGTCAGACCATGTTACTCATGGCTTTATCCAGTTGTGTCACAAAAAAACCTTCAGGGATGGGGACTGCACAACCCCTGGCCAGCCTGCTCCCTTGACAGTTCTCAGAACGAAAAAGGTTTTCCTTCTAACCAGTGTGAAACTTTTCTCTTATTTCAACTCACATTCCTTGTTTCTTGTCCTCCTACCATTTATTGTTTTGAAGAGCTACCATACTGCTCCAAGGAAGCATTTTATCTATAGCAGACCTCTTTTGATATCTGCAGCACAGAGCTAGACCCTGTCTACCACTTTGTAACCCTTCATGCTACACATGGTTGGTAATGTGATCGCTGCCTAGGTACACAAATGCTGTCTAACAAAAGGTGATTTCGAATTAGAAACCACTGGGTACTCGCTTTGCAAATGTGAGATGCTGGTGCATAGGTAAAAGGCAGGAAAGAGTAGCATTGAAAGGAAGTGAGAGGCATTAACTAATATGAATGAAAGATAATCAGTGTTATTGAACCATCTTTGCACTCAACAGGAAATATGAGACAAAAAATACCCAGAATCTGGAGGCAGAGAATTAGGTTGACAATAAAAACAATGGGAAAAAAACAACACCACAGAAGGCTCACATTCTACACAACTTGCAGTGCTGGAACTTATCACTAGGAGCGGAAAAGTTTTGGTAGTGTAAGGTAAGGACCTATACATGTGACTTTTAAAGCTCAAATTCAAACCAAATTATACTCAGGTCATGGTTATTAAGAGAGGTTTCCACAGTCTGAAAAAAACAACAATCCTATCTTCAGGAAATGCAAGAAAGAGAATCTGGAGAACTACAGCCTTGTCAGCTCTCATGTCGATCTTTGGAATGTGATGGAACAAATCTTTCTGCAGACCATTTCCAAACATATGAAGGACAAAAATGTGATCAGGAGTAAACAACATGGATTTACCAAGATGAAATTTTACTTAATCAACCTGATATGACTGGTTTGGTGATGAGGGGCGAGCAGTAGTTGTTTATCTCACTATATTCAGGTTTTCAACATCGTGTCCTGTAACACCTTCTCAGACAAATTGACAAAGTACAGGCTACAGTGAATGATCTGAAAACTGGCTGAACTGCTGGACTCCACCTGGAGACCAGTAACTAGTCAGGTACTCCAGGGGCTGATACAGATTCCAACCAATACCTTTTAACATCTTTGTTAATGACCTAGAGGATGGGTTAGAGTGTATACTCAACAAGTTCCAGGTTATACAAAACTGAAAGGAGTGACTGAAGGTTGCATTGTCATTTGGAGGGACCTTGACAGGTTGGAGAATTAGGCAGAGAGGAATCTCATAAGGTTCAGTGAAGGGAAACGTCAAGTCCTTCATGTAAGCAAGAATAACCGCAGGCACCAGCATACAATGGGGGCTACACAACTGAGATGCTAAATACAGTATATCCCCCTATTCACTGTCATCCATCAAAGGCTTTGTTGTATTTTTCTGTAAGTAATAATATGTAACAAACAGATCATTATATTTAAAAATTATTTTAAGTGTCATGTTGAACTTTCCAAGGTGAAAATCCATTTGTGTGCAGCACAGATGGAAGTTAAGCTTAGAGACTGAAAAAAATAGAGACACTTATTTTCCATAGAAACAGCATCACCAGCATTAAAATTATTTCGAAGATTTCCGGTCTTACAAATTAAATTTTTTTAAGATGCCAATCCTAGGGAAAATTTTAAAAGTTACTTCCTGCAACACTTTGGAATTAACTGTTTCATTATTCTAATTTTGACATATATTTTCTTTAATAAGCTTCAAAATAAAATTTTGCAAAACAGTTTTTCAAAATGTTCTTTGCATGGCAAGGTTTTGATAGTAGGGGGACTACAGGGTAAAAGCTTCTAGAAGCTTATCCTATGTCAGATAGAGCCAATGCTGGCCAGCTGCAAGACAGACCTGCCTCTGGTCAAGGCCAAGTCCATCAACAGCAGTGGTAGCACCTCTGTGATACTGTATTTAAGAAGGGGAAAAGTTGCTGGGTAACATCAATTGCAGACGGAGAGAGGAGTGAGAATATGTGGGAGAGAGAAACAGCTCTGTGGATATCAAGGTCAGTGAAGAAGAGAGGTGATGTGGTGCTACTGACATCAAAGCAGAGATTCCCCTCACCATGGTGAAGACTATGGTGAGACAGGCTGTTCCTCTGCAGCACATAAAGATTAATGGTAAAACAAATAAGCACCTGCAGCCCATGGAGGACCCCATGCCAGAACAGATGGAAGTCTAAGGAAGACTGTAAGCCTGTGGGAAGCCCATACTGCAGCAGACTCCTGGCAGGACCTGTGGACCTGTGGAGAGAGGAGCCCATGCTGGAGCAGATTTGCTGGCAGGACTTGTGACCCTGTGGGAGATCCATGCAGGAACAGTCTGTTCCTGAAGGACTGCATCCTATAGAAAGAATGCTGGAGCAGTTCCTAAAGAACAGTAGTCTGTGGGAAGGACTCACACTGGAGAAGTCTGTGGAGGACTGTCTGCCATGGGAGGAATCCCATACTGGAGCAGGGGAAGAGTGTGAGGAGTCCTCCTCCTGAGAAGGAAGAAGCAGCAGAGACAACGTGATGAACTGACCACAATTCCCATTACTGTATCTCAAGCCAAGATAGTTGAACTTGAGTCCTATGCCTAGAATACCTTTTGCAGAATGTATGCCAGAGATCTGACACAGTTTCAGTGGTGTTTTGGGGGCTACCATCTTGTTAGAGGAGCTCCTGTTTGAAGATCAGGTAAGACAAAGATAAAACAGCCACCAAATATTGCCCAGGTATTCTTAATGAATGTAATGGTCCTGATGGGGAGACTATTGCATATTAAGGACTTAGTGCTCCACTAACAGTTGGCATGAGTAGGTGCAAGCCTATGCTGTGTTTCACTCCAAGTATTACTTGGCTTTAAGGACTGTGCTGTGCTACACATATCCTTTTGTGTAGGACAAACTCAGCTAGATAATCATAATGGAAGATCCTATTGCTGGTTCTCCATCTGGCATGTCCTTGTCTTTACCCTGAAATGAAGGAACATGTTTTCAAAAAACCATCCTCTTGAAGAAAATCCTAAAAAATGTGAAGACTGCAATGGTAGAAAACCTCACAGGAATTTTGTGCAGCCTGCTGTTGCCTAACCAGAGAGGGACGGTCAGGGATGTTGTATCATCCTTGGTTTCCATCATCAGGAATGTAGTATTTTATAACTTACTATCACCTTTTCTGAAATATTAATGTGTGGCTTTCTTGTTGGGATAAAAATAAAAAGCCAACACCTCCCGTTACAAAACAATAAGTTAAACTGTTAAATCTATCAGTATAAAGTTATAATATAATAATATATACATTCCTTTACTCTATAACCGGCACTGTTGTCCCTGCAGGACCCAGTCTCGAGATGCTGCATTAGTAATGTCTTCCAATGTGAGCTTTGCAACATCATTGCAAAATGATAACTTCCTTCATGATCTGATGCTAAAAGACAAATTTTCTAGTGCTGTATGACATTGTTATGACAGTGAAGCTTAGACTTGCAACTGATATAGTATTAAACAGCAATAGGTCTCAGTATGCACGTTTTAAGAGCAACAAATTCCTCATAGCATCTTTTTATTTATTTATGTACATATCTTGTACCGTTTTAGAATCACACAAGTCCACATATACCTACATAAGTAATAATTTAATGACTCAAATTCTTAGTTCTCTTATTGACACCTAGAACTTCTCTAGACATGCATTTAGTTTCTGATATTTCATGTAGATTTTTATTGCTAAAGTGATGCTCTGTATTTTTTCAAATAATTTGAGTATATAGTTAAACCATTCTTAGCACAGTGCAGCACTTCCATAGGGAAAAAACAAATCATACATAATATCTTTTTTTTTTTTTTTACAGATTATTATATAGTAAACAGTTCAACAAATGTAGAGATAGTTTAATTCAAAACAGACCTATAATGCTATAAGAATAACACAGACAGAATGAGTCATACAAACAGGGAATTAAAATATGGGAAAGGCTCAAAAAACCCCCCCCACATACACACAATAAAAAAACATTTATCCATTTGGCTATGGAGGCAAATCTTCAAGCATGGGGCATTACTTAGAGATAAATTGCTTCCAGGAAGACTATGAAAGTTCCAGTAGAGAGCCTTTGTAGGCTTTTTGGTTGGTTGGGGTTTTTTACAGCTTAAACATATCCCCTTTATTTATTCTACTGGTTCAAAGATTGTGGTAGGAGAGAGATAGAAATATGTGAGCAGCATGATGGATCACCAGGACAGAATTCCAGCTCTGATTATGCTATTTTATTCTCATAGATACTGTAAGACCCCTGTAAGTAATTTTTAATGCTTATTGCTTTATTGCTTGCCCTGATGTGCTTTTAATCTAGAGATCTTTATCTAATTCTGGACTGCACAGTTTTATTTCACTACACAATCCTAATTTTCACTTGGCGCTGAGAAGATTACATAGAATGAGAGAATTTCTCTACCTTTCTGTCCTTTTTTTTCTTTATTAGCTCCTGTTTCATATGGATTAAATACACTGCCATTGTCAATTTCTTTTGGCTTAATAGTTAAGATATTGTAGTGGGTCTGTCTGAGCTGATTTTCCCCATACAGCCCTCATGCTGCAGTACTAGGACCCAGAGAGTGTTGATAACACACACCCTTGTTATGACTATCAGTGCCCACAAGGCACCAAAGGTACTTGGGGGGACACAAGATCTGGCAGGGGATACAACCTGGACAGCCAACCTGAGCTGACCAATAGGATACTCCATACCATATGATGTCAGCTCAACTATAAAGGGAGGAGGACGGGGGGGATTCGGGGGAAGACGTTTGTCCTCCGAGCAACCGGTACGCGTTCTGGAGCCCTGCTTCCCGGGACAGGCCCGATACCGCCTGCGGATGGGCAGTAGAGAGTAACGGCTTTGTTGCTTTTGCTTCGCGCGCGCGTGACCTTGCTTTCTCTGCTGTTTATTAAAACTGCTTCTTATCATAACCCCCGGGTTCTTCTTTTCCATCTTACTCTCTCCCCGCTTGCCTTGCTGACGAAGGTTTGGGTTGTGGGGGGGGGGAGTGATAGAGGGACTAGGGGTAGGCACCGGGCACCCAGCCAGGGTAAACCAACCGCAGCTATGCTATTATTAAGAGAATCAACAATAATTATGGAACATTTTAGCAAATGGAAAGCAGGATAAGGTTTAGGTTCATAATGTTAGTAGCAGCACTGATAGTAGAAGTAATAAATACTTTATAGGTCCAGACAATCCAATAAAACTCGTGAGACTAACACTTAATTACAACATTGTAAAGCAAATGTTTTCTCTTCTTTCAATGTCTGCCCTGAAAATGTTTTAAATTAACAGACAGAATACTGGTATGGAATCTATCAGGTATCTTTAGAGAAAACAGGTTGTTCTTGACTTATGGGACTTCAGATCATACTGATAAAATCTATTTTGTAATTTTTTTCTCAACCAAATTTTTCAAGTATCAATCATGTAAAATTAGAGGTTTGTTAAAAATGTAAATACATTAAAAATATGCTGAGTCTTAAGGACTAAAAACTCTGAGGAACCTTGAAAAAACACCCTCCTGGATTTCTGTCAAAATTTCATCCAATTATATATAAAATTATTCTGTTTCTTTTACTTGGGTATGGTGAAACTCAAATTGTATTCTAAGTGAGCACAGGATACACTCATGATTCTCTCATGTACTACGAAAGAACCACAGAATCGCTATGGTTGGAAAGGACCTTTAACATCATTGAGTCCAACCATTATCTATCTCTACCAGGCCACTTCTACACCATAACCTTGAGCACCCTATCTAGATGGCTTTTAAATACATCCAGGGACGGGGATTTAATCACTTCCCTGGGCAGCCTGTTCCAGGCCTTGACAACCCTTTTGGTGTAGAATTTTTTTGTAATGTCAAACCTAAACCTCCCCTGGTGCAACTTAATGCCATTTCCTTTTGTCCTGTCAGATGCGGCTTGTAAGAAGAGACCAACGTCCGCCTCCCTTCAATCTCCGTTTAGGTGGTTGTAGAGAACAATAAGGTCACCCCTCTGCCTCCTCTCCTTCAGGCTTAACAACCCCAGTTCCCTCAGCCACTCCTCATAAGACATCCTCAAGACCCTTCACCACCTTTGTTGCCCTTCTCTGCACCCTCTCCAGAACTTCAATGCCTTTCTTGTACTGTGGTGCCTAAAATTGAACACAGGACTCAAGATGTGACCTCACCAGCACCAAGTACAGTGGGACAATTACTTCTCTAGTCCTGCTGACTACACCATTCCTGATACAAGCCAGGATGCCATTGGCCTTCTTGGCCACCTNGCATTCCTGATACAAGCCAGGATGCCATTGGCCTTCTTGGCCACCTGGGCACACTGCTGGCTCATGTTCAGCCAGCTGTCAATCAAAAACCCCAGGTCCCTTTCTGCCAAGCAGCTTTCCAGCCACTCCTCCCCAAGTCTACAGCTTTGTATGTGGTTGTTGCAGCCCAAGTGCAGGACTTGGCACTCGCCCTTGTTAAAGGTCCTACAATTGACCGTGGCCCATTGGTCCAGCCTGTCCAGGTCCCTCTGAAGGGCCTCCCTACTCTCAAGCAGATCAGCACTCCCATGTAACTTGATGTCATCTGCAAACTTACTGAGGGTGCCCTCTATTTCCTCATCAAGATCATTGATAAAGATGTTAAACAGGAGTGGCCCCAGCAGTGACCCCTGGGGAACACTGCTTGTGACTGGTCGCCAACTGGATTTAACTCCATTCACCACCACTCTCTGGGCCTGGCCATCCAGCCAGTGCACAATCCAGCTGAGGGTACACCCATACAGGCCTAGAAAAGCCAGTATTTTGACGAGAATGCTGTGAGGAACAGTATCAAAGGCTTTACCGAGGTCTAGATAAACAACACCCACAGCCTTTCCCTTGTCCATCAAGTGGGTCACCTTGTCATAGGAGGAGATGAGGTTTCTTAAGTGGGACTAACCCTTCATGAACCCATGCTGACTGAGCCTCATGGCCTGGTTGCCCTGTAAATGTTGTGTTATGGCACTTAAGATGATCTGCTCCATAACCATCCCTGGCACCGAGGTCAGACTAACAGGTCTGTAGTTCCCCGGATCCTCCTTCCTACCATTCTTGTAAATGGGAGTCACATTAGCTAATCTCCAGTCCACTGGGACCTCACCAGTTAGCCAGGAATTCTGGTAAAACATGAGGAGTGGCTTGGTAAGCACATTAGCTAACTCAGCTAGTGGCATAGAGCTCAGTAGCATCATCAAGGTCTCATTTTATCTAAGGTATACTTCTGGGGAGGCTTCACCCTGTGACATTTTAAATACTAGGTCAGTCTCTTTCATACACACATTATTTTTTCATGATTTAAGAGAGTATATATATATCTGCAACAGCTTCAACTGTTTTCAAATAAATTTTTGTGACAATTTATGAAATTCTGAGGTCTATATACCATGTACTGAATGTAATTGCTTAGATGATTAAATATTAATTATTGCTCATGGCATCAAGAGTTTAATGGAATTACGTAAAAATATATGTACAGTCAGAGCTTGAACAATTATTTTTTGACATAATTGTTTTTTTGAAATAGTCATTTATCTTTCTTCTGAATTAGACCAATATAGTATTCATTTTATCTAGCCTGGCATTAAAATATAATAAAGTGCCTAGCTGGTATCATCTCAGTTTTGCTTTGAGGATTCTTGGAGTTTTTTTCCCTTCCTTTTTCCTTACAGTAAATAAATCTTATTCAGAGCTCACAGTGTCCCCACTCATGAAAAGGACTGCTAAGATCTGCCATTTGAATCAAATATGATATATTATATCATGTGATATTCCTGCAATGGAAACAAATTGATATTATTACTTAAGCACTTAAATGGTTATCTTGGATATACTACATCTCATTGCTTTAATTTGGTGAGGTCAGATTCCACGAGAGAAAGAAAAATTCTCTTATATTTAATAATATGGATTAGTAAAGCGTAATCACTTCCAAAAGGATTTGGTAGGAAATTCCCAAGGTTACTAGTAAAGAACCAAGAATAATTCATCTCTTAGACATTATTTTCTTTAATTGAAAATTTTAACTCCTTGCAAAGTTAGAAAATTGCTAAGCTGTAATTTCATGGGTTTTTGCAGTTGAGACATTAATTCTAATTGAGTGAACTTTCTTTACACATTGACCACGTCACTGAATATCAACTTCAAATATTTAACCATAAACATAATCTACTTTTCAAATATTTCTTCAATATTTCAGAGGAAAACTGTGGAGCATTTACAAACTGCAGTCCTGTTTCGATTACTTGCTATCATAACACTGAATTGTTTCATTTTCAGTGGTATTTAAAGCTGTTCCAATTCATACATTTTATAATATGATATTTGGGACTTGCATACATCCTGCAATATACCAAACTTAATAGATTTGTCTAGGTACTTCTCTCTTTTTCTTGTTGAGTATTCTATTATGTTTTAGTTGTGAAATATATTATCTTTGCACATTATACAGATGCATTTTTATTTTAAGTACTATGTTGTTGCCATGACAACCACAATATTAACGTCCAGCTTGTACATCAAGATGGCTGATTACTGACTACTTTTGCTCTGTAAGATAGAGTCTCCAGGAGGTTACAGAAGGCTGGTTTGGTCTCCTAGATCTTAACAAACACTGAAGTTTTTCGTGTACTGTACATTGTAAATCATATCGCACTGGAGCTCAGTACTTGGATGCTGTGTCCATCCTTCCCATTGAACAAATAGAGGTGAAAATGCCGAGAATCAGCTACTATGAGCTAGCACCTTTTGGAGTGAAAGGCAGGGTGTCTGTGTGTAAAACACCTGTGTGTCACCAATGAGAAGAATTGGTCAGAACTCAGGGGTTTGCTGTACCTCCTGACAAATCTCCAGCCTGCCTTAATGCTTGCAGGAACTGAGCTTACAACTTCAGCCCTTGCTTGCTTGTAATCCAAGACTGAGGCTGTGCATTGTTTGATATGTAAATTTACTCACATTACAATATACTGACGGGTGTGATCACTTCCACATCCTCTAGAAAGAGAACCTTTAGACACGGTTTGGTGCTTGACAGACTCTGTCTATACTTGCAGGATTTCCTGTGTTTGCACAGTGTCACCTACAGGTTGTATTGAACAGTAACACTGGCTGGAGTACAGATGGAAGATACTGTATGTCACTAAGACCTGTTACTGTATATTTTTTCAAAGAAAAGGACCAAAGTGGGGTTTATTTCTGAAGGAGTCTTAAACAGAAATTTGCTCCACTATACATGTTTATTAGCCTGCTTTCTCCATAAAATGAAACATAATGCTCCCTTTTATAAATAAATAAATAAATAGACTGTATCCGGAGCTTCTACTTTGTCTCAAGACTGAGAATTAATATATTCCCTTTCTCACAGTTCCTTTGAGTATGTACCTCTGTCTCACATGATTAGTCAATGTTATTGTTAGCAAGTTCAATTAAACAGCCTTCATTCTACTTCCCCACTGCCTTAGGCAGTAGGTCTCCAATATTTCTCAATTCTGAGTAATTGCATTTCAATGATGACATCTCAGAGCAGAGAGAGCTACAAGGCAACAACCAAAGTTATTTTCTTTTTCAGTGTCAATCATCAATCTTTCTTTTTTTTAAAAAAAAAAGAAAGGGAATCATATTAATGAAATTTTCATATATTTGATACTTACAACAGATTTCCAGGAATAAACTGCATTAAAATAAATATTTTTTAATCATTCATAAGACCTGATATGAAAATATATTTATCTTTTTTAATAAAAACTAATACTTTTTAGTTTTGTGTTCCAGTATTTGCCTCATTATCTCATCTAAATACTAAAATCGTCACCTAACATATGCTGCATGCAAACATAGAACTTAAAACATCTATTCAAAATTGAATAGAATAACATTTTGATTAGAAATGTTAATTTCTACCAAGTTATTGCTGAGTAGAAAAGCCCCACATCTCATGTCTAACATCAGGCTGTACTGAATAAAGTGCTTACTCAGAAGGTGTCCAGACACACTGTATAGGATATCTGCAGAGTTTCAGCTCCTATCAGTTGCAAAACAGGTGCTTCTGAGGTCTGCCCACAAAACAGACCATGCTGAGAATGGACTTATGCACAACTATTTTTTCATGCTGATCTTGTAGAAGGAATACTTCACCAGCATTTAGACTGCCCATAAATTTTAAGGGCAATATTCCTACAATGTATGACTTTTTAAATAACCTTACTCTAGTACTATCACAAAAGTTGTGCCCTTTCTTTGCCAATATCTTGTCATTGGTAAACTTTAGAAACTTAGGATTTTGTCTTGTGCACACAAAAACTATGATTAAATTGGAAAGAAATGTTGTGGAAACTATGCTTTGTTAGTACCTGTGTACTTTGTCTTTTCAGGTATCCTGCATCTCCATCATAAAAATGAAAGAAACATTCCTGTTACTTTTTCCAGTCAACGTGCAAGCAGTTTGGTGTCAGAAATTCCATAGCAGGCAGGATTATGACAGCTATATAGAACACCATACATATCATCTGCTCATCTGTGGTGAATGTCCCCAATGTCAAGTAAGACCAAGAAAAAACAGTGTGAAGATATGGCACAACCCCAGCCACACAAGGATTTTTAAAATGGACACTCTGGTAAACCCAGTGAGAATACATACCCCTTCCCCTCTCTCTGCAGTCACAGGTCTCTGCAGAATTCCTACAGCAATGGAAGGGTCTTCCTGTCCCACATCCTGAGGGTTGCTATTAGATTATCAGGGAAGAATCACACATGCTGTGGTTGGTTCTGACTGAGACTTGCAGCTGTTCATACAATTACAAGACCTGTGTTTGGATCAGGGCCTGTCGTCCTGTAGCATCTCAATGTAGTGTTTGGCCTGCAGATTTTGAAATTGAAAACTCCAAGGGACAGGCTGGACATCAGAATGCTTAGTGTTATGCAAAACATTTTTTACCTGGAGCATCTCATACATCTGCATGAGAATGCAGGCAAATTGCATTCAAGGGAGGATTAAGAGCAGGATTGGACCCTTTAGCTCACATGTATCTTGCCTAATTTCACTACCCCTATCTAGCTCAGGGGTTTTCCATCAAAATATTCATGACCATTGCAGCAGCATTCCATGAGCCATACCCAGGGCAAGTTTTAAAAATAGATCTGGTTTCTCTCCCATGCTTTACATCATCAACACCTTCTGTTGCTGTTCCTTTGACTTAAAAAACACCAGAAGAAACAGACAAACTAACCAACCCCAAGATCTGTAATAGGCACTCTCTCTAGCCTCTATCATATAATATGGTCTTTTTCTTCTAACCACCCCTTTTTCTCCATTGTCACACCATCTGCTTGTAATGATGTACCCATCTCACCTGGGCTGCCTCGCTCTGTGTCTGTAGCTGTATCCCTGTGGGCTGTACCTTTATACCTCTTTTGTACATTGTTATCCCTGTTGCTGTTACTGTTGTTGTGACTGTTGCTTTTGCATCGCTGTATTAAATTCTCCTTATCTCAACCCGCAGGGTTTGTATTTTGCTGCCTTTCCTGTTCCTGTCCGGGGGGCGAGGGGGCAGCAGCCACGTGGTGCCTGGTCCCGGCAGAGTTTAAACCACCACAGAATAGGAGGTAAAAAAAAGGGTAACAGTTTTATAGATACATTTCCAAATTGAAATGTGTGTGCATAATGATATTTAAGTTACTTCAGTACCAGTATTTTACAGCATAAAAAAAAAATAGAAGTTGGCTGAGAAGAGGTTGACCTTAAGTGAACATGAAAGCTCTTTTCTGAAGTCTCATATCTTGCGAATATTTATTTGAGTTCCCATATGCATTGTTTATATTTATCACAAATGTGCTTTCAAATAAGCTTATTTCGACCAAATGTTCATCTATAAGCAAACAAAAGAGGTCATGAATACAAATGAAATGATATGGTCGAATCTATTTATAACTATAGATACCAGACAGCTTTAGCTGCAATATACTTAGTAATTAAGTGGGTGTTTACTCCTATTATTTATAATCAGACAGCAGGCTATGGAGAGAAATCTAGATAATGAAGGTCCTCATTCTGCCACCCCTACTGATATGGATTTTAAAGAGAGCTCTAATACATATCATCCATAAGTACAGGATAAATGGTATTTTGAAGGGAAAAAGTAAAATTCCAAAGAAAAAAATGGTTCCAAATGGTATTTTGTGAAAGATTTGTGTTACTCTACATTGATTAATAGTAGAACAAAGAAAGAATTCCATATTTGCAAGTGAACAATTTTACACATCACTCAGAGAAAAAAAAAAAGAGGTCATTTAGGTACTGAACAAAACACCTAAGTTTGAAGTGTCTACATTGGATCACAAGGAATTGCAACTCAGAGATGCAGGTGATGAAGTATAAGGAAAAGGCTTTCTTACACTAAAATCAAGATGTTTAAGCATGCTACAAATATTTCACAATAATAATCTTCGCAGGAAATCACAACAGGAAAAGGACTGTAATTCTGTCAGATGGAAGAGATTGTGAGGAATGCATTTAGAGATGCCAGTGCTGATTGAGTAAGCCCAGCTGCTGCCTTCTAGATTAGCCATCCATACAGCTCTCTTAATATGTTGTTTCTCAGATTGCCAAATTACAACTCCAGTGAACTAAACTCTTTTCCTTTTTGCAGGAGAAACACATCGTTAGAGATAAGAATAAAATCTATGAACTATGCCATTTAAAGTAAAACTTATGACCAAACAATTATTCTGTTACCAAAGTATTTTCCATCATTTTATACAATAATTCAAGGCCCCAAAACACAACTCAAAGCACCTGTAGTCACATATGGAAATGTAGATCTAGAAGCTCTTGTATAATTGCAGTCATCCCTTAATTTGGATACTTACACAAATTGAAACTAGAAAAGAAAGAAAATTCCTTTATTTCAAAAAACCCCCACATCACCCCAAAACCACAACCAAACACTACGCCACTGCTGCTCTTCTATTTTGACACACTGTATACAATGCAATAAATCAGATCATACAGCAGACCTCAAAGAAGAAAATATTGTTGAAACAAAAGCAAAGAACACCTTTTTCCTTAGCAATAGGTATCACTCTTTAGGTTATATGCGCAAAACAAGGGAGGTTTCACAATCCCTTCCAGTAGCATTTCCTGCTGACAGCCACACATGGAGAAAAGACTTCCACAAAGCTCTGCAGATGAGTTCCTGCAGGTAAAGGCAGCAGCAGGTTAACAGGACTGGCTGCTGAACCTGCTGGGTAAAAGGCATTTGAAAGATACCAGGAAAGGCAGTGGGCAAGGGAACCATGGGTAATGGAGATTAAAAAAAAAAATGTTTAAGGTAAATTCTAAACACATGTTGATATAAATAGTGAAACTATGTGTTTGCTGTGAGAATTCAAATAAGCATTTTGTGCTGCAAGGGAAATTCAGGTACTGAAAACAGAAATATTTGAACTCTATATTGGATAGTAAAAGAGACTTCAAAGTTTTCAACTCACTCTTCACTCTTGTGTCATTAACAAGAAATTAATTTTTTGCTCCTGCTAAGACAAGGTTTCCATACACTATCAGATTAATAAATAGAGGTTTATTTCTGAAGACACCTAATTTGTAAAGTTCATATATCAGCTCTCTTATGGTTTCACGGACACAGTAATTTTCCATCTTGCAAGCTCTCATACTACTGAAACAATGGCCTTCCCTTTGTTAATGAGTCTTCAGATGAATCTCTTGATACTATTTTTGCCATAATGTCTATCATTTAAATATGCTGGTTTAATTTGTACTATTACTAGGAGATCAGTAAAATCACAAGGTAAAACAATGCTCCAGATGTCTAGCATTCTGCAGACATTAACACCTGTATACAATGGCTGCAATACCTTGTTATTGTGTTAGCTTCAACTTTTAGCTGCAAAATTATAACTACTTTGGTATGACATAACAGAATATGTCAGTGATAACATACTGTGAGAAGTGACATTAGGCAGATGGATAATAAGTGTTATGTCTCAGCTAGATACCACTTGAATGTCACAATAGATCCTTTCCAGAAAGCAATACAATTGTTTTTCAAAACTTAGAAAACTGATTTTTGTTTTACTCACAGACTAATACACATAGTAACAATATAGCTCAAGGATAAAAACAGCTCAAAGAAATCTTATTCACTACATTGAAGCAAATATGTCAATGCTTTGTTCCACCGCTGTTAAATCTCTTATGCTTACTCATTATTAAGATGGGAATAGCCTTCCTATCGAAGTCTAAAATGTCCCAGATTTTATCTCAGATGACTAATAAATCCTTCAAATTAAACCAATGTTTATAGACTTCCCTTCTTTTCCATAATGTATAATTAAATAGATATATTTTGAATGTGTATATGTACATATATATACATAAACAGTGATAGTCCTTTATGATTGTATTTCAGTATCACTTGTGCAAGAGGAAAAAAAAAAAATCACATGTCCATTGAGAAGCTGCAAAAAGTAAATTTTTCTCCCAAAGTGAAGCCATGATTGAAAGGTAAGTGATTCTGATGCATCTGTCTGCAACTTAATGTATTCAGGAAGTAGATAAGCACACATCTAAATTACACATAAATATAAAACTTCTGATGTTTTAGACAGCAGATGGACACATTAAGCAGACAGCAATATTTTTAAGAACAGATGATGGAATCATTTTTATCTGATAAAACTACTTCAAGAAAGTAAATATACACTTTATTTCAGACAGTTTTGCAGTAAAATCATGGTAGTCTCTTCTGTCTCTTTTAAAAGAAAACCTGTTTTGGCACTTTTGCAGATATACTTCATTGGTCACAAACCGCACAATTTACCTGCTTTTATTACATAAGTGTTTACTTAGCACTTGAAGTCTCTATTCAAATACAAACTGAAATGTCTGAGTATTACTGAAAAAAGGAAGAGCAAGGGTGAAATTAGCATTAAAGCAATCATAATTTCATACTTAAATGTGACTTGTAAAGTATATTGAGAAGTCCAGCTGAGTTATAGCAACACTACAATACAATCCTATAGTACCATTCACAAAAAATCTCTGGGTGCTCTTCAACTTAGTACAATTCAAAACATCCTTAAATAAAATTTTTTGCAGTAGGTCTGTTTTGAAATAGCTTTCTGAAAGATGGTAAGACAGAGTCTTTTGAATACAAAAATTGAATTTCTTATGCAGAACAGCAAGTTACTAAAAACTCTTTAACTCTAAGATGTCCATAGTAGACCCCAAGCAATGAAACAAATGTTTCCTTTAGCAATAGTTAATTATTAAGCTGAAGATGTAGTAGATTAAATATCTGTAAGAAAGCAGCATCATTTAATGAAGAATCAATGAAAACCGAAAAAAAAAATGTCCTAAGAAACATAGAGCAAGAAGTAAGTGCAGCACTGTGAGTTTTCATCCCCAAGAACATTATGATGGTGGAAAAGATAGCATTGAACTTCAATAAGAAACACCTAGATTGATATAACTAATAAAGAACCCTCAGTTTTCTTGTTTTCCATTTATTTCCACAATCTGTTTTTATGTGATGCATAAAAATAAACCATTTTTATTTGAAAAGCTCCCACAGCTCAAACAACATGAGCAGTGATTGGAATCATGGAGGAGATACTGTTGATCAGTTCCTTTCTTCATCCCATTAGTGCTTGGCTTTTGTTATTCTTAGGTCTTTGTACCTTCTGGCCACCTTCAACACTTTTTACGTTGGCAGTGAGGTGAAATATTACCTGGTTCTGCTTCAGTTAGTGTCATCACAGCACCACCAAAATGAGAGCAGTCTCATCCAAAGGACAAAAAAGGTAGAAAGACCCAAGTTTTCTCCACAATTTTCAGCTCAACTGTTTTGCATGTTCTAGTAGTGCCTTGATAGTAGTGCCTGCTCTAGTAGTGCCTTGATAACAGAAGATGAGAAAGTGAATAACATAATATCTTTCTTCTTTTTAAAGAATGAAGAAATCCAGTAGATCTTACGCCGTTAATCCTGATATTAGCAATTGATAGAAAACACACTGGAAAATAAAATTAGTGGCCTTATAGTGTGGGAAGGAGCTGACATAGTTTTTTGAGAGGCCTCAGGTCCTACTGGAATCTTCTAACAAAATCAAGAATCATGTAAGGAAAGGTGGCTGGGCTGACATTGCCTACTCAGGCACAAAATGAAGTACTATGTCTTATTGTAAAAGAGTGAAATGCATCCAAAATCATGAATATCTATAATAAGACAGGGTATTTTTTCTATCTTGACATTATAAGAAATGGAAATTTTAAAATTTTTCATGACTCCGTCTTCCTATTTTTTTTGTATTTGGATACAAGTCAGAATTAAGTAAGGAAAACAAAGATGTGAAGAATAACACACTTGCATTTCTCAGCTTTCAAGTTGAACACTAGAAAGAAACTGCTGAGATTTCATTATAATAGAAAATGACTCTAGTTTTTAAAAAATCTCCTTTTATGCATAGACCAACACATTACAACGTGACATTTCTAATGGGAAAAAAAAATCTGTGCAGAATATTTTGGAAGATTAAATGTTACATCTTCCAGGCCATCTCTGACAACATAAGGAAACAAGAGCACAGTTCCTGTTTTGCTTCTATTTAAAAGGTCAGAAAAGTAAGATGTTTTTGGCTAAATTGGAAACAATGAAATAAAAGTTCACAAGACATGCAGAGATCTCTACAAACTGATGGCAAGCACTGCTGTCCAACTCTCATAAAAGAATAAGTGGCATTTTTTTGCAATAGATATCAAATGCTCCAGAATTAACAAAAGTAAAGGTATACCATGCCCTTGGAAAGTGCTCTGAAGTACATTCTAAAGAAAGACTTTTTTTGTAAAATCAGCAATATGTTTAAAGAGAATCATTATCAGAAGAAACAGGGAAAGTTTGCATTATTACAAAAAGCAGTTGCAAACAGCAACAATTCCAGAAAACTCAAAAAGTCAATTAGAAAAAATGTAGATGAAAACAGCTTGGGCTCTTGCAGAGTATTTTCTGGCACAAAGGTTGAATTTACAATTTATTTGTAAATTTAAGCTGGCAACATCTCATGAAGTAAAAGCAGATAAGGTAACAAAGCTTTGAATAGAAAACTCCATATAAGTCATTCAGAAATGTCTGTCAAACACTGAAGTAAAATAAGACCTTTTACACTAATGGTGAAGGAACAGACAATTAACTTTCATCTTGTATGGAGACTAAAGTAACTAAGCACAGGATTGTTGAGCTTTGAAAAGATAATTGTCTCTCCTATTTATAACATTTATATTATAACATTTATATTATAAACATTGAATTTGTGGAATCAAATCTGGAAAAAAAAAAATGTATAGGGACAAAATGTCTATCAAAGTCTTTATTGGGCTGTTCAAAGGAAAATTTTAGAAGAAATTTACAGCCATTACCAGGAGAGGTACCTACAGATGCCCTTATCAAAACAGTCTTTCTCAATTGCAAGTTTTGTACCACTCAGAAAAAGCTGAATAGTCATTTATAATACAACGATCCAATTATCACTGGAGAATATCACTACTTATGTGATCAAAAAGTCAAAGTTTTGTTGGTTGCAAGATACTTTTCAGTCTTGGCCTCATAGGACATCTGTTTTTCAAACACTGGAAAATCAAAGATGTGGCTGTCTCCATAAAAGTTGCAGTACTAGTCAGTCTGGTTTAAAACAGGTGGTTTGGAAAGGATTTCTTGTTAATTGTCAGAGAAAAACACATAAACACTTTCAGTCAGAAAAGTTTTGAAGAGATTGGCATAGACATCAATGTTTCTGGAGCGCAGTACAAGATAATTCCTAAAGAATTAAGTACTGCTGAAGAACGATCTAATCAGGGTGCCAGGGTAATTGCTATTAGTTATATCACTTTTCACTATTTGCCAGTGTTACTGATGTTATAATATACAAGCTATAGGAAGTAAAATCCCAACTCTGAAGAGCTTACACAAAACCACCTTGCTGCAAACAAGTAATACATGAATATAAAAATAGATATTAAGACTATATATATATTTAGGAGAGAAGGCCCCCATGTTATTGGTGTTTTTTTCTATTTACTATATCTCTACCCTGAGGCTTCCAAAATATAGTATGGACATACTCTGAATGATGGATTCCATCTCCAACAGTTTAACAATCAAAATGTATTTTCTGCAGTTCCTCAGCATCCCTCAATATGAAGCTAAATATGTCAGACTGTTTTGTATAGGACTAAACAATATGGATGCTAACCTCATTTTCATTTCATGTGACAAAGTTGACAGCATACTGTAGAAATAAGATGATGCACAAGTATAAACAGACATAAAAATTCAATAGCTAGAAGATAAAATGCATGCCACATCAGCAAGTTTCTGCTGAGATATGAGAAGATCTTTATCTGTCCACTTCCCATTTGCTCACTGCCTTCTATTTATGAGTCACAGTGAAACTTTACTATGGGGGTGGAAAAAAAAGTATCACAAAGGCCTGTAGTGATAGGAAGAGCAGTAATGGCTTTAAACTAGAAGAGGGGAAATTTAGACTGGAAATTAGGAGGAAATTCTTCACTATGAGGTTGGTGAGACACTGGAACAAGTTGCCCAGGGGAGCTGTGGATGCTCCATCCCTGGAAGTGTTCAAGGCCAGGTTGGATGGGGCCTTGCACAACCTGGTTTAGTGAGAGTTGTCCCTGCCATGGCAGGGGGGTTGGGACTAGATGATCTTTGAGGTCCTTTCCAACCGAAATCACTCTATGATTCTATGATTGATTCTATGATTCTATGTTCTATCTCTATCTTTCTATCTATCTATCTGTCTGTCTATCTATCTATCTATCTATCTATCTCATTCTATTCCCAAACACTTTAAAAACCAAAAACTAAACAAGAAACTAGAAAACTAAGGAGAAACATAAATATAAACTGGAGAATCCACAAGAAAGGACACTTCTACTTTTGTTGTTGTGTAAGATTTTCAAATTTTTTTATCTACTCAATGATTTTAGAGGTTGTAAGGATCATAAACATCGCATCTTCATAAAAAACCATTAACTGTCATAATCATGTTCTGTTGTATTGAAAGTAGAGAAACTGTAGGAAAAAAACCAATATACTTTCTGATATCGGATGTACGATATTACGTGAAAGTTAAAGTTACGACTACGCAAATTACTTTTGGTCTTAATATACTATATGAAGCATGTACTATATATAAAAATTACTAGTCTGATCATTCTGCAGCCTCATGCTGTTGGAAGAAACAGGGGGAAAATTGAAGAGCAAGGATGATCCATCATTATCCTTAACTTGCATTTGTAGCCAACAATATGGTACCAGTTTCTCTTGCTAACATGAATAGAGAGTGGGAGGACAACCCTTCTCAAAGCTTCTCTTGTCTTAAACATGAGAAAACATGTAGACAAAAAAAGCTTATCTCAGCAGTTACTAATGATAGCTTTTAATTTTTCACTGTTTTCCTTAATGTTAGGCTATTTTATATGGACCATGCAAAGTGGGAAAGAAATGGAAGTGAATGAAGAAGAGAAACAGATGAGTTTTGGTAAAATTCAGTAAGAAAAAATCTGATAGGAAAGACCAGTACCAGTATGAGATTTTGTGATCACGGCTTGATGTTAGTTACACTGAAAAATTTAAAAAGAGCAAATGTGAACAGGGAAAAAAATAAAAATAAAAAAAAAATTTTCTACTTAAACTCATTAAATATTAAATGCTTTGACAATTCAGGCATATTTTTTCCCCTGTTAGGTTTGTGAGTATATATTACTGCCTCAAAATTCTGAATTCTGTTGTTGATCAAAATCAAAATGATGAATTGAAAGATGACTAAGGAACTCTGACAACATGTGCAGGAGTTCTGATGAGTTTACACTTATTAAGTTGGAGCAGGGACCCCAGTAAATTGAGATCTAGTTTTGCATAACATGTTTTACAGGTTAACTGTACTTCACAGGTCTTATTTAACTTCTTTCTTTGACATTATTTGGCATTATTTGCGAATAAACCATCTATGTTTATGTCCAAGGTAAACCCTTAACAAGGGTGAACAGGATAGAATTTTTTAATAGTCTGAAAAACATTAAAATATAGTGATGTATTTTCTATGAAATTGCTGATATAATAAACATAAAAGCTTTATTAGTTCATCGCTTATCTGAAAATTCATATGACCAATACTTCTTATATCCAAAAGAAATATTAAGCCATAAGATAAATTTGCTAAACACACATATTCAAGAAAATAGAAACAAAAAATCTACTATCAGGAATGTCCTTATAGTAAAATTGTCAGAAAGCATTTAAATAATGTTCAAAAAGCTCTTGAATCCACATGAAGTTCAAGAATTAATTAGAAGACACATGGACATTTATTTTGGGGAAATACAGATACTCTTTTATTCATATGAAAACTTTATTTTCACTATTTTACTAAGAACAGTATCTTCTCTTAATTATAAAAGTTAAAAAATATGAAAGGGCATTTATCATGTCAATATTTATAGTCAGATTTCTCCATTAGTAACATCAAAGAACAAGCTATAGAATCTTCTTGTTAAAACTAGATGTAATTTTTCCTTTGCTGTTAAGATAATTTTGTGCATGAATTTGTCAATAGCAAGCATATCCCTGAGATAAAGTACTTTGTATATCTACTACCAAACTGATTTAAAGTTGAAGTATTTCCTTTATTAATTCCTTCAGGTCAAATTTACATGACTATTTCTTTGCATTAAAACTAAGCTTTAAAACTGAACAGTTACAAACAAAAAAGTACAACTTCAGGATGTAGTTTATAGAAGATGATGTTAGACTGAACTGAAAGGAACTTAATCTTAAATTCATTTTCAAACAGAATAAAGTGCATGGCTTGTACAAAAATTTAAATGTTAAAACAAACACATTTTAACACATATAGGCACTAGAGCTTGAATTTAATTTCAAAATAGTGTTTTTCATAATTCATATTTCATGTCATGGACTTTTCATAACCAAGAAAAAGCATCTTTATGTCAAACAGTATAAGCTTTAGCATTTGAACTGCTTCAGAAAAAGATCACAGTAACTGTGGAAGAACTCATCATGGATCCCATGTCCTTCAGCATAGTGTATCACAATTTCTAAAACTGTGTTACTACTTATGTAACCTCAATTATAAAGAATAAAAATTTTACTACTATGAATGAAACTAACTTCATTGTCTGAATCTGTAACCTCTGTTTTGTTGTCTTGGTAACTAAAACAACGGCCTTGTTATTTAAGTGCTCAATTTTAAGTGGTTATTGTTTATGCTTGTGTATCAAAAATGGCTCATTTCCTACTGTGAGTCCTTCTTACAATGATTGTAGTTACTTGTATTTTAATGTTAATCCCAAACTTTGATTTCCATCAATATTTTGCACACACTGAAGTGAACTTACCAGAAAAATTTAATAAATTTATTTAACACAACCTAAAGCATTCAAAACCATATTGTATTCCATTGAATATGTATTTCAAAACTAAATGTCACTATGTGACTGATTCTGTAGCCTCCATATTTCATTAGACACATTATTTATGCACTTTTGTTTTTATTCCTGAATTGTGATAGCTCTATTAGAGATGGAGTTGATCTAGGATAAATCCAGAGATGAGCCAGCAGGAAATAAATTTATGTCATCAGGAATTAGTTGATTTTTGTTATATGTTTGACTTGTCATTGATTACTAAATTTCCCCTATTGATTCCCATCTTAACCTCTCATGTACATTATGGATTGACATGACAACTTTTTGCTAGGACTTTACTTCAAGTCTAATGCTAGCTTCATGTTAGGAAAAAGAATGTCAACTTTTCCAACATTCTTCAAAGAAGAAATGTACAAATTCTTTGCAAAATTGTGAATCCAAAGGAGATGAAGTAAACCAGAGATTTCCCAATGTTCACATTGTGCCATACATTTATAAGTGCCTAAATGTTGATCTTAAGCTAGATATCCTTTAAAAAGCATCCTTATTTAGTCAATATTGGAGAAGTGTATTTTTTAATCTTGCTGGGTTTGTTTCTTGAGGTGTATACCCTTCATGTGACACCACAATAATACACTGCACTATTGCTGATCAAAACCAATTCTTCAATCAGAAAAAGAAAACAGAAGGTAGGGGAATACCTGCTGTTAATGTCTTATTTGCAAAATTAAGATTAAACTTCTTTCTTGTTCCAGATGCCACCCCTTTCAAAACAAACATACACATTTGTCTTGCTGTTAGGTCTATTATACATGTATTTTACAATACTTCATAGTTATTCCATCATAAAGGATTTGCTTTATTCCTTTGATAGAGGCACAGGGGGCAAAAAAAAAAAAAAAAAAGAAAGAAAGTGCCTGATACTGAATGATAGTTGGAACAGCACCTGAGTCTCTGTTGCACTCATATAAACCTCTGATCAAAAACTATTACTATAAAAAGAAATGAGTTAAATTATAGTTTTTGGAATCAGGTCTATAACAAGTTCACATCACCATATCAAATGACAGGATGCTCAGGTTGATGTTCTAACACTGAGAATAAAAAATATGTTGCTGCCAGAGACTCTATCTACAGTATGATATTGGACATTTACAAAAATTGAGACACTTAGGATACAGAAATAAAATACCTTTAAATTAGTATGTGAAAGTTTCAGAACTCTTTACATCAAACTGCTAATGAATTCACAACTGTTCCAGTTAAACTGTGTTCTTCTGTGTGTCTGTAGTGGGTTGAATCAGCAGGACTCAGAAAAACAGAAAGTCTGTGGAGAGCTATGCAGTATAACAAGCACTTAAGGAAATGGCACTGGTAGTGACTCCAAAATATCTAATTTGGCATCCTTTGAAGCTAACAGAAGTGATTTTGACAGNTCTCCCAGATGTTTTCCCCCCGTACCTTTGGTGCTATGTGGGCACTGATAGTCATAACAAGGGTGTGTGTTATCAACACTCTCTGGGTCCTAGTACTGCAGCATGAGGGCTGTATGGGGAAAATCAGCTCAGACAGACCCACTACACATATGCTCAGGAATAAAGAAACTCTCAGGGGATAGCAGGTGACACTCTTCTCTGGAGAGAAGTTAATTCTTGAGAAATATTCAGTAAGACTGTTGTCAAAAGGCTTTTGTGCAGGTGAACATTACGGAGTAAGGAGCTTTAGATAAGCTAGACATGAGATTCTAGACTTTTTCTTCTAGGTCTTTCAATTTGCTGTACTTGTGTTTCAGAAGATCTGTGAGATTGGTGTAGAATATTTGGTCAAAGTTCCTTAAAGAGAGATTTTGGGTTGATAAACCTAAGAAGAGTAAATATCCCGAGACCCAGTCTAAGGAGTGAATAACATTAAATCTAATGCCTTTATTATTAAGAGAAAGATATGATTTAGGAATCATCCAGATGAACTGCTGCACCAGGAATTGTTCTACATTACACTACCATTCTAGTGTCCTGCAAAAGACAGTCATCAAAAAAATACTTTAGAATCACTTTTGCCAACATTTCATCATGATTTGAGAAACTGTAGTCAGAGCTGTAAATGAAACATATTTAAGTCTGCATGGGAAAATTTGAATCAGTGAATCAATATTCTTATTTTATTTCCTAAGAGAAACAGACAAATCTTTTCTAAAAAAGACAGCAACTTTTTCATACTCCTATAAGTAAAACACTAAGCATACAACGAATAAGCGGTTGTAGTTGTGTTACGACCACATTACTTGGTTTACAGTACATTCTATAAAATACAATTAAGTTTCAGCAAAAAAATAGCTTTTGACTTTATGGGTCAAAGAATCTAGTTTCAACTCAGACTACAAAAAGTAGCTGAGGAAGTTGACAGATTACAAAAGGAAGTTGAACATTTTGAGTCTCAATAGAAATGTATTTTTGAACAGGACCAAAACTGTGAATTTCTAATTTTTTAAATTTAGACACTACACTTCTGAAATGAAAAAAAAAAAAAAATTAAGTTTTGGTGGAATTTTTTGTTGGTTTTTTTTTTCTTTTTCTCTTTCTTTTAAATTATAGAGCAGGTTCTATCATTCTAGTTAGTAGAAAATGGTAACCTGTATTTACAAGAAATATAACAACAGGCATGCATGAAAACTATTTTGCATGTTAGATAAAAATTAAAAAAGAACAATCTTTATTAGGTAAAGTAAATGAAAATGAGAAAACTGGTATACCAGGAACTTGAGAAAATACTTGGGCATAAACTGATAAAGTATGAGAGAACACTGAAGGAGCAGTAGAAAAATAATGTTGCTATCCTCAAGATTACTTCAGTGAACAAAGCTCCTCACCTGCAATAAGATTCCCACTCTTCTTTGTCTGAGATAAAAGTTTTAGCCTCTGCTACATACACACCCAAATACTGTTCTGAATGTTTCTACCCAAAGTTGACTTAGAATCTAAGAAATCTGATTTTCATCAGAGTGAATGTCTTTCTCCAAAGCATTTCAGGTAATCTTGTTTGATCAATGTTCAAAGAACATCCTAAACAGCTCTTCTAGCTGAAATTACTCAGCTATCTCAAAAATAACTCACTTTCACAATGAAGATTTTTCACAGAAGAATGGTTGAATTAGGAAATATGGAGAAAACTGATTTCATTGAACCCTAACAACTGATCAAAAATGCCATAGTTATAAATGGGCAGCCAAAATATGGCCCAACGATTCAAAATAGATCCCTAATTACCACGTAATTCAAGTACGTTTCCTGTCAAATGTATTGTTTAGATATACATTCATTCTTCCAGTTAAAAAGGAAAAAAATAATCCCTCTTCATTTTTGAGACATAAAGTAGGTTGTGAACAAGGTTTATGAACAGATGGAATGTATATTTTCACTTGCCTGACACAATATTACTTATGTTACTTTACATTTTGTTAAATATCTGTAGATAAACTATAACATCTTGTTACTGAAATGTTAAGGTTCACTGTCTCCCCACCTCAAAGCATTCTGAAAAACTTGTTACAATACTACATTAGTAACTTTAATATAATTTCTATTTTCAGTCACTACATTACTCATCTTTGAGATAATAGGCTTATTTCTGTAATATGCTGCTGGGAAAGTGTGATCAAGGATTGCTTCTATTATCCTACCTACTTCTCAATTCTCGGAAACCATGGCTTTCTTTTACACAGCTACGTATTGATTATGAGGGTACAATTTTGAAAAGTAAGCTCAACTGCACATTTAATATTTTTAGCTTTGTTTGTACAAGCAGACAGAGCAGACAGAGCATGTTCATATGCATTCATGTAGGAAATTCCTTTTGTGCCACTCTATTTGCAGATATACGATTCGGAAACTGCTCTCTCAATTATTTATCTTCTTGGCAGTCCAGTCTGTTATAATGTATATATATGTTGAGATATATATATATATACACTGATAAATTTATCATTCATAAATAAATGCAAGAGTTTGATAGCTGTTCTGAAAAATTCAAAGAAAGGCAAGAAGCCATTCAAGTCCATGTGTTTGCACAACAGAGAGTTTGAACTTGCAGAGGTATTCTTAGGAACCATTACGTGGGAAAGAACTATTTTCCTTCTTTCATACTCAAATATGTCTAGTTGTTTTGGAACTCAGCCATCAAGAACTGAACACTTCACAGCTAATCAAGCTGTCTGCAAGGATTTTTTGAGGGTTAGTCATAGTCTCCATATAGGGATGTTTATAATAATGAAATATGTACTGCATTAAAATCCAAAAAGTAGAAAAGTAATGCAATCTACAGAGTGAGAATAACACATTATTTAGAAAATCTCACTCTATCTTATATCTGCCTTTTTGGATGCCTACTACTTACTTAATTTTAAGAGGAGATACAGAATTACTTTCACTAAATCCATAAAGATTTTGGAGTATTTCACCTTCTCCTGTTCAAGATTTTGGACAGTTGAGACACCAACTAGGTAGAATTGCATTTCTTAGCAGTCAGATAGAGCCAGTCCATTCCCAAGAGCCAGGCTTAGCAATGGTAGGATGGAGGATCATAGTGGGAAGCAACATACATTGCTTACTCTTCTTGGGATCAGAAATCTTGACCCTGACACTTCTCTGTCAAGTCACTGTCCACTGAAATGACACCTCAGTTCCTGCAGGGACTGGCTGTGGGGAGCAAAGGACTGAGATTTTACTTCATGTGTTGTCAGAATGTTGGAGAAATAGGGTAAGCTTAGCACAGGACTAGAACAACATCAAAAGCTCCTCAGGACATTAGTCATCTCATATGTATCACAGTCTACAGTTTGATCACTGGGTTCTAATTTTCTTCCTACTGAAAACTTTACTACTGCTTCGTTGTCAGTTACTGAATTTAAGAC
Organism: Brachypteracias leptosomus; assembly: GCA_013401335.1. NCBI lineage: Eukaryota > Metazoa > Chordata > Aves > Coraciiformes > Brachypteraciidae > Brachypteracias > Brachypteracias leptosomus. Next base: position 8,028 of record VYZX01032844.1, on the reverse strand, counting down.
TTCAGAAGAAGGAAGTGCTGTTTCTCAAAAAAAGACATGAAAAATATGCGGGTCCATATGTTTGATGATGAAGCGACAGACAGAAATGGTTCATGAAACCCAGAATCAACAAAAAGACTGCAAACTGTATGGAGTGAAAAAAGAGTGAACAGGAACTCATGCAGAGCTTCTGCCATTTTCTGTACATAAGTCTGGAATATTATATTCTCTCTGGAGATAAAAAAAAAAGGTCTGCCATAAGGCGGTTTGCTGTGCAGTGGCATTGAAAAGGCCAAGATATCCAAACAGGAAACATCATTAAATTTATTGGCAATATCTCAATGAGAGCACACACCAGAAAAGACACTTGAGCAACAGCACTGGCAGCTGACTGCTGAGGGAGAATTATGCTAACAGTTGTCTTGGAAAGGGAGAAGGAGGTAAAAAAACTTCAGGGACTGGAAGCCAACCATCTCTCTTGACTCGCGGAACTAAAACTCTACAATCAGAGTAGATTGTAAAGTAGGTATGTTTATTCGGCGCCGGGCACACAGGGGCTAATGCCACCAAAAACGTGTGCAAAAATATCTCAGAGAATTACTTCTTTTTATACAATCAACTAGTGCATATTCACAAGATTTTGAAATACACCCATACATATTCATGACCTGTCCCCGCTTCTCATGCTAATGAGGCTCCTCCCATCTGTGGCTGCACAGTGTCTTCTGGTGGTGGTAGCAGGGCGTCGCTGGGGGTCTCAGGGATGAAGATACGCTGGTCTTCCTCACTGAACTCTATCTGACCCCGAGGTTCCGCGCATGCCTGGTGTCCATTTGGTCTCGGCCCAAGGCTCTGATCTAGCCCAAACCGGCCACCTGGGATGAGGTTCTTTGTTCTTTGTATCTCCACTACATTCTGATATGTAATTACTCAAAAGCAGTAAAGTGGCCACACAAAGCAAGGGAAAATTAGTAGAGCAATAATGCAAAGCAAGGGAAAGTTACAAAATGTTACTTTTGGGATGGCTTGTGCAGGGGAGCAAATGTAGCAACCTTATTCCCATATATCAATAGCAAATTCAAGCCTATGTATCAATAACAAACTTAATCCTATGTATCACTCTCTTTCTCAGTATCAATCTCACTGAGAGTCACAGTAAGTTGGCATATTAGGAGACACCACTGAAAATGAAGTAACTTGAGCAGCAACAGCAAGACTTTGGATATTGCTTTTCAACAGGAATTCTACAAGAGCAAGAAAGTATAGTGAAATATGGACATATTTTCTCTCCTGGAACTGCAGCCCATATAAGCCCAAGCCAAAAGTGTTGCCTATTTTCAAAGTTATTGAAGAATTTAACCATTAAGGTTTTATGGTTTCAACTGGAATTATGGAATCCTTTAGGTTGGAAAGGACTTTTAAGATCATTGAGTCCAACTATAAAACTATAGTTAATTATAGTTGATAGTTATTTACATATGTTTTTACTAGAAACTTTGAGATCCTTTCTTCATTATATATTTAAAGTAAGATAATTGAAGTAAGTTAAGCCTAACCACAAGTAAATTACTAAAACTAAAAGTAAATTATTAATCAAATGAAATATCTGGAGGTCTGAAATGCTGGGGCCTGGGCTGTAGGCCCTGAGTTGGGATTGTCCTATGGATCAGTCCCAACCCAACAGAATGTTTTGTTCCCCCAGAGGTAGAACCTGTGTGAGGCCCCAACTGCCTCCAGGTGATGGTGGTTGGGGTGGTGGGCGAGGCTAGAGATATATTAACCAGGAACTGAGTTGTGGGAAGAGAAGTAATGGAAGAAAGAAGCAGCAACAAGAAGCTGATCAGTTTGAAGAGAGTTCCTGTTGGGGGCAGCTTGCTGAGCTCTCTCTCAGTAGTGTGTTTCCCCTTTGGCTGATTTGAGATGGAGAAGAACAAAGAGATAAAGAATAAAAGATGAAGTTATGCTGAGGGGATGTTACTGAGTTTGGTGTTGGACTGAAGAAAAGGAGAGCTAGCGGCACAAGGTCTAAGGAGTTTATCTGTACTAGAACATAGATGATGAAGAAGTTGGGGATCAGTATGTAAAATCAGCTGAGTATTGTGTCTGGTGTCAATCCAATAGCAGAAAATGGGTATGTATGTTTGTCCTGTTTGTGAGTATTCTGCATGTTTGTAATATATATGTTATAGATTTGTGTTGGCTTTGTGTCTGGTGGAGGCTTTGGTAGCAGGGGAGGGGGCTATTCATGTGGGCTTCTGTAAGAAGCTTCCCTGTCTCCAAGTCAAACCCACCTCTGGCCAAGACCAAGCAAATCACAACAATGAATTTAAGAGGGGAAAACCTGTTGAGCAGATTCCTTTGGTTTGGGAGCTCTTTTTTGTTGGAGAGGAGTGGGATAGGAGAGAGACAACCATGCAGATACCTAGATAAGTGAGGAAGGAGCAGGGATGTACACCAGAGCAGTCATTCCTGTTCAGCCCATGGTGAGGTGTCAGGCTGGGTCCTTGCACCCCTTAGAAATCAATGGTGGAGAAGAATCCTGTCTGTGGAAGACCCCATTCTGGAACAGGGGACTGATCCTGAAGAAGACCATGAGTCTGAGGGAAGTTCACACTGGAGCAATCCATCATTGGGAGAATGAAGTCTGCAGAAGGGAGCCGTGCTAGTTGGAGAAGTTCATGTAGGACTGTCTCCTGTGAGAGGGGTGCCATGTTTCTGCAGGGCAGGACTCTGAGGAGCTTTTCCCCTGAAGAGGAAGGAGCAGCAGGAACAATATGGAACTGACTGCAACCCCCATTCCTTGCCCCCTTGTGCCACTGGAGGGGAGAAGGGAACAGAGCTGAGCCAGGGAATAAGGGAGGGGTTGGGGAAGGTGTATTTGAGATTGTGTTATATTTATCCCTGGCCTATTCTGATTCAATTGGTGAATTGGTGGTGGTTTTGTTTAAGTTAAAATGATTTTTTTTCCCCAAGTCGAGTCTGTCTTTTGTCCCTGACAATAATTGGTGAGTGAGCCCTCCCTGTTCTTTGTCTTGATCCTCGAGCCTTTTATTGTATTTTCTCCTTCCCATCCCATGAGGGAGTGAGCAGGCAGCTGCATGGTGCTTTGTTACTGGTTGATTGGGCTCAAACTATGGCAAGAATGTAAGACCATACTTTGTACTGAAACATTCTGGTGACTTACCAAGAATAAGGGAGTTTAACTTCAGTGAAACTAGATGTCTGCCAGCTCTTCGTATACGGCAATGACCCTCTAGAAAACACCTATGTTTAAAGAAGAGAAGCAATATTTTTGCCTTTAGCTGTGTCTGTTATAAATACCAATAAGTGTGAAGACCTATTAGGAAGTTTCAAACAAATATTTCATTGCATTTTACTTCATCCTGGCTTAAGGCAAAGTGAGACAACTAATTGATAGCAATAAAGCCCGTGACATAGCCAATCAACCAACTGGGACATCTTACTGTGAGTTTTGGCTTACCACCGCTTTGCCTACTATATCAAAAGAGAAACACAATGGGCCCTTGTTTGAACTGTATAGCCTGGAAAGTGTACCAGAAGAGGATGAATTTACCTCACATTCTGGTACACCCTCTGGGTTGCATATTTGAATTCTGAAGCTCACAGAAAGTGTGCTACAACGGGGAAAAAAGTGATAAATGAATGCTTATATCAATATAAAAAATAAAAAAAGCTTCTGTGTTTCCAAAACACATTTATTTTCTGTGACAGCTGTTCATGAACAAAGCTTCTCCTGGACATACTGGAAAATTAGGAAAAACACTACACCATGAACATTTTCCTTGAAGAGAACATGTAGTCATGTTGTAATAAAGTCAGGCATCTCTTTTCTGTTTGTTCCAAGAGGACACTTGAAAAAAATCTATTTTTTTTTCTCATGAGTGAGAATGAATTATTTTTATTTGGAGCTTTCCTGGCTACTATCATCTCTTTGATATTCTAACCTCATAATATATAAAATCTTACTATTTTAAGCCACAAGGAAAATCATGATAGAAGGAATCACTACCTCTGTGTATATCATTGTAGTTAATGGCATTTTTTTCTGTTCTATGATTTATAAATGAATGCTCTTTCTCCTGGTTTGATCTCTGCTAGGTATATGTCACTTGGGCTTGGAAAAAAATCAGAGATGTTTTCAAATTGTGGCCTGTATAAAGGGGAGAGGAAGAAAAGAGACAAGAGGGGTAAATGATTAAATAATATAGTATGTTTATAGGTATATTTAAAGAACAAGTCCAGTTTAATTAGTTTTATTGTCTTAATAAATGCCTCTCAAGTGAATGCTACACAGACATGAATCATTTTTTGTTAACCTAGATGTTGTAATGTTCTATGGGTAGTACTAGTTTATGCAACTCACTCTGCCAGAATTAGATTTCATTATGCTTATTCACAACAGCTAGTGAGTTGCTAAGCTTGAAGATTAAATTATTCTGATGAGACCACTCAAAGAACAGCCAATATGAGTGAATGTGTCAGAATTTGACTTCTGATAATCATGATGATACTTTAATTCAGCACTTTAAAATTTTTTTCTGCTTGCATTCTATTCCCTTGTAAACTTAGATATCCACTGCCATCTTTCAATAACAGCCTACCTTCTATGCACTTTAATAGAAAAGGTTCAGGCCACTGTAAGACATTATTAAAACAGACTAGAACTTATGTGGAAAAGGAAAGTATATGGATGTTGAAAGGAATGGCAGGTGACACAGGAAGACTACAGAGATGTTTTTTGCCACTGTGGCCAAAGCTCAAGTAGAGTTCATGTTGGCCAGTACGGTGAAGGACAACAAAAAAGGGTCTTTAAAATATGTTAATAGCAAAATGAGGATCAGAGATAACATTGGTTCATTACTTGATGAGGTAGGTCACCTCACAAATAGGGACATAGAAAATGCCTTCTTTGCTTTTGTCTTGCACACTGATGATGGGCCCTGAGACCACTGGACCCCTGTGTTGGAAGACTGTGGCTGGAGGGATGATAAATTTCCAGCCAACTTTGAAGTTGTTCAAGACTCACTACTCTATCTGGATGCACATATGTCTATGGGACCCAATGGAATTAATCCCAGGGTACTAAAAGAGCTGGCCAATGTTATTGATGGGCCTCTCTCCATTAATTTTCAATGATCTTGAGAATCTGGAGAAGTCTCAGTGGATTGGAAGCTGGCAAATTTTCAATGTCCCAATTTTCAACAAGGGTAAGAAGGAAGAACCTGATAATTATAGGCCTATCAGTGTCACTTCAGTGCCTGGTAAAATTATGGAGAATGTTATTCTGGGATTTACTGAAAAACTTAGACAATACAGTCATTGGTCATAGCCAGCATGGGTTCATGAGGGTAAAGTCCTGTTTAACTAACTTCTTTTCATTTTATGACAAGGCCACTTACCTAGCTGACCAAAGGAAGCCAGTGGATGTGGTGTTTTTTGGATTTTAGCAAAGCTTTCCTTAGTCTTTCATGGTATCCTTCTAGAAAACATATCCATCATATAGCTAGATAAGTCCATCATTCGTTTGGTGGACAGTTGGTTGATGGATTGGGCTCAAAAAGTTACAGTAAAGGGGATTACATCAGGCTGACATCCAGTCACCAGTGGGGTTCCCCAGGGCTCAATTTTAGGGCCAATGCTATTTAGTGTTCTTATAAATTATATGGATGCAGGAGTTGAAAGTACATTATGTAAGTTTGCCAATGATAATAAATTAGGAGGAGCTGTGGACTCCCTCAAGGGTAGAGAGGCCTTGCAGAGAGATCTGAAGAGACTGGAGAGCTGGTCAATCACAATCTATATGACATTTAACACTAGAAAGTGTCAGATTCTGCATCGGGGACAAGGTAATTCAGGTTCTACATAAAAATTTCAGGACAAGAGACTAGAGAACAGCCCCACAGAAAGTGATCTAGGAGTGTTATGTTGATGTCAAGGTGAATGTGAGTCAACAGTTTGCCTGGCAGCCTGAAGGGCCAACTGGGTTCTGGAACACCTCAAGCACAGCATAGCTAGCTGTTCAAGGGAGGTGCTTGTCTCAATTTACACTTCATTGGTACAGTCCCACTTCAAGTACTGAGTGCAGTTTTAGATGCCTCTATATAAGTAGAACATCAAACTCCTAGATTGTGTCCAGAGGAGGGTGACCAAGGTGGTGGAAGGCCTTGAGGGAGAAGTTTAGATGGGACATTAGGAAAAGGTTCTTCACTGAGAGGGTGGTTGGTCGCTGGAACAGTCTCCAGGGAAGTGGTCATGGCATCAAGCCATAGAATTCAAGGGGAGTCTGGATGATGCTCTTAGTCACATGGTTCAGTTTTAGTTGGTCCTGCAAGAAGCAGATAATCCTTATGGGTCCCCTCCAACTTGAGATATTGTATGATTCTCTGAAAAAAATACAGTAGATAAGTACTGAAAAATGTAGGGGAAAAAAATCAGGATGCAAGACCAGTACAGCCCTCACATGAATACAGGACTAAGTATTCTGGTATGACAGCCATTTCCACAGTAAAGAAACTTTTATAATTATACTAGCAAAAGAATCATCTGCTTTGTGTAACAGTTAACTATAGTTCAAACTTAAATGAGTTTTCTCAGTGCATATGTGAAATCTTTGACTCATGCAATAATTTCTTTAGTCCCCATGCACAAGAAAGGCTCTCATTCATACTAGCCCATATATTTACACAGGTACCAGATCTTCTTGTATAGGCAACGGACAGTGGCAAACGTGATCTTGCTTGTTCAATTTTCCCAGTAACTCTCTCTGTTCCTTTTTATAGGTTTTTACATTTAGCTCCCACCAACTCAGTATCATTTGATGATACTCATAGGCAGTGTGAGTAACATTTTTACTGTTGCATTCCCTTTCCTTTTACAGATACAGGAAATGGAACTGCTGTGTGTCTTTTTGGTTCCCTTGTTATATATGCAGTGCTTTCTTCTCAATAGTGAGTAATTCAGTTTATAGTAGCTAGGACTGTGGCTCCAGGCTGTTATTCTGGGCTTTTTTTCTTGCTTTCTTTCCACTCAGTTATTCTGTCTTTTTCCATGTCCAGTATTACCTCTTCACAGATTCATAATAGCATCCATGTCCTGAAATAGATAGCTTTTAAGCTATAATATTCTGCTTCTAAACTTATTCACCTCTCTCTTGTTAACATCATCCTTTTTTTATTAGCAGGTATTTTATTAGCATGTTTGGATATTTCATCCCAAAGTCAAATATTTCTTCAGCTGTAGAACAGTACTCTAAGCTTTCAAGCATACTGGAATGGGCAGGACATTATACCCAAGTCACAGTGCTCAAACAGTACCATGACTAAGATTGGTTTTTTATAGGAAGTACAGGTGGCATAATAGCTCATGGCTCTTAAAATGAAGAAATCTTCTTCACACTTCTTCCTTCCCCTTACCTTGAACAATATTCTGTACATTTCTGGCCCTTCTGTAATCTGCGTTAACATCACCTCAACAGAGAACAGTCTAAAAATTTTCCCCTACATAACAGTATATTAAAGCGGCCATGAAAGGGTCTACGATATGAAGGAGCCGGCACAAAGTACAGTAAGAAGGCAGGGCTGTTGTTAGAGAAAAGCTTACTGAAACACCTTGTCTAGCAGCAATGAATTTTTAGATCACCTGTCTATAGTTTATGGAAGTGTATTTTCTGTCACGTGAATTTTTCTATCAAGGAAATGTACCTAAGTTAGTGTGTCCATACAAAGATGGTAGACAGAATCTATTCTATAAATGACACATTATTTTACTGGATATGTGACAGGACTGATCCACCCACATGGCCTTGAAACCTACAGGAACAACAAAACAACTTTTTTCCTTCGAAAACCTAGAATTGTTATATATCAGCAACCTTTTACATCAACAGAAGTCACTGTCATATCAAAGGAACATTACCATGGCATGGAAACAAATCCTGAACTGTATAGGTAGGTATGCAGTCCAATTGGCCACCATAATGGACCCCACACATGATGAGTTCAATCTGTCCTTTCCTGTTGTGGTGGGTTT
>VYZX01032843.1:277593-300108 GCA_013401335.1 Brachypteracias leptosomus | reverse complement strand
GGCGGGGCTGCGCGGCGCTCCGCGCTGGGGAAAGCGCGGGCGGCCCCGCCACAGGTGACCTGCGGGCCGGGGGCAGCTCTCCGTCCCGCTGCCGCTCGGCCGCCCCTGCGCGTTCGTGCCCCTGCGCTGCGGCCGCCTGCGCGGAGCCCATCTCCAGCCGCCTCGCCGTACCTGCACGGCCGGGAGCGCCGGGGGACATGGCTTTGCTTCGGCTCCTTCTCCTCTTGCTCGTCGCCCAGCGGGGGCTCGGGGCCGCCGCCGGGCAAGGGCAAGCAGTGCGCGGCCGGGAGCGGGCGCTTGGAGGGCGGCAGCCGATTTACAATCACGTCAAGAGCCGGGAGCCTCCGCCGGCCCCGCGGAGCCGCTCTGTGGAGAGCACCATCTTGGCGCAGCGGCTCGCCGAGGAGGTGCCCCAGGACGTGGCCTCGTTCCTCTATACGGGCGACTCCCGGGAGCTGCGGCGTGCTAACTGCTCCGGGCGGTACGAGCTGGCCAGCCTCGCCGGCAAGTCGCGCTTCACCTCGCACCCTTCCCTGCACGGGGCCCTGGACACCCTCACCCATGCCACCAACTTCCTCAACATGATCCTCCAGAGCAATAAGTCGCGAGAACAGAACTTGCAGGAGGACCTGGAATGGTACCGCGCCTTGATCAGGAGCCTCCTGGAGGGGGACCCCAACATCTCCAGGGCAGCTATCACGTTCAGCACGGAGCCTTTCTCCTCTACGCCCCAGGTTTTCCTCCAGGCCAGCAGGCACGAGAGCCAGGTCCTCCTGCAGGACTTGTCCTCCTCGGCTCATCGCCTGGCCAACGCCTCTGTGGAAACAGAATGGTTCCACAGCTTGAAGCGCAAGTGGAGGCCACATCTGCACAGGAAGGTCTTAAATACGGGCCCTAAAACTTTGGAGAACAGCTGGAAGAGGCGGGAGAGCTTCGCTGCTGATAAGAACCACATCAGATGGTCCTCACCTTACCTGGAGTGTGAGAATGGGAATTACAAACCTGGCTGGCTAGTGACTCTCTCGGCGGCTTTCTATGGGCTGCGACCAAACCTCCTCCCCGAGTTCAGGTAGGAGGAGTGTTCCTCTGCTTTCTGTCGAGAAGGGGCTGGGATGGGGTTTTGGTTCTGCCCCCTTCCTAGGGAAGGGCATGCTGTGTCTCCGGGGTGACCTGATCCACCCTTGCCAGGCGGGCTGCTCAGTCACACCGCAGAGCAAGCTCAGGTCTTCCTGTTGAGCTCTACCTTGCTTAGGGAGCTGTTGCTCAGTAAAAGACTTTTGTTCATCTCTCTGTAGGACAGCGTTTGCTTTACCTGCTCCCCCTGGAACGGGTGTGTGTTTGTGTTATGTTCTTGGTCTGCTTCTGGTGGGGAGAGGACAGCAGCAGTTGCCAGCTGTAGTTTATTTCTGACTGCAAGAGGAGAATGTTTACTGAGGTGTTATTTCTTACTCCACTGCACAATTAAGCCTAGTTTGACCCCAGCTGTGATTTTAAACAGCTGGTAAACACCATTGTTATGCTGGTGAACTGATTTCTGGTCTCCAGAGCACATCCACTGTGGGGTGCTCGAGCCTGGCCAGTGGTCAGTACATTCATAGGTTAATAAGTGTCTGTGGCTGCAGTTGTGTCATAATGCATGTGGCTCCAACCTGGACTGACAGTGGGAAAGCTTTCACTTGGACACTCCTTGGTCACAGAGACATGTAGCTGACACCTGACAGATGTAAAGAACTGCTAATTTTTTAATTGCTGTTACCCCCAACACTCTGCCACTGGGCTGTGACTGGCAGAGAGGACAATATAAAAAGGCCCATTCTTGTGTCTTCGTATTTTGGTGACAAAGAGGTATTTGTCCAAAGAATGAGAACAACCTGTGGGTATGAGATGGCAGATTTTCCCACTAGTGCTTCTGTGGTGGGGCTGATGGGTACCTCTATCCCCGGGGGAATGCCCACTACCCAGAAGCAGCTACTATTTGTCAGGGGGTGAGAGAGGAGCACAGAACTTGCTTTGTGCTGCAAATCAGTAGTAGGTAAAGATAGACCAAAACACAGACACCAAAGAGATTTTGCCACACCTAGGTGGGAGGCAGTGCTGTTCGTGAACGCTGTTTTTCTTGACTTAGTTTGAAATCTGGTGGGATCAAACAGGTATTAATGCAGTCATGCCTCCTTAAAAAATAAATCTGTTGAATAGAGAGTGGCTGCTTATGCCTCTATTGAATTATATTCTGCCCTGAAATTTTCATGCTTATGGGGCTGATAGGGTTAAGGTAAAATGAGCTCATCTTCAGGGTCATTGTTGCTGAATTCCTTTCAAGACTGAAACCCAAGGGTTGTTCTACTGCAGAGCTCTCTTCTGGACCATAACAGGGAGTCCTGAAAAGTTTAGAAAACTTCTCATTGGTCATTGAAATGCAGCATTTCACACTTGATGAACTTCAGGATGCAAGTTAAAGCTAGTGTAGGCTGATACTACCTTGTTGGGGATAGAGGTTCAAATAACTTGAAGAACCCTAGGCTGGAGGTGGGGTGGCAGCCACTAACCAGCTAGCTGAGGATTTAGATTTTGATATAAGCTTAACTCAAGCTTCAATCTTGACTTCAGTGAAGAGAAAAACCATGTCTTTAAAGCATAAGGGTTTAAAGCTTCAATGTCAGATCTGTACCAAGATTCTGTGATGCCACAAAGCACTTCAGTGGTATTGGTTTCTGCTGTGGTAGCTATGGTTTACAGAATACACCAGATCCATTTTGGAGTAACCCTGGCCAACCAAGGCAACCAGTAGAGGTCCTCCTGGGCGCGATACAAAGCACCACCTTCGCTTCCTCATCTTTCCAGCCTCTGTTTACCATGTGGGAGTTACTTCAGTTGAAAAAGATAGAATAACCTGTTTTAAATCTGATACTTCAAAGGGCATCCATTAAGTACATTTAAGCTTGGAGAACCTCTTATTTAGAAGATCTGGCAGTAGGGTATGCTGTGCAAGTTCTAAGTGTTGTAATGCTGTTGTACTGAGCAGGGATGAAACTAACAAAGTTTTTTGTCAAAACCAGAGATGAGCTGGTAAGCATTTCTACAAAAATGGATCAGTATGGTTTTGGTAACTATATAAGGAAGCAGGTGGAAGAAGTACACACACATGTGCGCACACACACATTCTGACAAGGCTAAATGATAGTTCTTGTGTTCCTAGTTTGAGGTATATGACATGAAAGATAGGCTTCTGATAAAAGCTTATTATCTGTGATATTGAAAAAGTAACTGCAGCTACATAGGAAGCACTATAAACAAAATACACTTCTTCCAAGACTTGTGGAATGTCTTAGTGTTTGCACAATATTTTCTATACTTGATAGGCACATAGTCTCAGTGTGAGTTAAGACATGGTTTAAAGTATAAGCATGTAATATAAAAATTTTAAATCTGATGTAGTTATGAGAACATTTGTATTAATTACTATAAAGTGCCTCTTGAAATAAAGTGTCACTCAAAGACAGATGGTGAGGGGAAATAAAGCTGAACTTTTAACTTCCTGTTTAAGGCCCATATGGTAAAAAGCATTATGTATTAACCTCTGTCTTCTGAGAAAGCTACATTGGTTCTCTCAACAAAGTATCTCTGAACCATCTGTTAGGAACATGTTAATGGATCAGTTTACATGCTTCTTCCTTTTAATAGTGTGGCATGAGGTCGTTTATGGTGATGTAGTGCATGACCCTTTAATATTTTTCTAACAGTTTATGTACTTTCTTCTTTGACATTAGGTTTTTGGCATGATACATTAGAGTAAGAAACATTTGGGAACACATTATCTCCATGAAAGAGTTCTTTCAGATTACAGAAGGAAAACCCATTGCTCCTGCTTCTTGGTATCTCTTCTGTTGCAGTGACAGATGGGTATGTCATGTGGTGTAGCAATGCTAAGAGCTTAATGAAGGCAATACTAATAATTACTACTGGTTATGTTCAATACATGCCAGTGCTGTTGTCAATGATGTTCTGAAAGTGCAGCAAAAAAAAAGCTTTGTTCTCCATGTTGTGAAGGGTTATGGTGCCTTCTGCCAGAGGAAGCAATGTTACAGGTGGGGGGCTCTCACACACAGCTTGGTGTCTTTAATTTCACCTTCCATCCTCTCCCCCTCCTTCCCAGGAGATGATGGCCAAGCTGTCCAAAGTGAAGACCAAGGAAGGTGAGAGAATATGGTTAAGTTGTCTTGTCAAGGCTAGCACTGTAGGCCAATGCTGAAATGGAGTGGAGAAACCAAAGATAACTTGATTGTGCTGATAAATGTATCATAAGCTGTTCAAGAGCAGTGGGACCATGTTAGTCCAGTTCAGCGCTAAGCTGGTGGCACCGTCCACAGCTTCTTAACAATGTTTGTCTTTGATCACTGGTCTTTGGTCTGCCCAAAACGCAGGGAGAGAACATTACCACCTGCTTACAAAGTACAACGTAGGCTCTCGATCAGAAATGTGGATCCACACACACTAGAAGTAATCCCTTGGTGGTGATATTAACCATTCTCTTCTCCTTTCTTAAAAACTCTAAACTGATGCAGTTTGCAGTTGGAATTCACCATCTAATTAATGTGCCTAATTACAACTCTAGTGCTGCAGAGGGTAGAGCATGATGGTGTTTGTGACTGACCTTATGTGACCCTCCTCTGATATTTCCCATTACACAGTGGGAATGAACTATATTCCATGGCACACGGTGATCCAGCTGGTCTCTTTGCAGCCCTGCTGTGGAAGTGGAAAGGTGTGAGAAGCTGTGTGTTGAGTGCATTTCCTTCTTTTAAAAGTACTTGCTTGTCCCCTGGAGAGGAAATGGGAGGTTTTCATTGCTTCATCAGTTCAGGAGACCAGGGGAGGATCAGTCCTTGATCTGGAAGAAAGATGTGCAAGTAGTTGGCTACTAGGAACATAAAAATTCTCTAAAAATAAAAGTCCTCCTGGGTCACTGAGTCAATCTCCTGCTGTCACAGGCCCACTTAATGTCATCATCTGACCAATCTCCATCTGAAAGTTGTTGAGTTTCTCTCTTGACTCTCCAGTTCACTGACATGCCAGGCCCAATGGTTGGAGAGCTGCTTCTGACTTCTGATCTAAATTTATACACAATCAGTTCTCATCCATTTATTTCTGTTCCAGAACTGCCTTCTCTCTGAAATAGGCTGGAGCAAAACATCAGTGAAGAGTGCTATTTATAGGCAGCAGTCCCTTCTCCACTTTTGTTTACCAGGCTACACAAACCACCTTTCTTTAGTCTCCTAAGTTCTCTGTTGCCATGGTCCCTCTTCTCCAGTCTTGTTCCAGTATTTCTTGAATGTGGTTAGTCAGATTCATGTGCAATGTTTTAGCCTTGTGCAATGACATCAATTATCCCCAGACTCTGATGAATGAATTGCTGCTTTTGCAGTTCAAAATGTTCTCTTGTGTGCTGTTCTCATTTTCTTTGATGTTGTGTTGCAGCATGTCAACATTCTGGGAACTGGTCATCGCTCTTGCACTATTTAATCTAGGAGATCAGAATATCTTTAGGATGCAGGGACATTTTGCCCATGTTCCAGCAAGGTAGTTTTTGCCACCAAATCCAGGGCAGTATTTACAATCTTCTTTAAGGACTATTGGGAGAATGCAATGGAGTAATGGCTGTTTTTGCAGAAAGGTACACAATCAGCCAGCTAAATAAGGTTTTTGGTTTTGTTTTGGGGTTTTTTTTAAATTATAATGTGTTCTGGAGTGTTTTCAGATAACTTTATTTTGAAGTTTGGCTGAATCAGGTATTACCTCTTAATATTTTTTTTTTTTTTGTCTTCCTGACATTTACTACTTCTTTCTTAATTATTGGAGAGATATTCCTTGGTGCAAAGATTAATCTTTATTGCACTGTTAAATTTACCTGTTTCTTCCCTAAAGGCAGTGTAATGTAGTGATTTCCACTGTACTATTAACAATGACTCGGGTCTCTCCAGTGCTAGGCCATAATGGGACTCATAGTTAAGGAAGGCAAGAAAGTTAAGGAAGGCAAATTAAATCATAGATATAAAAGTATAAATGGCAATAATTTCTAAGGGAATGTACATGATTTCATCTTCTGCTAAATATTTCACAGCTATTACATTGTTTGGTAAAATAACCATAAATATAGACATAGAAGAGATTGTAAAATTAGTAACTTTTTAAGAATATGGTTTAATTCCTTTAGCCCCCTCTTTTAGTTTCTTCCCTAATCTCTCTTTAGTTTCAGTACTGAAGATTAATTTTAACCGTTCAAGGTTGCTTTCTAATTTTTTGTGACTTGATACATTAGCTGCATAATCCTGAAGATATTTCAAAATGAGGCTGACACTTTTTCTATGACACGCCCTGGCCCATATAACATCATTGAAGATGTGGGTAGATTTAGAACAGGTTTTAAAACCAAAAAGGAATAATTTATTTATTGAACTTCTGAAAGTCTTGGATTTATATTCCTGAAAAGAGGTGAGAAGGAAGAAATGTCTTTCTATGGTTTACTTCCTGCTTATAGAAACACCCAGTATGTTTCAAGCATTCTGTAGACCATCAATTATGTATCTGCCTTTTTTTATCAGAAAATCAGATGGTGATGAAACAAAAGGAACAATAAATAGGGATTTCTTTTTTAGAAACATGATTCAGCTTTCTTCACTATTGGAGAGACAGAAGTGGGTCTTTGAAGAAAGGAGTTAAATATGGCCAGGAGAGGATTGAACCGCATACTGCATTTATGTCCACATTGGTGTAGCTCGTGGTAAGTTGCAGTAAAAGGAACTAGCTTTTTTGGGTCAAACTACTGTTTCTGCTCCTCTGTTCTGGACTCCCACCCTCATTGTGCAAGGCTTCCAGCACAGCAGGGTATCAAAGCTCTTCTGTAGGGAATGGGCATGTGACAGTCCTTACGGTCTGAGATTCAACTCCAGGACTGTCAGCTCCTTTTCTGTCTGTTCATGAACATGGGCTAAGATAGAGAAATGTTCCCAATGGTAGGAACAAAAGCATTGCTGTGTTAGGTCAGATGAAAGGCTTACCCAGCCCTCTCCAAAAGCAGCTTCTGCCAGGTACTTTGCACTTCTACTGCTCTTACAATTTTTCCCCAATTTCTCTTATCTTGGTTATATTCCATTTACAAATAAGTGATTAAAAAAACCCATTATTTTTCAGACTCTATCTGATGAGTGTTGATAATAAGTATGGGCTAAACTGACATCCATGATACTAATTAACTTTTTAACCTATTTTTGTCTTCTCCAATTTAGTTTGGCATTGGATTCTAGAATATAATTATGGACTGCTTGAAGAAAAAAAATCTTTCCTGTTTTTACTTAATCGAAATTCATTCGGAGATCCCAGATTCTCATGATAAAAAAACACTTTGGAAAATGTTCACTCATCACCTCTGTCAGATTTAGTTGTGGGTTATACCAAGTATTTTTATCAATTGCAGACTTCATCACTGGTCACCTGTTTGTGATCATCTGCGAGTGTGCTGGACAAAGAAGGGATAGTTATGGTGCTCAGTTTGTTAACCTCCCTGCATGGAAAACTCGCTTTTGTCACATTGATACTCTCAAGAGTGGCTCAAAGGTTGGAGCCTTCCTGGCTTTAAAGTGTGCAGTGCTGAAAATAATTTTTCTGCAAAGACTGTTCCTACTCTGAGCAATTTTTATATTTGTATTCTCTGTTGGCCTTACAGATTCTGCTTCAGGCTTGCTTTTCTGAGGTATTTGAAAAGTTTTTTAAATTAGTAGCTCCTATGCTTTTAACATGCTGCCTCTAAAAGCATCTTCTGGTTTTGTCTTACATTCTTGTGGTTTTGCATGTCCCTTGCCCAGGTTTAGGCTTCTCCTTCTTCCTTTTCTTTGGGTTTTTTTTTTTTTAAATGTTGGCTTCCACTTACTTCTCAGTTTTAAAATTCCCTTATTACCTTTTAAATAAATCTTTAGTGTCAGAAGATTTTGTATAGTTAGGCTGAAGCCACCTTTCCTATGTAGGATCCTTCTAATTCAATAGCCTTCGTTGTTCCTAACCTCTTTTCCTGTATCACTTTCTATACTGTTCCTTAAGGACCTTTATTTCCACCTGCCTCTTTGACTCCATGGGTAGTAGTGGGAGCAAAAAAAAAAACCAAGCAACTAGTTCCTTATTAAATAGCTTGAATTTAACTCCAAGACCTTTTTTCATAGGGAGAATCTCATATAAGTGGTACTCTACTATCAATGACACCTTGCATTCCTATAGAAGGTGGCCACCAAAATCATCAAGGGAATGGATCATCTCTTGTATGAAGACATGCTGAGAGAGTTGGGCTCTGGGGCGACCTTACAGTGACCTTCCAGAACCTGAAGGGGGCCTACAGGAAGGCAGGCGGAAGGTCTATTCAAAAGGGTTTGTAAGGATAGGACAAGGAGTAATGGTTTTAAGCTAGGAAAGGATAGATTTAGGCTGGATATTAGAAAAAAATTCTTTAATATGAGGGTGATAGATCCGTGGAATGGGCTGCCCAGAGAAGTGGTGGAGGCCCCATCCCTGAGTCCTTCAAGGTCAGGCTTGATGGGACTCTGAGCAACCTGCCCTAGGTAGAGATGTCCCTGCTTGTGTAGGGAGGTTGGGCTAGATGACCTCTAGAGGTCCCTTCCAGCCTAAAACTTTCTATGATTCTATGTTTTGTGACAGAGTTAAGATGCTAGCAGCAACTTGAACATCCTCTTGTCAAAGTATCTAGGAAGCTCTCTGACTAAGCAGCAGGGAAATCCTCACAGAGTCAGCTCTGCATGCCATAAATCTGAAGGCAGATTTAAACTTGAAATAATTCTTCAGATAACAGAGGATTCTGCTTTAAGTATTCTGCCCTTGGAGTATTGTTCCAAATGGCCTAGAGGGATTTCCTTTGCAGGTGAATCCTAATTCTTGTGCCCACACTGCTATACCTCACTCCTCAGTTAAGTTTATTTTTAGTGAAAGCTGGTTCTCCTGTGAAAATGTGTGCTGAAAAGCAGCAGTCATGCTAATGCTGAGGCATTAGGAAAGTCTGTCTTTGTCCTCTTAGTAAGAAATTAGTGCTAACTGTGCAGCTAGATCAGAATCATGTTGTATGTAACATCCCAGTAGCCTTTTGTGAATCTGCTTGGATATGCAGAGGTAATAGTTTAAAAAAAAAGTTTAAGTGACACAGAATCCTAAATCTTAGCTTTCAAAAGCAACTTGAACCCACAGAAACTGCTGTTTGCCAGTGAGATTTATGGCTGAAAGTCATTTGTGAATTTGACACCAGGATGACTTTTGGATGCTCAGTTGGTGGTACATTGAAGGAGCCTCAGGTGTCAGGTAGTATGTACTGTTTTAAAAGGAATATTTTGGAGGCTGTCACTTCCAGAATAAGAATGGTCACAAAAGATATCTACCCTGCAAACCTTGACTCTGCTGATTATATGCATTAAAATGCATTTATATAGAGGTGTGGGCATTTGCAGATTTGGGACAGCTGTAGAGAATTTTTTTCTTGTCTCCTTGTTTTGTGGTAAGGAGGACTTATAAAGGACAGCATGTGGGGGGGAATGAATATGACAGTAAGAATCTAGGCAAGCATTTAGATGTGGGGGGATGATGTCTGCTTCAGCATGTGGTAACCATACCTTATACCTTGATTATGGCTGCTTACAGGTATGGAAATAAGTGTACAAACTTCAAACGCCTGTTTAGCTGAGTTGTGATGACCTCTGTGCCAAAATCTTCTGAAGATCTAGAGGACAAAGATTCTGTTTATCACCATTTAAATATTGGCAGGCTATTATTCTGTGCAGTTCTGACTTAAGCTGGCTGGGAGAAAGAACATGCTCCTTCTGCTTTTTTATGATGTAACAGTACAGGCAAAAAAATTCTTCTGTAGATAGAGGTTTTACAACATGTTGTTACAATGAAATATTGTAACTATTGAAACTATCAAGATAGCCAGTAGGTTGGGAAAATAAGCTTAAATCAATTTCTGGCACAGATTTCAGGGCAAACAGCATGCCAACACACAGTGGTACTGGAAATTAAGACAGACATGAAAGCCTCTTAAGTCAAACCTCTGACCTGACAGAAAATCCTTGATGACATTCTTCAGTGATTATCTATTATATACAATTCAAGTAATTCTTTCATAATTACATGTTAAAACACAAATGTACAATCCTGAAATATATTTTTTTCATAGGGACTGTAAAACTGTGGCACAAAACAAATATTTATTGTTATAAGGAGATTAACAAAGTATACTTACTTGCCAGATGGTCCACAATTACCAGTAATATTGTTACTAACTTATCATTGTGGCCTGGGTTCAGCAAGGCAGCATTGTCAGTGTGGAAGAATGTGTTAATGCTGGTAAGCTGAGTCTACTCTTATACTGTTGATATTTGTCTTGATTACTGCTCTCAATAGCAGAGCTGCAGCTATTCCCAGTTAGTTTAATAAATATAACACTTAGAGGTAGTTGGTCCATATACATTCTAGGAGGATGTGTTCTTGCATATGTTCTGTTTTCTGAATGCTGAATCAAAAATAACTGAAAATGTGGGTGGCTAAGCAGGCTGTGCCAGCTACTGTATTAATCACAGATTAATTTCAGAAATATATCATGTACATATTGGTGTACTCTGTGTAATAACATTGGGGTACAACTCTGAGATGGCGCTTTAAAATGGCAAAGCATCTCAAATGGGCGCAGTAAAAGTCTTGTACTGTCATGATGCTTTCTGTAAGTGCCATGTATAAGCTTAAAGAAACTTTTCTTTTGAAAGCATTGTATCCTCAAGTAGTTGCAGACCCTGTTACTACCTCATCAGAACTGTGAGGTTACCATGAAGTGTGAACATATGTTGCAGAGGTCTAGTGAAAAAAGGATAATGCGCATCATGGAGGGTGAAATGGAAAGCCTATGATAGATTGCAGCTGTCAGGAGAGATGGTTTTCATAAGCCTGCTTCTGGACTGTACTGTTTTTCCTTCCAAATTTTCACCCCAGAAATTCTTAAGGCTCTGAGAAAAGCAAAAAGAAAACAAAACAACTTAATTCTATCCTAAGTTCAGGTTGTGCTACAGAAGAGCTGCAGACTGGAGTAGAGTGTAGGTAAAAATGTTTGTGTTGAGTTCATTAAGACTGGATTTAGTGAAAGGCAAACATGCTTGTGAGAAAAATTTTAACACAAGAGAAGCAAAGGAAAAAAA
This sequence comes from Brachypteracias leptosomus, assembly GCA_013401335.1. NCBI lineage: Eukaryota > Metazoa > Chordata > Aves > Coraciiformes > Brachypteraciidae > Brachypteracias > Brachypteracias leptosomus. Next base: position 288,874 of record VYZX01032843.1, on the reverse strand, counting down.
CATTCAGTTTCAAATGGAAGTATTTTTTAGTGTTTTTGGAAGAAGTATTTTAAAATATTTTGAAATTAGATAATTTTCAGGCCTACATGGCTTAGCAGAGTCCTGTCAAAACTCAAGCATAAAATGAAAGTGCACAAGAGGTGGAAGCAGGGTCAGGTAGCCTGGGAGGAATATGGAGACACAATCTTACAAGATGTTCATGGTTACATTCATGCTATCAGAAGTGGTATGGCCAGCCAGGCTACAGAAGTGATCATCTGTCTAAACTTTGCACTGGTGAGGCTGCATCTCAAATACTGTGCACAGTTTTCAGCCCCTCCCTATTAGAAGGACATTGAGATGCTGGAGCATGTCCAAAAAGAGCAGTGAAGCTGGTGGAGGTTCTAGAGCACAAGTCTTATGAGCAGCAGCTGAGGGAACCGGGGCTGTTTAGCCTGGAGAAGAGGAAGCTCAAGAGAGACCTTATTGCTTTCTACAACTGCTTTGAAAAGAGGTTGTAGAAAGATGGGGGTTGGTCTCTTCTCCCAAGTAATAAGATGAAATGGCCTTATGTTGCACCAGGGGAGGTTTAGGTTGGATTTTAGGAAAAAATTATTCACTGAAATGGTAATCCAGCACTGGGACAGGCTGCCCAGGGAATTGGTTGTGTGACCATCCCTGGAGGTGTTTTAAAAGACATGTAGATGTGGTGCTGAGGGATGTGGTTTAGTAGTGGACTTGGCAGTGCTGGATTAACAGTTGGATGCAATGATGTTAAACAGCTTTTCCAACCTAAATGATTCCATTTCTATGATTCTATGCAGAGGTGGGCTTAGGGAAACCATATGTGGTTGAATTTGGTGAGGGACATGAAAGGCAACAAGAATTAAGTACACTGGCAGCAAAACTGGGACTAGGAAAAAGTGAGCCTGCCTTTGAATGGGGCAGTGGACTTTGTGACAAAGGATGTGGGAAAGGCCATGGTACTTAATGTCTCCAGGCTGGTGAGCCTCACCTCGATCCCTGGGAAGGTGATGAAGTAAATCTTTCCGAAAACCACTCCTGAAACATAAAGGAGAAGAATGTCCTTTGGAGTAGTCAGCATGGATTTATCAAGGGGAAATAGTGTTTAACCAACCCAATAGCCTTCTATGTATAGATGACTGGAGTCCATCTGGAGGCTAGTCACTGGTGGTATATCCCAGGGACTGATACTGGTGCCTATTGTTTAACACTTTCATTTGGTGGCCCTTACAATAGGGTAGGGTATGCTCTTAGCAACTTTGCAGATGATGAAAACTGGGATGAGTAGTTGAGAGACCAGATGGTTGTTTCATCAGGCTGTTTCCACATGTGCCATTCAGAGGGACTAAAAATAGGCTGGAGAAATGAATGTCCAAATATAGCTGTTGTGTACGGTTTGCATTTTGTTGTAGTGTGGCTAGGTGTGAGGGAGCAATATTGTCCTGGTTTTGATCAAGCTTGCTCCTTTATGCCAGTTCTGATTTTGTTTGTAAGTGGCTTCTTAAATATATGGCTTTGTAGCTCTGTTATTAGCATTATCATTCCTATATGTATACTGAGCTTTAATTAAGAGGCAACATGCTTTGAGATGAGCGAGGCGCTCTTGAGATAGAGGTTAGGCCATGTTCTTGGTAGTCCACAGCACGAAAGGGATGATGATGATGTTTGTAGTTGTGGAAGTTCAGATTGTGGAAATCAAAACTTTTGTCTAAAGTGACTGAAATGGTTGACTTCAAACGAGTGGGACCCTAGATTTAAGAAATCAGTACGGATTTTTTTATTTTAGAGAGAATAAGGAAATTCTTGAAGGCTTTTTTATTTTTTAAGATATGCAACTTAAGTCTTACAGCTTTTTTCTGGTGATCTTAGAGTTGTGTGTAAAATAATGTTGACTTTGAGTTTTGGCTTTTAATTAAAAAAAAATTTGAGGGAAATTGTTGATAATGGAAATGTGAGTGTTCTTAGCATAGAACTCATACAGTTCAGACAGTTCTTGAGAACCTGTGTGTGTAGAAAACTTTTTTTGATTTTGCAGACATCAGTGACCTACTGGCTTGTGTTGCCCTTCTGATGTTGTATCAGTTGTTATACCAGTGCCAGTTGGTAGAGATGGGGAGAGCAGGGTTTGTGTGCCTGCTGGAGGAGGATGCTGAGCTGTGGAGGAGAGGCTTGAAGTCACTGGAGGTCAAGGTGTCTCTGGGGAGGGTAAAGGGAAGGATGTCATCATCATCAGGCATGGGGGTGAGATGTGGCACCTGGGTTGGCTAGGGAGGTTACTGGCCTTTGGAACAGTAGTGCAGGTTGTTCACTGTGTTTATTTTAGTTCTTTGCTGTATTGCAAAATGTGAAGGGCATTAAATTGAGCTTATAACTTATTCTTACCCGCTGTCTTACACTTAGTTGGTGTGTTAGATTTACTGAACTCTTGTCATAATACATCTCAGTAAAGTCTAACATAATCGTGTCTCTGCAATTGTGTCTTTGGGAACACAAAACTTCTCTATTTTCAGATGTTTCATCAAATTTTGCATTTAGAAGAAAGATGTAGTTCTGCTTTACAGGCTTCAGAACCATAAAGAAGTTCCAACTTATTTCTGTAGTTGAAGGCTGTTTTTTCTCTATTTTCAGAGGTGTTGTCAAAGTTGACATCAATCTGCAGAAGGTGGACATTGACCAGTGTTCGAGTGAGGGGTGGTTCTCGGGGACACACAGGTGTCATCTCAACAATTCTGAGGTATGTCTGTCCCTAAGGGACTCAGCTACACTTCAATACAAGTCTTTCCACTGTGAATAATTGTGTAGTATAAATGCTGCCCATTTTATAGACTTTCAATGTGGTTCATAGGCTGAAAAAATCTTTCTGCACAAGGCATTGTGATGTGCCTGAGTTCCAGGAGTGTCTGCATTTCGGGAATATTAATGTTAAAGTGCAGAAATAACAGCTATAGGGAAAAAGAATATTACCAGTGAAATGATTCATGAAGTTCTGCTTGCAAGTCAAACAATTATTTTACACTCAAAATCAAAATGGGCTTTTAATGTCAAAATGGGCTTTTGACTGGACAGTCCTGTAAAATGCAGTAAAAATAGCTCAAATGCTGTTAATAACGATGCAGAAAAACATAGGCTTTTGTTAGAGTGATACAGAATAACAGGCAGGACTGGATACTCTAATTCTTTCATAACAGAAATGCCAACATTTTGACAGAGCTGACTAAATGCTTCTGTTGAGCTTCTTCCTGCTTCCCCTTTCTTCTGAAGGTCTGGTGTCCGGCTCCGTCTGTCAGAATATCATACATCATTCAGCCTGGCAAGTCACTTGTGTTCAATGAAACTCTAAAATCAAAGACATCTAATGATGATTTTTTTTTTTTTTTCCCCCACACTGGCATATGATGTTGTTTTCAAAGACACTAATTTTTTTTCTGTGAGAGTAGGCACCCTGTGCACTCCTGTGCTTTCAGAAAGGACAATTAAAATGTAGAGAGCATTGATGGTTGTCTACCAAAAGTCAGGAGATATTTGCCTGATATATTACAAAATGCCAATTTTCCAAAGCCAAAAATGGAACTTGCAAGCAGGGAGTGCTTCTTTTTGCTGCAGCTGAAGTTGAGAGTCCTTGCTTAACAGTGACCCTGGGGATGGGGAGTTGCTGGGAACAATCTCTAGAGAAGATTTCTCTATTTTTTACCCTATGGTCACTGCTTTAGGAGAGTTCAGTCTGATGGGGACTTCTGTTCTTTATAAGCTGGTCCCATATGCTGCTTCTCACACTTTGTTTCATTGGTATCTACCCTGTGGAATAAGGGTAAATTACATAGTTATGCAGCAATGCTTTCCACTCAGCTTACCTTATAAATGCTAATGAAGTGATGTTTCCCATCCTCTCTTATCTTCTTAGAAGCAGATACAGAAAAACCTGTGGACTCTGCCTCATATTACAAGGTCTGACTCCAGCAGAATAAGGAAGAGAACAGAGATCTCTGAATTTCCAATTTTGCTTAAATTAGACTCTTCTTCTTCTCTTTAGTTTTGTTAGGTGACCTGAGTATTTAGTGCAGCATAGTCTTTCTGCAGATGGTTTGGTGAGTGAGTCTTTGCCATAGTGAATTTCTGATTTGGTTCTGAAACTATTCACAGCCATACTACATGGCTGGGTTACCAGTAGCCTGTACAAAGCTCAAGATTTCTAGGGATAGAACTCCCCTCTTTCCTAATGCTATGGAAATATAACAAGTAACAGAAAAGGGGAAGGAGGTGACTTGGGGCATGGACAAGAGGAGAAAACAACTTATGGGTTACTAAAATGCTTCTTTATGTTATATTTTAGTTAATTTTATAATGACTAAAATCTGCTAGACACCTCACAGACAAATTTTCCTACTTTCTGTGCTGTCTTGAAGTGTTTATCTTCTAAATAAAAACAAATTGAAAGGAGGGAGATGGAGGTGCATTACAGTGAAGATAAACATGTACATGCTAGGCAAAAAAAAAGAAGGAATGGATGAGACCCAACTTCCACCAGAAAATAGAGATTGTTGGAAGTATTGTGCTGCTTCCATGTGCTCTGGCACAGACTTACTAGGAGATGATGCTGACTGACACCGGGATTTAGCTTTGGAAGATCGTCAAGAATAATTGTAGTGTTAGTCCTTGCTTGAAAGAAAAATAGTATGTGGTTGGGGAATTAAAGAGTATTATGGCTCAAATAACACCAGATGCTTAGACATACTATTCTTCCTTTAACTGACATCTGTCCTTAGATTTAGTGCTCAGAAGGTGGATTGGTGACTCTTAAATATCTTGCTTTACCTATGGTGCCCTCAAATTGCATACAAAACAAAAGCAAGCACTGCGAACTCTAAGTTTACCATTTTTAAATTGACTATCTAAATTCCTAGTTTACAGTCATAGTTTTTCCTTATTTGCTCTCTTTTTTTTTTGTGCACAGGACTCATATATCCCCAATTTTATAGTAGCCTAGGTGAACTAGGAGGACAAGGATGCCCTCCTCCAATCTCAGGATGACTGGAAACTGCCCAATGTAATTAGGCAAGAAGTTAGGTGAGACTTCACACAGGAAAGCCAAACTACAGCAGTGGCTAAAGTCTATTTCAGTTGTGATTTTTTTTTTCCTTCTTTTTACTTTTAAAATATATCAGGCAGAAAGCCAGATGTTCTTTTCTTGACTTGGGGGAAGAAGGGACAACTCATGGTTGAACTACATTCTCCTTCTTGCCCTCTACCTTGACACCCAAATAAGCAACAGTTCCCCCACAACATACATGGGCAAGAGATTTTGAATCTGGGGGGCTGCAACAGGTGAGACAGATAATATCTACAGGGTTAAAAATAATTAAAATGGATTGGCTAGAGAACAAAATGATGCAAATAATTATGAAATTAACAGACATAGAAAAAATATTTACTAGTAAGAAATCTGAAGTAATTTCATTGTACAGGTAAGGCTGGTTATGGGAGTGAGAAAACATGCATTTTTACCCTGTTTGCAACCATTAAAGATATTTTTCTTTCAACATATTATATTCCTTGTCCATACATGCTGACAGCAGCTGCTGGCACTTTTAGTAACAGCTTTAGAGTCCTTGTTGAGACACCAACAATAAAATCAAGGCTGGGGAGCAACTGAAGAAGCCAGCAAACCCCGTTGAGCTTGGGCAAACACTTCCAAGCAGCAACATCAGTCTGTGAAAACCAGCAGTGGACTCCACACTGTTTCTTCATCCTTAATGAGGCTGCTGACAGCTTACAGTGCGAGGCTGGCTCAGCTGACATCCCTTTTGGTTTTTGACAGTATTCCACAAATGATAGCATACAAAAATATCTAGAGGGAATGAGAAAGGCAGGGTAAACAAAAAGCTGCATTGCTGTCTGTATATAGTGTGTGTGTAGAAAGATGCATAGGCCTACTGTGCATTTATTCTGCACAAACACAAAACCATTTAAGAAAGGAAAACACGTGAACAGTACAGCCGAAAATCTTTTCTATTGCTTAGCAAAACATTTGGGACAATCATATTTTATTATATTGTATGTGGTGTTACAGACAATCACTGGAAAAAGGCAGAGATGGGTGCTAATTAAAACTACAACTGTAATGGGGACTGACTTGAGAGAGAGGAAAAAACCCAGTGCTTTCCAAGATTTTCCAACAGATGCTTTCCAGTGCCCTTGTCAAACTGGGAGAAGGCTATTAATGCACATAATCTGTGGGAGGGGAAGCATGACAAGAGATTAGCATCCAAAGTCATAACTTAGTGGGTCATATCAGGCATCATTTGTTTTGCTTATTACTTGTGTGTATTTTGCGTCCTGTCCATTAGGAAAAATGCAGTTAGAATGAGAAAACTTTGAAAAGAGCTGTTTTTGGTGAGTCAATCTGAGTGAGTAGGGTTTACAAAATACAGTTAATTTCTAGCTTGGAAATAATTATCACTCTTGAAGCTGTATATTGCATCCAAGGTAGAGCAAGAGAAGTACCCAAACCAGAGTAGAGAGCATATGTCAGGATATTTCCTCATAGAAGTAAACAAGATCTTTAGTGGTAGAATACAAATACTAAATGCTATATCAAGTCCTGGGCTAATGGGGCAATCTGAGATGTAAAGGGGAGCTGCTCCATTCAGTACACTGATAAAGAAAACATAGCAAGCACTTCTTGGATCCAAAAGCAGGAAGGCATATCTGTTCTCTCAGGTTGGCTGCTCACACAATACAGTGCATTTGAAGAGCAGGCAGTAGACACAAAGAACATTTTGGATGCTGTTTTGAAAATAACTTGCATCATCTGCATTCATGGGAAAAGTCCCTTTATGACAGTGTACTAGATCTAATCTGGCACCCTTCAGACACAATTACATAAGGTGGAGGTTTGTCAGAGTTTTCAGTGATAAACAAGGTGCTATGAAAACCAACTTCCAGCTTAAGGAAGAGCCAGGTTGCTTAGCTACAGCATCTTTGCCTTTTTAGAAAAAAAAATTGACTGTTTTGCTGGAGCTATTCTTGGTTATCAATGTTTTCTTCAAAAGAAGAAAACATTTGTAACAATTCCATTCATCCCAGTTAGCAGTGTTAACTTGAGCATTTTAATTCATCTGGATCAATTTTATTTGCTGCTGTTTCCCTTCCCCCAGACTTAAAATGTGAAAAACAGTAGATTGGTTGAATGATGCTTTCTGACAAAAACTCAAATACCAGGGAGGTATTTGATTCCTCTTGCAGGTGACAGACAGTGATAGCATTGCATCAATTAGCAGTTCTTTCAGATCTATTGCTGAAGTTTTCAGACCTTTCTCTGCTGGACAGAGCATCCTGTCAAGCAACACCAGTTAGCTGGACTAGTGATTCCCCTCATAGTGTTTGGGAAACAAAGAGGTGAGGTCCAGAAGTTTATTTAGCTGGGGGACATGGACAAAATACATCTGGTAGAAAGAGAGAGGGATGAGCTCTTTCCTGGAGAGAGGCTGAGAAACTGACTGTCTGTGGCTGGGGCAAGAGATGGAAGATCAGGATCTTCATTGGGAGCCACAGAAGACCTTACAGCAAGGAGCCTGGAGACTAGCCAGCCTGGACTGTTTTCCTGTCAGACTGGCTGTGAGCTACCTTTCCCAGATGTGAAGTGGCAGTAGGTGTGTCAGATCTAGGCATAAGTAGAGCATGACTTCATTCAGGGCTCTTGTTTGTTATCACTGCATTCAGAGGACTGTATAGTATCTTAAAAAAATGTCTCTAGTAGCATTCAGCATAATTAGATACATGCAATGAGATAAATATATAGCCTTTTGGTATCAAAGCATCTGGTCCATCCTATGTGAGATTTGATATGCTTATCTTGGAAGTCATGCAAGTACTCCCATATCTTGTGGGATAATATAAAGACTGTTACCCTCATCTTACAGCTGGGGTGCAGAGGCAAAATGGTTTTTCTCTAAACTGGCACCCTGACTCAAGATGTGATTTTCAGGTGTGCAAATTCTCTCCACAGTTTGGGTTCAGCAGAAAGGTATGCTGAGTGTGTGAGCTGAAGGGGAGTCCTGATGTACTCCAGCCAAGGCCCAGGCTGGGTCATCTTCAGAGTAGGATTTTGGGGTGGGTTACAGCACATGTCCATCCCATGCTTCAGATACTTCCAGGAAGAGTTAAGCATTCTGATATGTTTTTGAAACCTGTGTCTGACCAGCCTTTGTAGTTTTCTTAGTGATCTTGATTTGTGATGGCATTCTGATCAAAAATAAAGCCACCAAACCTCTTAGTGGACCACACTGTTGCTGAACTTGCTGTCATTGCAAAGGGCACCAGCTTCCTACTAACTGTGCAGGCTGCTCCTGACTTGCATACTTTGCTGTTTGCTTACTTGGGCAATATACTGCTAAGGGCTTTTTTGGTTGTTAAAATACAAAAAATTCTCCTCATGCATGGATTCTACAGTTATGTTTTTGTTGAAAAAACATGAACATGAGAAACAGTAAACCAATGGAAAAACTCAGTCTGCCTTATTTTAGAAAAGCTCTTATTAAATATAGCAACTATTTCTCCTGCCTTTTTTTTATACATCATGATACCTGAGACAAGCGTAATTTAGCCTTGAGAAGAAAGTTCATCCCTCTTGTTCTATACAAATTAAGATTAGATTGAAAACATATTAAAGATCCCAAGATGAAAAACTAGAGTGAACAGCTGCTGAATTTTAATATTCAAAACAATGTACTGAGCTATAGTAATAGCCTTAATGGAAACAAACTCATTTAGTTTTATTTTTGGAGCACAATTTTATAGCATTAGACATTCAAGTACCATAATATTTATTGGTTCTTTCTGGTAGAAGGTGAATGGGTTTTTTGTAAATGGAAGGGACTAGTTTTGTTTTGCCTGTGCTTTTGTTTAGATCCCAGTGATTCATATGATTTGTTCTAGTTTGCATTTGCCAAGGCTGTCAACTGATGGCTGTCAGGTCATCCATTCACTGAGCAGGGGCTAGTCTCCTGGAAATTTCTTAGGCTTTACTAACCTACTTAATATCTTCTTTTGTGTTTCTTCATTGGATTGTTGCCCTGTGCTGTTTTAGTTCATGAATATATTAAGCACCAGTACTAATATGGGAATGCAGAACATTTGATTTTTGATTTTTAATTTTTATCTTTTAACTATTTTTTTTTTCTTTTATGTTTTTGCTAGTTTGGAAGCCATTACTAAGCTTTATCATATTACTTCTTTTCTTTCTCATTCACCTACTTTGAGGGTTTTATTCTTCTGTCAGTGGATAAGTAGTGAAAGAAAATATTTCTCCCCAGTATCTCATGCCTGTAAGCTTAAGATAAAAAATGTATTTACCATCTTTGATTCCTCCGTTACTTGGAAGAGATTGAGAGATAGTAGATATTACTGTAGAGACAAATAAGACAATTTTATGTTTGTAATACTGCACTGCTTCCTTCTTGCAGCAGGATCAGAATTCCTCTACAGTTAAATTTAGTCCCTAGATTTACCACAACTACTGTTCACAAGGCAATCAGTTTCCATTTACTTGTATAAAATAGATAGCAGGATTTGCTTATGGAGCTCCACTCTTTCTGTCAGAATAGAGTAGTTACTTTTTTTTTTTTTACAGCATCAGCTCAATCTAATCATTGTTTAATTTTTTCATCTTTTGAATATGGTTGGCTAGGGAAAAAAGTATTCATGGTGGTATAATTATGCATTCTAATTTAGGCAAAGTGAGTCCTGTAACTTTCATTTAAACCAGTTATGGTCTTAACTCTTACATTTGGAAATAAAGCAAAATAGGTTGGCCTGACCTGAGAAACAAACTGAGCTTTCTCTAGAGCTGATAAATTGAACTATTTGGGGCCCTCTTTTTTTTTGTGTATGTTTTTGTAGATACACATTTATTTACATCTAATCTGCGTGTGTGTGTGCATATGTGTGACTCTTCTCAGGGGTAGTCAGTGACAGGACAAGAGGCCACGGGAACAAACTGAAACAGGAAAAAACCCCTTCTTTATTTTACAGTGTGAAGGTAGTTGGACACTAGCACAGATTGCCCTGAGATAATGGTGAAGTCTTCACTGTTGGAGGTATTCAGAACCAGAATGTACGTGGCCCTGGGCAACCTGTTCTAGCTGAGCCTGCTCTGAGTCAGGGTTGTGACTGGGTGATCTCCAGAGGTGCCTTCCAGCCTCAGCTATTCTGTGATTCTGTGGTCAGGTCTTTCATCTTTTTCATGATTTGTTTTTCCTGTCTGATCTAGATCTAGAGAATATGGTATCCCGTTTGAACTTTGTATTTCCAATCTGCTTTATTCATGTCAGGACTCTCTTCCATTGCCGGCTGGTTTTGGTCACCAATTGTTTCTTCTAAACTTAAGTGTGTGTAGATGTGCATGTGAGTTTTTTCGGAAACCATTTTTCTGATATTTTTTCTATAACAAGTTCAACACTTCTCCTACTACAATGGAAGAAATGGAGTAAGTATATTTGGATTCTTGTTTTTAGTTCATATCTGCAAAAAAAATCTACTTAGTTACTTTCAGAACTTCAAAAGCTGATTTAGTGGTGATAACACTAAGATTTCATATGATGATACTGGCTTGCTGCTTGGGCTGGAGTTGAAATATTTTTATCCCTTCATATGCTTTAATGGTTAAAGCTTTGAAAGGGGCAAGATATGTAATATAGGTATAGTAGTGGGATTGATTTGGATAACATTCTGCATTACAAAATGTGGGTTTTCTAAACAGAGTAAGTTAGTCTGCAGTGTTTAGGATACTGTCCTAGAGAAAGAGGAGAATTGCTAGGGCTATTCAGTAAATTGTTACTGGCTTGTTTGAAAATCTGACATTTTGAACATATTTTCATCCTGAAATGGAGTGAAATCAACACCAGCAGTGCATTTTCCTGAATTATCCTTTAAAAAGTCTTAATTTGGAAATACAAAAATATATATTTTAAGGAGCTGCTCTAGGAAATTGTGTAATTTGAAAGACTGATAAAACTTAATGTGTATTAGTTTTAAATCTTTCTTATGGGGAAAAAATGAGAAAAAGACATTTTGAGATAGTCCTATTATATGGTATTGGAAAATAGCTTGGTGATAACATTTTGAGCAATTTTAGAAACCTATCTACCAGTCAAAACTCCATTGAAAACATGCTCTTTTTTATTCTTAAAGGTTTAGAAGCTCTTGATACTGTTTATCCAGTTTCATCACTAATTATATCCATCTTACAGTGTTGCATAGTTGTTGTGTTTTCTAGCTCAGC
>VYZX01032843.1:215027-263748 GCA_013401335.1 Brachypteracias leptosomus | reverse complement strand
AGATCATCTTTGAGGTCCCTTCCAACTCAAACCATTCTGTGATTCTAAGAGCAAGAAAAATATATCATTTTGTGCACTCATTTCTGGCATCTAAAATTTATTTTTGCTTTTTAAAAAAATAGAGATGATGAATAATTCTTTATTTCTTATGAGAGATGATTCTTGCTATCACCTTAGTCCCAATTATCCCTACCTACTGTGAACATTAAAAGCAGAGTCTTGTTTTTAACTGAAGAAAAAAAAAAAAAGCTGAGGGATTCAGTCATCATTTTCCCAGAAGGAAGAGCTGTGTTCCATCAGTCTGATGTTACTTTTATTTCAGACCGGTTTTATCTTGCTTTCAGGAAAGTCTTCATGGTTGTGTTCACTGTATTATCATTGTAATAGACTGCACCTGCTCCTTCACAGTCTTGTACCTTTGCAGAATGCCAAGATGGTAGGTATTTTGAGGTGAAGTAAACAAAAATCAAAGGCACCAGCTGAATTACTGATAGAGTTAAAAATCATGCAGTGGTAGCAGGCACAGGGACTGAACAGAGTCTTATATTATCCCTGTCTAAAGAGAGTACCCCAGGCGTTCCTTCTTGCCTCTTTTGTGAAACAATTCTGTGCAGTAATTTCCTGAGAAAAGAAATCAGAAGACCAAGCCCTTGTGCAGCACAAATTACCTGGAGTTGCCTATGAATTCCTGCATGCAATTGGTAGACCACAAGGCAATGACTTGGAGAGAGATCTTGTTTTTACATTTCAAATGATAAATAGTCTGTTTGGTGGCATGATAGGTTTTCCAGTGAAAATAAGTCTCTTATTCTATATTTGCATTTGTCTAACTTCAGTTTGTTTTTCATCATAAATATCATACACAGAGTTAGAGATAACATGTAAATATCAGCTTCATTACAGCATACATTTAAAGATCTTCACTATTGATTAACTTCTTCCACTATAGATGCTTGGTTGGTAATAAAATAAAACTTGCGTTCTATGTGAAAATGCATTTCCATCTGAACAACAGAGTCTTTATCATGAAGAAGTCTTCCTGTAAATTCCGTTTTTTGGCGTACAGCTCATTTTTATGGGTCTTCTTCTAAAATTACTCCAGTGTACCCCTGATCATTCACAAAATGTGTGCACCAGGAATGGGCACATGTCCCAGAATGTACTTCACCATTGCTGAATTCAGGGATAATACAATCTCCCTGCTTCACTATTTGATATTTTTCCTGATATTCTATTCAAAGATTATGCTTTCTTTTAGTCTTTCAGGTGACTGGAATGTTTACCTTCGTTTTTCTAACAAGTTTAGACTTTGAAAAACAAAAATTTAAAAAGAATTGATTGGTGTCTTTACCAGATCTGCAAACTGAATGCAGACTTTAGTGAAATAGGAAGTGGTTTTTCATAAGTTTTGTATGCATTGATATTTTACTCAGTTTTTTGCTGCTGTTTGAGAATTTGTAATGTGAGATACATGCCTCTAGTGTGTGTATCTATAACTGATATGAAATAGAATGGGAAATTTGAGGTGAACTGCACTTTCAGATCTGCTATGCTTCAGTATTTACCTCAGTTGCTTCCCTAAGCAGGTTACTTCTTAAACCAATCATGATTAGCTTTTTTGGTTGGCCTATTGCTGGTATGTCTGTTACATCTTGCAGCACTTAAAAATGTGCCACTGAAAATATCTGATGCCATAATACCAAGTGGTTTTGATTAACACCCTTTGGAGGCAGTATTCAACAATACAGCATACCTAGGTATCAGTTTTCCTTAAAATTTTCCAAATATATTTACTTCAGTTTGAACTGGGTGTTGTAATCTTTGGAGTGTTACTCGAACTCACTGTGCTGGTGCTTAATGTCAGCTGTACTGAAGTGAATCGTGGATAAATTATCTGAAATCAATGGAATTGCCCTGCTGCACTGAAATCTGAAACTTCTAAAATAGCTTTGTCAACTAGAGGTGGGACGAACCTCTTGGTATATAGTTCCAGCTAAACAATTTCACTTGTCTCTACAGTGTGTTTGTAATTACTCATTCAGTTTCAACAAAGTTTTTTATAAAGGTGTTTGATCTTAGTTGAATTTCTTCCAGTGTTCTAAAACCAACTATATGAAATGACAGGTTATTACAAAAGTTTGTGACTGAAGTTTATTATGTTTGCCAACTAATTTCCCTTTTGAGGTTTTTAGTAATTGGAATGAATCATGACATTTTGTTGGATGTAGAGGCCATCAGTACTAGAAGTCTGTTGGCAGGGAAATATTGATGAAACTAATTTATTATTTTTTAATAAATTAGACTATAATCGTGTATATCTCCCAACCTTTGACTCATTCCTACAGCTGTTTTTGATTTCTTTTTATTTGTCCATATTTATTCTAAAGTTTGGATGCTAAGACAGAACACTGCCTTTTAATTATGGTCTCAGGAATGTCATAGTATAATATTAATGTTGTCTCTTCATTCTTGCAATACTCCCCTCCTGATATGTGCCAGGATCAACTCTGCTGTCATAGCAGACAAGAATAATTGGTGATGGATTTTGATCACTGATTTCCAAGCTTTCAGAAGTCCTTGAGAGTTTCAAGTTCAGTGTTATCAGACTCTTAAGTATTTTCTGAAGATCTGGAACTTCAGTCATGTTCTGCAGAACTGCTTTCCTTGACACTGGTCTTCATCTACCTTAGCTCCTTGCTCCTTTAGGTATAAAATTTCAGGTAGAGCTATGTTAAATTGGATTTTCTGTGAGCCTCCTTAACTGGCTGTGAAAATCCTGTTTTTCCTATGTAACATCAGTAGCACTGTTCTTGATTATGCCTTCCTTTTAAACAGTAGTTTTCCAAGTCTGGCTTTCCGTTTCCTGGGACATCGGGAGTTTCCCATATGTTAAAAAGGGAGAAAATGTCTCTGCTCTTTTAAAGTGAATGCTTTTTACATTACTTACGCAATTGATATCAGGTGGAAAGGTGACTGTATTTATTCAAATTATGTATCTTCAACATATGATTTACCTGCCCAAGCTTGTTTTTAGAGTAGATGTCAGAAGACTCAAGTGACCCTACTCAGACTGTTGGCCTGGATTTCTCACTACTAAGAATTGATGCTTTTTGTTATCCAGAACTGAAGCATTTTGCATCATCATTTTCAGTAAAATTGTTTTCTGCTCATAACTGAGGAATTTTTGCAGATGTTTCTGTAAGCAGAAGGGCAGTGTTTCTTTCCTTTGTAGTTTCAGCAGTAGCTTGGCAGCAGGAGCAGCTGGAGTACAGACAAAGCTTCAGGTTTGTGGTAGCTACATAATGTGTCTAGACATCCCTGGCCAGCTGGGACAGTTCTGAAAGCAGGATGTCTTGGCATCCTAATGGAAATGGTCAGGATGTTTTTGTCCTGATGTTTTTTCAGGGCATGAGATTTTCTTTATACAAACCTTCTCCTCTCCCCTACTGTCACAGCTGCAGCTATAGGAATTCAGCTGTTTCTGAGCTTCAGCTTTGAAATCTGATTACTGTTGGATTATGGAACCTGACATGGAGCAGGTCCCTGTCACATGAACTAAGTGGCCATACAGAATTTAGAAAAAATTTACAAAAATCTGAAACACGAAAAATCACATGTATTTAGAAACTGAATAAATTACTTTATATTCCTATTGCAAGTTCCTGAAGTTAATTGAAGGCTTGGATTGCCTCTAAATATTAGCTGTTACTGTGCATTATAAAACTGATTATCACATGTTCTGTGGCCTTCTAAAATTGACAGCACCTAATTTTTGAAGACCAGCAAATTAGTAAGATCCAGACACATGCCCAAGCAAAGAGATGTAGTGTCACATCAGGGCTGAGCTGTCTTGTTCCTCTGTCTGCTTTGTAGCCTTTGCTCCTGTGTTAGATACACCCAGAGTGTTTTTCTCCAGTTAGCATTTTGGAGTGTGGAGGTCCCAATAAGTGGTTAAAAATCCTATCAGCTTGAACCGTTCATGGTCAGCAGTGGGAATGATTCATAGGGTGGTTAGGCCTACATCTTTTCCAGTGGCTTTTCTAGGTGTCCTGGAACAGTACACTCCAAATAGAGTAGCTGGATCTCTATTACCCTGAAGATGCTGATCTGCTTCTGCCCTGAGTTACTGTTGTCATCCAAATACAAAGTAAAATGCTTCTCTCTTCTCTGTGATACAGTTAAATATTACCAACGGGCTAACTTGGTGGGTCAGAACAAATCCTGTAATAAACTTAAAGCAAAGACTTTATGGAAGATGGTGAATCCTTTTCAGTCTCTACAGTTAGGACAGTTCTTTGTGGTGATGTGCGTGTTGGCTTGGGAGAAGCAGATCTTCCTCTACTAGCACAGAAAAAGTAGGTCTACAATCTTCAAAAGTATTCTTAACTTTTTCAGCCGAGTCCTGAGAGTTTACTCTGTTCCTGTATAATGTAATATTTTACTTGAAGTTAGTGACTGTTGCACATGTAGAGCAAGCATCAGCATTTGTTGGGAGCTGGATGTGTTTTCTATGACCATATTTCAGTTATATCTGGAAACTTGCTCACTGATTATTTTTAGCCTGTTCTTGTCTTAGCACATTTCTAATTTTTGCTCTTTTCTTGCTTGTGTCTGAAGAGTTTTGTTATTTCCTGCTGGCTAATGGCTTCTAGTAAGACTGGCTGCTGCTGTGGTAATGAATTTTGATAGACACATTTCAAAGCTTCAGGAAAGCAAAATATGAGCAACCTGGTCTAGTGGGAGGTGTCCCTGCCGTGACAGGGGGGTTGCAACTAGGTAATCTTTGGGGTCCCTTCCAACCCAAACCATTCTATGATTTTAGGATCTACTTAGGCTGTCACTAACATAACAGCAGAAAGATAATTCTGTAGAACAAATTAAAGCCTTTCAATCTTGTGAAGTTTTGCTTCTGCTCTTCTGGAGAAGTCTAGAATTGATACTCTGCTATCTTGAAAATAATAACTCCACTAACTTTTTATATTAAGATTCGTGTCTGATTTCTCCATGAGAGCCAATGTATGGAAAATCCTACAAGGCAGATCAGACTTAGATGCTGACTCAAGTGGGGTAAAATGTGTCAGCTCCCTGTGTCTGCTTAGTATAGTATATTTTGCAGGGAAAAATGTAGTTTTATTCTGCCTCTAGCTGTGTTATAAGAATTTGTGAGTTATCCCTCCCTGTTCACTTTCTCTGTAGTGCTCATTTTATAAACTTCAATCATGCCTCTAGTGAAGCATGTCTTTTCCAAGCTGGAAAGTTCCACTCTGTTCCGTTCCTCACACTCATACACATTTTCTCCTTAATTTCTTTTTTGCTTAGTCAGCATTGCTTTTGGCACAAGAGAGCTGTCAGCTGAAGGTCCCGTGAGAAGCACAGACCAGAAACACTCTTAGCTTTCTCCATTAGCAGTAGTGCCTAGAGGCATCAGGGCCACAGAGGCCAAAGTGGACATACAGTTCATGGGTGAACATGAGAGCTAAGATTAAAAGGGTTGTAGCCTCCTCTCCTTGCCTCCTTGAAAATATTGCCTGGAGTTGTAGGTCACGTGAGGTGGTGTGGTGGTAGCTGGCTGGCATCGAAGTCCACTTTGACCCTTAAACCCTAGTCCACTGTGGCATTGTACAGCACTGAGTATATTGAATGGAATCATTGAATGGTTTCAGTTGAACGGCACCTTAAAGAGTCCTTCCAACCCCTCTACCCTTGTTTGTCTTTACTGTTTAAAAGGACTTACAATATAAAGGCTGGTACTTTAGCATTGTTTTTTAAAATGAATTTTTCAGATAATGACCTTTCTAGTTTAAAAAGTCAATGAAAACACTACTTGGAACACACACATCTGGTATGATAAAACATTAGCAGAACCCACTAGATAATATTTGAAAAGCAGAACGTACAATTTGTCAGCAAGCATCATTTCCAGATTCAGTCAACTACTAAAAAAGTAATTGGAATTAATTCAAATGGGAAAAAAAATCAGAATGAGAAATACGAGTTGTTCTATTATGAATGTCTGGTTATTTTTATTTCTTATTTAAGCATTAAATTGAATCTTGTGTTGATGAAGCACATAGTGTGATGTGCTCAATAAATTAATAGCCAAGTGAGATGGTGCGTAAGAGGAAGAGATCTTTAATTCCTTAGTAAATATATCTGTGTTCTTGCTTGCATTAGTGAAAACAGCCTCATTCTTTCATTAAATGGATAGTGTGTTGAACATCAGTTTGGGAATGTGGCCAATTTTGACCGAGGGCTGTCTTTAAAACAGTGGATGTGAAAAGACATGGTTTTATGTGTGTATATATGTGTACATAACATAGCTGTTGAAGATATGCATTTTATTTTGGAGAAATAGTTGTTTAAAGAAAAGTTAGCAGAAAGGGACATTTAGTCCTTTCCTCAAATAACAAAATGGGAAAGTGTGAAAACATTAAAACTTAAAACATGGTACGTGACAGAGTCAAAGTAGAGCTTTCTGTTTAAAATAGATGAATATATCTTAAATTCAGAAGTTTTAAAAATAGGTCTGTACAGTATGGACTAGATGTCTGTTAGGGATTTTGTGTATGAATGTGTGAGAAGTGCAGCCAGGCTTTGCTGTTGGTGTGGAGGAGATGCACACGTGAGGGCTGACACCAGCCTCCCAGCCTGGAGTGTGTTTTCTGTTACCAGTGCCATCAGACAAGACTCTGCCTTTCCTGGGCTCTCTGCTGCAGATCAGCTCTGCTTGTCATGTGTTCATAGCAATGTCTTTTAAGCACTGTCTACTGACTGTCTCCCAGGATTATATGCCATTATATGACTGTATTGGAAGCCTCTGGTGGCAGAAACTCTGCAATTTTGCTTATTTTTGTAGAGTGGTTATTTCCACATTACTCTCAGTTCCCTTTGTTGAGATTAGCTCTGTGTGAGTTAACTTTCCCAAGTCTATGCTTATTGGCACTAGCTTGCTTACTTAATTACCTGCCATGTTCATGTGAGAAATGCAGGTATAAGGAATCTTCTGTGAAAATGTTGTACACTTCTGTTTCATTCAGGAGTATTCTTTCAAGGTTTACATAAAAATCTCATTAAACAACTGGATATAAATACACACAAGAGTGTGCACATAGATTGCTCACATTCACAGGAGTTTATTGATTAGTGTGTCAGGTGTATTCAGTGTTATCTCCCATCCCTCCCAAACAGGCTGGCCGACCCAACCCTGGTTCCTAATGCACGCCTGGCCTGCTGGATTGCTTGGTCTGGGGCTGTGCCACAAGTGATACAGGCCCTTTCATCCAACCCTGGTTTTGCAGGGCGAACAAAGGAGAAGATGAGTTTCTTGTTTGCTCTTTGGATTTTTAAGTGTATAGTTTGTAACTACTAACCAACCCAGCCTGCCTGTCCCTGGTTACTAATTCTTGCTGCCAAGGGGGCTTACTCGCTTGTCTGCAACACTCAGTACATGCAGATACTCTCTCTGGAGCTGAGCAGTAACTGCACTATATGACTTTCTACTGCAAGGTGTGAGTTTGCTCTTTTCTTCTAGCCTCTACAGTTTCAGGACCATTAAGCTATGAACTGATTTGGTAGCAGAATTACCACTCACACCCACAGCACTTCAGGCAGCCCATGCAGGTCCACTTTAACTGTCCAACAGCTTGGTTTATAGCCCCCCATTTGCCCAGTACACATCCCAGCATATTGAATCATGCATTTGCTAGTTTCTTTACTAAAGTTTTCATGTACTACATGTGTATTTGTGCATGGTGCAAAATTTGTTGTTTTTACTCCTTCATGCTTTGTGTACACCTAAAGCAAACAATTCTGTAGCTGCTTCAAATTATATGCAAATAATTTGTAGCCCAATGTCAAGTATAGTTATTTTCAGTTAAAACCACAAATATAGCAAAGTCAATTTAATTGAAAGTATTCTAGTCTTTGTTAGCTTTGATAGTTCTATCAGATTTCTCAACCCTGTCAGTACTGCTGGGATTGTTATTATCATGCAGTGGTTTCTGCAATTAGTATATTCCCTTTTCAGTGTGAAGCAGTTTTGCCTGATGGAAGATGTACTATATGTTATTCTAATACATGTAATATCAAGGTGTCTCAGACTTTGCTGAGCTGGCAAATAACACAGCTCAAAATCCCACTGTTCAATAGCCATACTTCCAGCTGGCAACATCCCATAATCTTTTAAAGTGGTTTCTTTTGATGAAGATGGTCAAAAGATCATAAGACCATCAACAGCTCTTGCAGTAATGTAGAAGTGGTGACAAATCCTTTCTGTGCTATGGAGAGATACTCTGAGATCTCCTATGGTGTTTGGTTTGTCGTATTTGAAAGAGGACTCAAACATGGTTTCTCACAGTAGCTTGGATAGTAGTACTACAAAATTCACAATGTCTTCCTAGAGCAATGGTGGAACAAAATGAGACTCTGAAAGTCAAAGTGTTAAATGAAAAATTGTCTTTTTAAAATATCTGTGTCAGTACTAAATCACTAGAGACTTCAAATTTTATATGTGCTGATATCACTGGAAGCTTGCTGAAATTTCTATATTGTTTCTATGAAGATTTTTTTTTTTAAAATCTAACCTTTTCTTGTCAATTTTGAGAATCCTTTAGATTGAGACAAGGTAGGAAAATGTTATTCAATTCCACTGGCTTCAATTTGCTCTAGATCAGGCCCAAATTGAGCCTCACATTTATCCCCTTTTGCTGCTACTGGAGTGTGATGCTCACAAATGGGCTGAGTTTGGTACCTGTTTACTTCCCCTGGTCAAATTTGGCCTCAGTGGTATTTTTGTCATTTCAGTGGTTCCTGCAGTGTAAAAAGCAATGAGACAAGGAATACATTGCAGTCAGTTGCAGAGCGCTTTATGGTGCTGCTATTGGAAGAGATTACAGGGTACAAATCATGCTTGGAAATTCTTATGTAACCTTGTATTATTTATGCCTTTGCCAGAGTGTTCATTTACTGTGAGTTGTGTGATGTGACCCTTTGATACCTGCTTCTAATCTTTCCTCCTCTAATTTCAGATATGACTTAGTATGTAATTTTATTTTTAAGTTACAGGAGAAGGCTAATGCTTCATAGACTTTGAAATGTTTTTTAAGCTGTTCTTGGATAGTACAAGGATCTGGTTTCTATTTCTGGCTGTTCTTGAATTATTGGTTGCTAATATCACATCTGAATTGAAACGAAGGGGAAGGACAGTAAAAATATAAAAGTGAAATTATGTGATCTTAATGTCTAATATTGTGCCACTTTCCAGGAATGGAATATGATGCTTTCTACATTTGGTAATCAAGAATTGCCATGTTCCATTAGTGCACGGGATGTTCTGATGATGACCAATGAGATATTAACTTCCCCAACCTCCAACAATTTTCTATGGGGGCCTGTGGAAATTTTAATTCACTAAGTCTTGCACTAGTGTAATTTTTATTCTTCGAGTTCTTTAAAATATAAGAATACAGTAAAGATTACAAAATCACTTAGTATTCCTCTGTCAAAATTACTGTGTTAGCAGTGATAAGAATTAATGTTATTGAAAGAATATTTTGTTTTCTTTCCCCCACACAATCTAAAACTGATTGCTGCTTTAGGGCTATGGCTTGTGCATATGTGAAATGTTTCATAGTTTAGAACTTGGATTAAACCAAAGCTGAGAAACATGCTCTTATCCGAGAGTACTAAGAGTTGGAATCAGCCAGGAACTGGTAACTTGATGAACTGTGCCACCTTACAATTGTTCTAGGCAGAGACTAGTCTGTAAAGTCAAATACTCATTTGGAAATTCTAGACCACATCAAATCAGATGTAGCCTCAGCTGTGACTCATTGATTTCAAGGCCACATAGAGAAAATAAGAGTAACTGGTCTGATCACCTGCATAATTAAAGCAGAAAATGGCACTTGGTAATTCCTGCTGTGGAGGAAATTCTAGGATGTAAGTAAAAGCTGTCAAGTGTGATAAATTGTAGCTGAACTTGGGTATGTCTGAGAGAAACCTGCGATCAGAAATTAAAGACTCTAAGCAATGAGAAATGCCTTAGTTCCTCTGGTAATCTGTCCTGCTGTGCTACCCATCAGTGACTGGCTCTTGCTTCCTCCTCGTGCACTTCTTTAAAACTGTAATTCTCAACTTGATGAAAAATGTGCTAAGTAAAATGAAATGACTAAATTATAGTAGACTCAAGACTAGCAGAAAATAAAATTACTACTGAAAAGATAATGAAAGGAGGGAATTTCAGCTGCAGAAAGCACTTCGTCTTGCGGTACAGTGTGCCTTGCAGCTCCTGTGCCAGTGGGCAGAAGTGATGCATATCAACTGAGATAATTAGGGTAGTAGTGCTGAAATCATTGGAGTTGTTAAAGTTTGATTGAGAACAGAATTTGGCCACTTATGATCCATTTTTAGTGTATTACTCATATATAACTACAAAGATTGGTTTAGTTTTCAGAACAGATGTCCTTAATGTTTATTTGAGCAGCCCTGTCCAAATGTTCTGGAACTTCTGGTTGTTGTGCAGGGTATTTCTTGAAGCTCTACTTGCAAAACTCTTGGATAGGGAGGAAGATGTTAGTTCTGCAGAGTAAGTGGGAATTTAAGACTGCACAACCGACCTATATTTTGAACTAGGAATTGTGGAAAATAATAGGAAGGTATGTAGCTTATCTGTTCATTCAGGAAGGCTTAGCAAGGCTGGCTTTTGAAAGGCACATCTCAGACTTCGGGGTCTAGCATGATTCTTCCTTTTCTGCTCTGCTCAGTATTTTGTGCTTTCCCCTAATCCTTACCTGCCTGTTTGGTAACGCTTTGGAACAGGTGGTTACAATTTCCAGATACTGAACTCAAGAATGCTTTGCAATAGAAAATGCTTTGGGGCAGGGTTTTTCTTCATGTCACCCATTTCTCTCACCTCTGAATTAAAATCTGATTACAAATTAATATAATGCTATCATTTCAGCCCACAATATTGTGGCACCGTTTTTGGTACAGCCAATTACTTTGTCACAATTAATAAAATGCACAAGTGGTTTTATGGATATAATTTCTGAATTTGACCTGCTGGTCTCCGTGTCTTCTCCCAGTTGGCAGTGCAGACTGTCCAGGATGTTGAAAGGTAACTTCAAATATGTTGCTCCTTTATCCACATAACTTTACGTTATGGTTCAACTGGCTGCATACACAAGAAAAAACACAATATAATCTACTTCTGCATCTTTTTTCTTGTAGTAAATAGCATTTTTTGAAAAGTATTACTTTTCATTTTCTCTAGATCAGAACAAATGCTTAAGATTATGTATACAATTTTTGTACTGTGTTGTATTCTGAGCTGTATTCTTTGTCAGTGAAAGCTGTACAATTTACTTTCATTTCCAAATTATTATACTGGTCTGGTACCTTAAGGTGTAGGCAGTTGTCCCTAACAGTGTTTGTTTGTTTATATTCAAACATAACAAGCACAAAGTCAGCACTTGTGAAATTAGTTTTGAGAGCAGCTTCTTTGGAGAAGTAAGATGAGTTATCCTGATCCCTGAATGCAAGGGGATCTTTAACATCCATATGCTCAACAACCAGAGATAGGCAGAAGGGACTTAGTTTTATCCTCTTATCAAGGCTATAAATAACTTTTATAGTTAAAATATATAGCCTTTGTGAGTTGAAGATCCGAAGTAATTTCAATGTCAAATAGTATCAATACTTTGTCTTTAGGCACACAGTCTGCTAATATCTGATTTGGGCTGTGCCTGGAGTCTTCTGTACCATGAGTTTTAGCCTTGGTTTCATGGAAACTGTGAATTAATAGAGGTATTAACACCACTATGCAGCAATGTCCCTTTCTCTTGTTGATGTAACTCAGGATCTTATCAATTGCCTGCAGAAGCAGCTTGTAAAGGAGGTGTGTGGTGCAGAGGATAAGAAGTGTCCTCGCTTATTCACTCTGAGTGATTTTTCCCAGAGGGAACAACAAGAGCTATGGAAGGAGCAAAGGTGCTTGGGCACTGGGAGACAAAGGGGCTCGTGGACTGAGCCAGAAGTATGGACAAGCCTGAGCCTAATCCAGATTTCAGTTCCTGGAGCCCCTGAAGTTCCCTTTATTGATACTTAACAATATGCATCTACTTGTCTAAGGTGTAAATATGTTTTCTAAGCTACAATGACTACTTGTTCCCACATCCAGTCTTACCTTACGATTACTCCTGACATCTCGGGTAAATCATTCTGGATGAGTAGGAGAAATAGTATCAGCAAGATATGCAGTAGCATGGGATAGGCTTAAGAGCACGCGATTTAGGGGAGAGTCACTCTGTCTTGGGAAACCTCTGTGCTTTCTTGGAGCAGCCTGTCCTTCAGCCCTGGGTGTGCAGCCTGGCTGGTCTGGAGACAGCCTGGGCAGGTGGCTCCCTGCTTCTGCCACCGCTCAAACCCTCTCCAAGCAGCTCCACAGGGCTTGCATGCCAGCTGAAAACAGCACCACTGCAACCTGCTTCAGCCTGCTTCCATCACATTTTCTTTGACTTTTAACACTTATGCTGAGGGAGCTAGGGACCAAGGAAAAATGGGGTTTTTGAAAGTGTTAAGGAGTTAATGTGCAAACCTGGGTGGATGTGCTGGCCCAGACAGGAGCTCCACACTGCTGCAGCAGCAGCATGGTTTCCAGTGTACCAGCCTGTTCAAAGATGGTATCTCTGTGCTGCACTGCGTCCTGCAGCATCAACACACCCACTGTCTCCTGTTGTGTGATTCCTCCTGTGTGCAGGAAAATAGGACTTTTGTAAATATAAACACAGTTGTGTCAGAGGAATTTGTGGAGATCTTATCAATTGCTTCTCTTTCTCATGGTAGCCCCCAAGCTACAGATTCCGTGCTACTTTTTCTGATATAATCACGTATATATGCGCATTCGTAAGTCACTTTGGATTGGTTTGTACTTCTGTTTTGTGCTTTTTCTTCTAAGCTACCTTTGCTTGCTGCTTCAAGATAAGTACTCTGTGGTATGACGAGTTTGTTTCTAAGAGGTGACAAAAAAATACAGGAAACTGAGAGAAAAGTGAAGGACAATATGTCTGTGACAAATGAAGTAGAAAACCTGTAAGAAGCTGGTACTAAAATTTCTATTAGCCAGCTGGAATTTTGCTGATTCATGGCTGCTGCAGATCTAGCCTGACAAAGAGGAAGAGTCAGGGAGATGGATCAAGTGTTTTGGCTGTGCAGAGGGACCAGGGAGCTCAGCCTCCTCAACGTGACCTGCTTCTGAAGAGAGCTGGCACCTGGTGTGTTTGGTAACTGGGCCTTTTCAGGTGAATTGAGCTGAGGCACCCTGAAATCAGAATATGTACAAGAGCAGGCCGCTATGGAATATGTTGCCAAGATCTATAAATACCTGAGGTAGTAATAGAAATGTGGGAGGGGAGTGCTGCTCTGTCTGCATCCATAGGAAAACAAGCAATTATCTGAATTTAAGTCCAGGGAAGTTCTAGGCTCTGGCAGATATTTGCTGGCAAACCTCCATATGGTAGTTTGAAACAGTGCTGCCCCTGGCCCTCTGCATGTCCTGGCTGTCAGAGACCTGCATCCCTGCCACAGGGTGCAGACAATGGATTATGGGCAGGTGCATTACCTGCATCTGTTCTCTGTCCTGAGCTTTAGTGCAAACCCACCTTTACCAGCTGATGAAGATAAGGCCAGAGTAATTCAGCTGTGGCTGGGCCATAATGGACACTCAGGGCAGCAGTGTCCTCAGCAGCAGCTGAAGCCAGCCTTGCTGCCTGTCAGGCTAGATATTCAGAAAAATTAACAGCAGGTGGATTCTCCAGGGAACACCTGCAAAACCTGTCTGGTTTGAATGCTTATGTGCTTCCTCTCCTTATGAAGTATCTGAACACTGACAGCCTTTTCAAGCAGCTCTTTGTGTGACAGCCTGTGCTGTAAGTTGTGCCTTCACCTGGCAATGCGATCTCAGACAAATCGCTAAATTATGGTGGGGTAACAAACCACTGCTGCTTATTTAAGATTCTGCAACTGTCAATCTGATAGAGTCACAGAGCAATTCAGGTTGAAAGGGACCTTAGGAGTTCACCTACACGTTCCTAGTCTTGCCAAATAAAATGTAATACATGCTTAAACCTTTTGGCTGAGGTTTTAAGTGAAGCTACATTATTTTATAACTCTAAGCAAATATGGGGAGTTGAAATACAAAAAGAAATTCAAGGAAAGAGGAAGCAGGTTGACGAGAAAGCATTTAGAGACAGCCACTGATTAGTCCATGTGACAGTGTAGTTAAAGGCTACAGCCTGGGTGGCCACAGATAGGATGCTCAATTTGAAGAAAGAAAAATCAGATTTCTAAAGCCAAATCTGGCAGCGGAGGCTGAAACTTAAAGAATAAAGTGCTTCTGACACTGGAAGCACCGAAAGAACAGTTTACTCAACAACAGTGCAGAGCCTATTTGCAGCAGTAAAAAAAAAATTAACAAGACCTTCTTCACAGAGTTTAGGAAAGGAAACTAATAACTCTGAAGGTGCAATCGCAGAAGAGACAAGCTAAAGAGTTGTTTAAGAACATATGGAAGGAAGAAAAGACAGACAAAAAGTGCAGATAAAGAGCATGAGGGAGAAGAGTGTGTTAATCAGACAAGAAAATGAATGATGAACAACAGTGTGATGCAGTTTAGTGTGTCCTCAGCTTTGGCACAGAGCCACCCATCATGGCAGTGAGGTCCTGGGTATGAGACACGTGCTACAGCACTAGGTGAATAGGTTAGCTGAAATTTGATGGATCAAACCAGATAACTAGATGGAGTTTTCTAAATTGCCTGTCTCTGTAGTCACTGAATGTTTGTGTTTAATGAATTTTCTTCCTCTGTATCTCTGGGTAAGACACTGAAAGAAAAACTTCATAATCTCTGTAGACAAAGACCGCTTTGCCTTGTGGTCACACGGCCTGGGCCAAATGTGGTATATAGGTGGAAATTTGTGTGACTTCTACCATCACATTTGGGTGGTTGCTAGTTTAGGCCTTTGCACAATTTGTGATAAGCAGAGCTATAATTTATAGTTAATATTTTAGTTATGATAAGCAAACATATAGATTTATACTGTTTATTTCAGGTGATCCAGTCTGATATTTCTGCTACCATCAAGTAAAGCATGATGGATAAATGACTTAACACATATTCAGAAATGTTACAAGTTGTTATTCAATATGTCATATTTAGCCACTTTTACTGACAGCTTTAATGAACTGTAGGTCTTCTGTAGGGCTGAAGGACTGGAGAAAAGCCAGTGTCACTCCAGTCTTCAAAAAAGGGCAAGAAGCAGGACCCGGGAAATTTTGGGCCAGCCAGCCTCACATCCATCCCTGGAAAGGTGATGAAACAGCTCATCCTGGAGGTCATCTCTAAGCATGTGGAGGAAAGGAAGGTTATCAGGAGTAGTCAACATGGATTCACCAATCTGAGCCTTTTATCATAGTGTGACTAGCTGGGTAGATGAAGGGAGAGCAGTGGATGTTGACTACTTCAGCAAGGCTTTTGACACTGTCCCCCATAGCATCCTCATAGAGAAGCTCGGGAAGTGTGAGTTAGATGAATGGACAGTGAACAATAGAGCTCAAGGGTTGTGATCAGTGGCACAGAGTCTAGTTGGAGGCCTGTAGCTTGCAGTGTTCTCCAGGGGTCAGTACTGGGTCCAGTCTTGTTCAACATCTTCATTAATGATCTGGATGAAGGGATGGAGTGTACCCTCAGCATGTTTGCTGATGATACAAAACTGGGAGCAGCTGGCACACCAGAGGTGTGCTGCCATTCAATGAGCCCTGGACAGACCAGAGAGTTGGGTGGAGGGGAACCTAATGCAGTTCAACAAGGGCAAGTGTAGAGTCCTGTATGTGAGGAGGAATAACCCCATATACCAAGTACATCTCAGGGGTTGACCTGATGAAAAGCAGCTCCATGGAGAGGGACCTGGGAGTCCTGGTGGATAACAAGTTAACCATGAACCAGCAGTGTGCTCTTGTAGCCAAGGAGGCCAATGGTATCCTGGGGTGCATTAAGAAAAGCGTGGCCAACAGGTTGAGAGAGGTTCTCCTCCCCCTCTGCTCTGTGCTAGTGAGGAGTACTGTGTCCAGTTCTGGGCTCCCCAGTTCACGAGAGACAGGGAAATACTGGAGAGAGCCAGAAAGGGCTACAAAGATAAGGGGGCTGGAACATCTCTCTTAAGAGGAAAAGCTGGGAGACCTGGGACTGTTTAGCCTGGAGAAGACAAAGGGATCTTACCAATGCTTATAAGTATCTAAAGGGTGGGCGTCAAGAGGATGGGGCCAGTCTCTTTTCAGTGGTGACAGTGGTAGAACAAGGGACAACAGACAAACTAGAACACAGGAAGTTCTATCCAAGCATGAGGAAAAAGTGACGGA
The DNA here is from genome assembly GCA_013401335.1 of Brachypteracias leptosomus. Taxonomy (NCBI): domain Eukaryota; kingdom Metazoa; phylum Chordata; class Aves; order Coraciiformes; family Brachypteraciidae; genus Brachypteracias; species Brachypteracias leptosomus. The sequence continues at coordinate 247,335 of VYZX01032843.1, read as the reverse complement.
GCACTGTAGCAGGCTGCCCAGAGAGATTGTAGAATCTCCTTCTCTGGAGACTTTCAAAACTCACTTGGATGTGTTCCTGTGCAGTCTGCTCTAGGTGAACTTGCTTTGGCTTTGGTTGGACTAGATGACCTCCAGCGGTACCATCTAACCCCTGCTATTCTGTGATTCTAAGTTTTATTTTCCTTGTGGTCACTCATGAAGCCATTATTAAATGGTCAGTGAAGTCAGGCAATAAAGCACTTCAATAAAAAGCCTAACAGAATTTAATTTGCCATAATAAGAAAAGAAGGGTGTTATTTATTAAATAGGAGGTGTACTAATGAAAGTATGGCAAGTCACAGTGTAACTGGTGGTTTTATTTTGTGATGTTAATATACATGTTGTCCGTTTACTTTGTGATGATGTAATTCCCCCTCACTCCTTGCCCCCTCAATCTACCCCTACAGGAGGCTTCTCTCGAAGTTATATATCTGGTAAAGTAGGACAATTTCAATTCTTCCTCCCAGAAAGGTGCCTTCTCATCAGGCTTCTTCTGAGTCATCGTGGCTGTGACTCACATGGCTTGCTATCATGAAGATGAGTCACTCCAAATTTTCTGGCTTTAGACCATCCTACTGTCTCAGTGTGTTATCTGCTGTACGCTGAGAAATGTTCCAAGCCACACAGTTGTAACTAGACGTTAGGGAGGGGTAACAAAAGAGAGGGAAAATATCTAAGTAAGTGACGGTTGGTTTGATTTATCCTTTTAGGGGAGAGGGGAAGGTGGAAGAAGGTGATGGTGGTACAGTAGAGATTATAATATTATTAGCAAATGTTATTCCTCTGACTGCCAAGTTTCATGGGCAGCAATTCGGGAGACAGTGTTAAAGAGATACTTTCTGCCGGTTAACTGCAAATAGCTGGTGTCTGAAAAGAAGCCTTTCCCCCCCTCCTGTAGCTGTAGGAAGAGTGTCAGCAGCTGCAGCGAAAGCCAAAGAAGCTGGATAGTGATCATGTGCTATGTAAACTGCAAGAGTAAAGAGTCACATTTTTTGTGACCTGTTATTTCTTTTCTTCAAAGGACCCAGAGAAGAGTAATAACAGCAAGAATGGTTTTGCTTTGATCATAGACATGCACTCTGAGAAGGTTCTCCAGAGGCTGGGCAGGTTGTCTCTCTGAATCTTCCCTCATTTGGCTTTTTCTCTGCTTTGTCTTTTCCTCAGAGCAGGGGAATGGTACCTAGACATAAAGCCAGCAGGGGAGGAAGAGTGTGTTTATGTCTTCTTGGATTTGTCTAAGAGGAAATGTGCTGAAGGGCTTCAGCACCCTGCAAGGCAAACTCATGAAGCTAGGGAATCTTAGGCAGCTGAGCTCTACTTCAACACTGGAAGCTTGGAAGCTGCAACAGAAAAGGGCACTGGGTTAGGAGGCAGATTTAGATTCAGTTCCCTGCTCTGCTGCTGACCCATTGCATGACTCTGGCAGGTCTTCAAAGGCAGCAGAGAGGTTTCTTTACATGCTTCTGAGCCCCGCGCCCCCCACTTCATTATGAGTAGCTTTATTTTTTTTTTTAATCTTTGCCCATGGAACTCACCATGCCTCAGTCTTTTAATTTAAAGCACAGCTGGAGAAAGAGCTGCTGCTGGTATTCTCATTCTGCAATGGCTTGGTAATTAAAAGTTTTACCCAGGATGAAGGAGACTAGATACCAATATTCTCCTTTCTGAGTGAATACAAAACCATTCAGATCAGAGGAGTGATGTGCCACCACACTAGTCCTGTTCTTAGCTAGGACGCTCACCTCTCTTCTTGTTGACTTGGTGCCACTGTGTAATCAAGGATTCAAATGAATTGTCGTACAGGAGAAAAGAGTTGGGGAAAGCACTGTTCTGTAGCCAGCTGGTCAGGGATCTCACTAGGTAGACAGGAGACTTGCCGCCTTCCTACTGCATATGTAATTTTTGTCTTGTGCAATGAATCTTTTATTCTGTTTGATAATGCTTTATCTACGTGGCTGAGGAGCACTCCCCACCTCTTCTTGCCCTTCATCTCCTTTCACATGCAGAGTCCAGAGTCTAGTGGTTAATGCTCTTTCATGGAATTTACAAGGTGTGGGTTTGAACCTTGTTCAGACAGGAGAGACCTAAACCTTTGTCTTTCCATATTCTGTGCAACTGTTCTAACCCAAAAACTTACAAAATGGGGGAGAGATGCAGATGCTCAACTAGGCAACTGCAGCAGCTGCCTTCTACAGAGAGTCTACTTCTGTCTGTACTCACGTTCCTGCCAGGCCCCGCACAAGGTACAGGGGAGTAAGGTCAGGAGATCTTAGCTTTGCACCTTCCTCAGATGTCAGCCTCTGTTCAATGAGTGTAAGAGCCTGGTTAACTCTTGTTAAGGGACACTGTCAACAGGCTTAGGGCCTTCAATATTGTATCACCCAAGTTCTGCACTGGTTTTGCAAAGGGTGGGTGGGTCATCAAGGCTAGTAATGGAAGAAGAGTTAAGGCTGAAGTCCACCTGCCATTGTTGGATGCATTCCTGAGTGGACTGAGATAATGGATACTCGGAGCTGAAGACTGGGTTTACTTTCTCTAAAGATTTTGTCACCCAGACTTAAAACTTTTCGGACTTAATCAAGATGCTTGAACTTCCCTCTGGTATTATCTTTACTTTAGAGCCATTTTTTCAGAAGATAGCAGCAGTGGAATAGGCAGAAATCTTTGCTTGGGGCTGTTTGTGCAGAAGCAGTTAAACATTTGAAGTAATTTAAAGAAACTACATAATTTTGATTATGTTACAGAGTTTGCTTAGTTTTCTCCTATTTTTTTTTTTTTTTTGGTGCAGTCAGGTTTTAGAAAGGGCTTCACAACTTTATGGAAGGGAGTTTGAAAGAATTCAAATTATTCTGACTTAAACTTTAAGCTCTTCATTGTAGCATGCATTTCTGTTATCAGACTTGACATCCAGCACCTCCAATACTGAATTTGAGGCAAAGCATTTTTAAGGCTTCAAACCAGTTGACGGTGTCCCTTTAAATTCGCTATAGTGCTGCTTTTATCAAGCTAACTAGCACAATCATCAGTGCTATGAAGAAGCTTAAAACATGCATATTTTATGAGTGTTTCAGAGAACTGCCACACAAGAAGTAGGCTACGTCTACAGTATTACCACTTCACCTATTGTAACCTTCTCATGGATTTTTTTTAGATAAAAGAAAAGCTGCAGCCTATGATTGCTGCAGAGCAGGGTCAGAGATCATAGGAAAGGGGAGGAAAATGACAACTCAAAGTATCTGAGGACACTTACTTCTTGTCACCTTGGTGCATGCCATCTGATCATCAAACTCTGTTCAGAGCTTTATTCTAAGGTTATTGTTGCAGTAATTCAGAGCCTATTAACCCCCAACACTTGTTTCTGAATATTTTATTTTTTTTTCTAAATGATATGAAATTGTGGCTGTTTCCTATTTTTTTGTTCACCCTGAAGGCTCATGAAAGCAGGGAATTACATAGGATTTATAAGACATAGAACATCCTTTACTCAGTTTCTATCAATCTTCATATAAACAGCTTTTTCCTTTAGTGAGAATGAAGAGAAATTTCTGCTAAAATGAAATGCAGTAGTTGTCTGTTTAAAAATAAAACAGCACAGTCTGCATCCTTTTAGTGTTTTGACTCCTAGAATATTTACAGGTTAATTCAACTAGAAAACACTGTGGGGAATACTAGTTTAGATGTAGCATTATGCAAGTCAAACTAAGTGTGTGATACACCGTGTGCTTGCTAGGCCATACAGAAATATGTAGGGTAGTATTATTGCATACAAATATATAGGAAGAACTGCATCAGTTGTTGTCCATTGACAAGGGCAGCAGCTAGGGACAGAGGTGACCTCCATGCGAGATACGGATGATGTGATGCTTTGGGACTGGGTGGATGTGCACTGAAGCCAGCAGAGCTTGCTCCTGCTGCTGGGCCTGAGTGGTGTCAGGATCTGTGCCTCTTGCTGCACATCTGAGAGGGTGAACAAGCACCCCATGAGTCTGTAAGCCCCAGACTTTGGCACACAGGATGTTTCTAACCTGTGAATAGGAGCAGGCTGCTGAGCAATCTGCTTCAGAATTTATTTCAGATTTTCTGTGAGGCAGCCTTGGAGGACTATTTACATGGAAGTTTTAGAGGCACTGCTAAAGTAGCGCTCGCTGGAGTTATTTTCCATTATTTACTCACAGGCTTTGTTTCTATGCTGTATTTTCTTCTTCCTGCTCCCATCTGGCTAACCATTAAAGTTGCTGATCATACCACATGTGGTTATCAGACTGCTTCAGCTGTCTTCCCTCCTCAGCAGCAAAAATGTGTGAGTCCAATGTCATCTGTTGGGCACTTGTTTTCTTCTGATCTCTGCTGCTGTGCTTCTCTTCAGTTTGATTTAACAAAGTTCGCTGTGCCCAGGCTTAAGCAGATCTACCTCTTGGAGAACTCTTTTTTGCTCCCCGTCTAGATAGGATCACTGTCAGGAGAACTCAGGAGAACTGCCCTGAGCAGCACAACTTCCTCATGGCAGCTGTTGAGACAGGACATGAGCTATCCCTGGGTATGATGGGGTTCAACCAAACAGACCTCAATAGGAAAACCTCACGTTCTTAGTAAATACTTCACTCTACTGACTAGGGTGAGCTCCAGTCTGACAGATTGACTACATATGTCTTTTGCAGCCTGGACGGGGATAGGAACAGCTTCTTCAGGGAAGCATGTAGTTATCTGAATCATGAAATCACCTCACAAGTCCTCTATTGTTTTGCCTCCTGTTCAGTGCACTGCTCAACTACTGCAACAGATGAAGCAAGGGTTACTCTGGCACCAGGCACTGTCAGTAAGCATCCGGATTTGTCCCAAGTCTGGATATAGCCTGTGTCCTGAAAGGAGAAGGGGCAGTCATACAATTGGATCATACCATTACAGATAATATCCTGTGATTCTTCTCTTTGTCTCAGTGTTTGCTGGGCCATCCTAAATTCCTCTCCTAGCTGCTGGTGCCAGATAAAGTAGTGCTATAAAGGTCTCAGAAATATGAATTTCAGGGCCACCGTGTAGAGGTAGAAGACAAGGTCAGACAAGTCATTCCAGAGTGTCTACTGCTAAATGCCAAAATTAATGTAAAGAAGGCCAGGTGGTTTAGCTGTAAATGATGCCAAATTGAAGCTGGATATGACTTGTAAAATGGAATGATCAGTCACATCAATTCAAAGACAAGTAGATGTGTAATATTTATGGTACAAGGTTTGAGAAAATGGTAGAGAAAGGAGCTGGTGCAGGGCATTCAGAAATGCAGCTAATGACATGGCCATGAAAGGATAGTCCAGGGAGTCTGCAACAGGAGGTGCATGTGCCTTACCAAGGCTGGAGTATCACCAGGAGCATCACAGGGTGTGATCAGGAATGGCCCCCACCCTCTGGCGTGGTGTTAGTCTTGGTGAGCTGTTGGAAAAGTCAGAAAGCTAAGGGAATCACGAGAGGGCAGCGAGGCTGCAGTTTGCTCTCCCCAGCTTTACCTGGAGCAGCCTTTCTGATTGATATGGCTGGAAGGAAGGAGGTGTGGCTGAGCAAGCAGGCTCCTGGGAGCCATGGTATGGTGCAGGACCGGGGCTGAAAACATCCTGAATGGTTGTTCCTTCCTATTGGTCAGAAGGTGTGGTGGAGACAGTCAGAACATGGAGCAGACAATTTATGCTATAGTCCTTTGAAATACAACCTATTAGATATATATTGCATTTGAGACAGACTCATGTCTTCTGCAAGTAAAGCGTAAGGAAAGACTCAAAGTATAGGAAGAAGATTTTCTTTGAAACTCGTGGCATGGAGACTGGTGGTCACTTGTCCTTCCATGATCCTCTCCTAAAACTGTCCACAAGTCCAGAGCAGTGGATAGACCTGGATGTCTCACTACAACCTCTGCTTCCCCAGATTGCTGGGGATTAAAGGTGATTTGGCACTTTCTCTGGAGAGAAAGTCTGGTTTCTTTTTTTCTACAGAAAATAAGTCAGATTTCCCTGTTTCATGATGAGATACTTACTGGGAAGCAGTGTCATTGCCTGGTTTCACCCTGCTGAACACTTGCATATTTGTACCAGATAAAAATAAACCCCTCTCCTTTCCTTGTATTATTTATTACTGTTATAAGAGTTGTAAACATTGATCTCTTTCCAACACAGTCTTTGCAGTCAAATACAGAGTGGTTTCTATGCATAATGCCACTCCTGACAACCTAATGATAGAATTGGTAGAATTAAGTGGGTGTGTCTATGAGTGAGGTGACTTGGTCTGCACCATCTGTTGAAAGAGCAGAAGAGCTGCCTCTGCAAACTTTCTAAGTGTTGTGGTCTTCTTGCCACTGCCATGAACTGCTCAGATGGCAGGAGTCGAACCCCGGCATCACCATGATGCAGGGAATAGATAATACAGAATTTCATTTTTCTGTTGAATAATAGGATGGGTAACAGCTTCTAATGGGAATGAATAGCCGGTAATGACAGAAAATATCCTGGGGTAGATGGAAATTATTCCCATATGGTCTGGGGAAGATTTGTGGTATTAGATGAATATGCAATTAATCTTGAGAGGGAAGGAATAAAGAAAAATAAAGGAAGTAAACTACCACTACTGGATAACCTTAGCCAAGTGGTGTAAAGGAGTGATGAAATGGGGAACGAGTAAGCAACAAACAGCAAAGACACTGTACAACCAAGTTATCTACTAAAGCAGAAAAACCCCAGGGAATGCCAGGGACTATATTTCTTCAGAAATCTGTTTAGTGTCTTCATGTCAATATTTATTTAAAGCTTGGTTCAAACACCATAATAAAGCAAGAGGAATTTTTCCACTCACTTTAACTGTATTTGACTTAAACTCTTTATTGTACAGCTTCAGAATTTTTTTTTTTCCTTCTATTTTATGTATACTAGTTAGAAATGAGAAAATGGGTAAACACATGAGCTGGTTTTAGAAATTGACGACTTAGGTATGTTGTTTTCAGAGACAGTCACAAAATATTTTGGTGGCTAATTCTTGGTTTACCTTAGCTTTTCCCCACAATTTAATATTTCAAATTCAAGCCATCTCTTTAGTTTGCTTAAAACATGTTTGTTATGCATATTCTGTACCCTTATTTGTATCACGAACATCCAGCTATTAGTTATTTTGACTTTTGGTTTTCATTGTATGCACCATTATTTCAGTTGGTCATCTTCTTGGCTGATTATATGTGGGAGTTTGCATAAGGCAAGATTCATTGAAATTTCTGATCACTTCAGAGTATTAAATAAAATATGACAAAAAGATAACAAAATGTGCACTTAACTGTTTAAAACCATTCTTATAAATGATAAAGAAAATGTATATTTGGAATGACCTGTTTATATTGCTAGATAGTTAAAGAAAGCATAATTTCTTATTTATAAAAGCAATACAATAATCCTAGTATAGACAACTAGTTTCTAGATAAGTGCATTTTTGAACTGTACAACTGCAAATGAAGAAGGTATATAAAATTTAAAGCTTTTTAAGGAAAATCACATTGAGAGAAGTGTCAACATTGTGTGCTTTCAGTCCGTGGCCACGGAGGCCAAGGCTTCATTTTCTCAATGAAATGAAAAATCATATAATTCCCAGACAAAAAACCCCTGTCCTTAATTTAGCTGAAAGTGTAAATACTTATCTGCTAATTAAAAATCTTATTAGAGTGTTATTAGAATTTTCCAATACACCAAAAAGCAAATCTTAAATTCAAACAGAAGACTAAGCACAAATGCAAATGTGTACCCATATCTTCACTGGAAAGAGCAGCAGCACACAAATCATAGACATTTTCTTCTGTCAGCAATGATAATGGCAAAACCCAATAGTGGTTTTTTCAACCTTGAACTTGATTTTGGTTTTTTAAATGAAAAAATGACCTTAGTGAATTGACACTTCAATTCCTGCATTTTCTTGCTATTTTTATATTTCTGTTCTGACACTGAAACTCCTTCTTAGCAAAGATATCTAATAATTATTAAAACTCTGGAGACTTGCTGAGAGGAAATATTGCTTGTGTCCTAGAATCTGATTGCTGTTTCCCCTAGAAATCTTTTCCACCACTCTTGCACTGCTTAGGGGACAGCAAAGGTGTGTTGGTGTGTTCCTGCTATGTGGGGAAAGCATACAGGTGTCTTGCTGTGTGCTTGCTTTTAAACATAGTGAATCATAGAATGTTTTAGGCTGGAAGGGACCTCTAGAGGTCATCTGGTCCAACCTTCCTACACAAGTAGGGACATCTCTACCTAGGGCAGGTTGCTCAGAGCCCCATCAAGCCTGACCTTGAATGACTCCAGGGATGGGACCTCCACCACCTCTGGGCAGCCCATTCCACTGATCTATCACCCTCATATTAAAGAGCTTGTTTCTATATCCAGTCTAAATCTATCCTTTCCTAGCTTAAAACCAGAATTTCTAGCTTAAAATCAGTATGTCTTGAATTGAATCCATTTGGAAAACAAGATCAGAGCTGGGAGGAAATGTCCAGTGATTCTCAAAATGAAATGATGCAGGTTGGGGCTGCCCAGCTTGCTATCAAGGCTACAAATGTGACAGACGATGGATCAAATGCTACTGTGTTTTCTGGCTGGGTGTAGGTCAGTGGTGCTTCCTGAATTGTTTAGGCAGCTTTGTGTTATCTTTGGACCTTTGGATTTTGGGATGGATTCTTTTAGGCTGCAGACAGGTCACCTCCCTGGTGGGGAAAGGTCCATGAAGAAACTGCTACACTCTTGCTTATGGTAGCTATTAATAATTTTTTTTAGGAGGGAAGGATAGAGTATCTGATGGTGAGGCTTCTGGGTAAATTTTGCTCAGGAAGCTGCTTTTTGCTGCTGCTGCTGAAGATAATTATTGAGCAATAAGTAGTTAGGATTATATTATTATCCTTGCTTAGCTGCTGCTTTGAACAGGACAGGAGCCATACTGGGAAGAACAAGTCATTGCAGCAGTGGTAAGCATGAGTGCCTTGGAGTGTTATCAAATAAAGCAGCTGATGGCTAGCTGTTTGGGGTCAGTGGTTGGCTGGTGCTGTTGATTTCCTTGTAGCTGACTGAGAAGTGGATGGCACTGGTTGGAAATTATATTATACTCCCCTTGCTTAGAAAGCATGAAGTGTTGGGCACTACAAGGGTGGTGAGACACTGGAACAGGTTGCCTAGGGAAGTTGTGGAGGCTCCATCACTGGATGTGTTCAAGACCAGGTTCGATGGGGCAACCTGGTCTAGTGGGAGGTGTCCCTGCCCATGACAGGGGGGGTTGGAACTAGATGATCTTTAAGGTCCCTTCCAACCTGAAGCATTCTATAATTCTCAAGACACCATCAATCAGCAGGAGCTCATCTTCTTTCTGCTGTTGGATGGTTACAGAGGCTATTAGAATGCTCATATCATGACTTTTATCTATTGTACGTGACTCAAATAGTGCTACTGGACACAAGAGACATGCTTTTGAATAGCTATAGCAAGATTAACCTATCCACAGCTATAGCAGTGCTTGTAGAAAGCTATGGTGCAGATAAATTATTCTAATAAAAAGATTTTTTTTCCTGGTGATTTCTACTTTGAATTGGTAAAATGTCAAATATATTGAACACTCCTATGTTTCTACAGTCATTTTTCTCTCCAGGACATACAGCTGAATTTGTGATTGTGGAGATATGCAAGCTCAACAACAGAAAAGTGCTGAAAATGATCACTCTCTAATGGTGTTCAGTCCTGCCCTGGGATAGAGTCAGATCTTGGCGGATTTGTGTCCCCACTCCGATACCCCGATGTTGCTAAACAGGGAGTCTGCTTGGAAGTGTTTTATAGGCCAGCCATCCAGGTTAAGTAGGGATAGGCTTGCAGCTTGGTGGGTAATGTGCACACAATCTAGGGTCTGCAAGTGACGGGAGTGTGGTGAAACTGTTACTGTGGGATATATCTCTATTGTAATTTTAGCCTGGTTTCCTACGGAGAAGACACATCTGCAGCTTTGTTGTGTAACTGTCATGCTGTCTCCCTTGGAAAATTTTGAGCCAATTGGCCAATATGGCAGTGTGATGAAGGTCTCAAATATGTTGTGGTCCTGCATGTTTTGTGAATAGGAAGGAGCAGAGGAGAGTGAAAGATCTGCATGAGGTGAAAGATGTGGGGTGACTTCATTTGTTTTGGACAGGAGAAGTTGTACAAGTGGAGGAGATGTGGTAAGTGTCCCAGCCACATGAGATGATTCAAGTAGATCTCACAGTGAAACATGAGGTACATCTGTTAAGAAATCAGATTTCCTTCATTGTACTGCCTATAGAATTTTTTTTTAGATGGTAACAAAGGCATCCAGAGTAGCAGGAAAGATGTTAAATCCTATTGTCACCCACCCTTTATATAGTCTGAGGTCTAAAAGACTTTATATTCTGTCAGTGCTATAAAGCACTGCACAGTCTGGGTAGGCATTTTTGAGAAAACTAATTTCTAACACATTTAAAGGGACAAAGCCTTGTGCCGACCCACAAACTTGCTGAATTCTTGCCTAATAACCACAAAGGGTACCTCTGCAGATTGCTTTGATAGGGCTCTGTTCCTCTGTGGCCTTTTAACTATTTGCTATTCCAATAGCACACAAACGGGTAGGAAAGTGTTATACAAAGCAGCATTTCACTTGCCAGCTGCACCCCTTCTCTTGATGCTTCCCACTAGGGAGCCCTTGAGTTAAATGGTGTATAGTCAGCTGGCTGTATTTTTCTTCTCTCCCATGCAATGATTTCACCTCATTACCTCCCAGGTGAAATTGGAGCTCTCTGCATCAGCAACCTGCTTCTGATTTCAAAGAATAAGTTAGGTTTTATGACTGTTGACTGTGGAAGGCAGGGGCATTGGAACACTAGCCTATTTTAAATCTATTATGTTAGCTTTTATTGCAGTCACTGCTTCTGGAATTAATTGTTGGGCTTTCTTCGTCAGTTTTGTTTTCAAATACTGCAGTGAAAGTTGAAAAACAGGAAAGGAAATGAAAGCAACACTACAGAAAAAAATACCTTTTGAAAATCTTCCCTGTGACTCCTGAGAAATAGCACAGTAATCCTAGATGTAACATTCAAATAGTGCTTGCAGCTCTCCATTTATCCATTTTAAAAGTGTATAGCTAAATGTCTAAGTATGGAGAACATTAAAATGCACTATTAAAAGAACGGGAAATTATACTGTTTTGTTTGCTACTCCGCTCTAGCAGCTTTTTAGATAATGCAGATGGAACACTTTTAATTGTCTTTGTAAGATATATTTGAAAATTCATCAAACCCTTACCTATTATTCTAAACTAGTTATTTAAAAAGATGTAAATCCTTTTCATTTCTATGGAAATGAGCAGTGACAAATAATTACAAGTGTAAGCTAGGATCAAGTGTATCTGCACATAAAAGCCTGTGCTCTCCCAGGGCTTCTGCAGCTTGAGAGTGCCTGAATCCAGGCTGCCCAGTGAGAGGTTTCTTGGCATTCATCTCCTAGTAGGTTAATCCGATGCTGACAACACTTAGGAAGAAGAAAACTTTTTTCTTCATTCTCCCTCAGTATTCAGCATAACCCATTTAATACAGAGGTAACAACTAACTAAAGCAAAAAAATCACCAGCTCAGCTTGTTCTATTACTCTAAAACCCAACATAGAAACTGAGAAAGTTGAATCACGCGGAACAGTTTGACATGTATTTAAGGCAGCTGCAGGCAAAGAATGAGTGGAGGGAAAAAACATTTTGAAATTATGTCCCCGGGCATAGTTTCATACTTCTGCACATGGTGCTGTTTGCAAGGCTGTTTCTCACAGGCCCCAGGTGGGAGAATTGCTTCCTACAGAGCCCTTGGGAACTCTTAATGTGATGGTGCTCTACCAGGTTGCATGCCTTATTTCTAATCCTCTTCGAGGTTACCAGCTTTCCATTGGCAACTACTCTGGAGACATGAAAAGTACTGATCGAGATCGCTTGAGAAGCTGACAGAAGTGGTACAGAGTTGTTGGAAGCTGGTTCATCCTGACTGAGGATGTCCAACTTCTCCAGCCAGCCTAAAGGTGCTTCTGAGTTTGTGTCCTTTTTTAATTGCATAGGTTTCTCTGAAAAAAATAGCTAACTCACATAGACCTGTGTGATGACTTCTTAATTCCTAAGCATTTCATGTCCCCTGTGTTACAGGAACAAATAGTGTAGTTGGGTTAGTTATTCATATCAAACTGAGTTAACAATAGAAGCAAGAAGCATGAAAAGATGCTGAAAGAAATTTTAAAAAAAAAGATGTGGGAGAAAGAACAGCAGAGCGATTTCTTCAGGTGCAGCTCAGGGCTGTAAAGATGCCCCCCAAAAGGTGAGGGCTGTGGAGGGCAGACAGGAGAGGAGCCAGCACTAAGCAGGAAAGCCCAGGAAGCACATCTCCCAAAGCTCAATAACTGTGACATTGAACTACTTTGCTCTTGCCCGCTTCACCAGGCTGTGAGTTCCTTGGGCAAACATCATGTGTCTCTGCCCTCCGGTGCTCTCGTGAGCACTATAAAATATTTTTGTGCTCTAGTGAAACACGTGAAAACCTGGAACACACCTTGAACAGGAGAGAAGTGTGTGACAAAAATGTAAGAGGGATATTTTAGTGTGGGGAAATGGAAAGTAAACATTATACTTCAACTCTACCCCTCTAGTGTCACTCAATAAATCATTTAGAGTGCTGCCATGAGGCATGGAAACACTGAGGAGATGTGAATGGAGGTAGCCTCGTAGCTCAAGGATGCATCTGAGAGCTGAGATTCTTTTTCTAAGCTACGTTCAGTGACTTGAACTAAAACACCAAGAGATTACTACCTTGCACTGTTCCGGGAGCCTGAGAGGAAATTCCTCCCAGAACAATTTTGAATGCACGAGCAGTCTCTGGGGATGTGAGATGCAAGTTTGGGTCCTTAACACAAGGGAAGGTCCTGGACCTGTGATGCCTACTGCACCATGGTAGATGTAGGTACTGTTGGTTTTTCAGTGCCCAATGTGAGACTGCCATTTCTGCAGCCATTATTGAACCCATGTTTTAATAATATAGAATTTAAGCTCTCCCTCTCCTCACAGTATTTTTCACTAGAGTGGATTTAGACAGTTAAATAGTTTAAATATAACCCAAACAATTGTTATTTTGCAAATAATAGTTGAAAAGTGTTTGCTCAGCCCTGCCCGTGGTCATGCTAGGGCTTTTCTTCAGGCCGTATCTCATCGCTGTAAGTTAGCAAGATAGGCACAATCCCGGTTTTTCAAGAGGCACTAGGTTTGCTCTCCTCAGTAGAATTCAAGTCTTCATGATGTGTCCATCATATGATGTAAGTTTGTAAGAGCAGAAAGCAGCTGTGTAGCTGCTGGCAGTGCTCGTGGGCAGAGCTGGTGCACTTCCCCGAGACAGGGCGTGAGGAGAAGGGTCCTCAGTTTGATCTGCTGGTTAAGGTGACTTCAGAAAATGTGTGGATAGCTGGAGATGGTCATGCCCTCTTGGAGAAGGATGGCTGTGGTCCATGTGCAGTTGGCCAGGACTCTCATATTGCTGGCTCTCTGCTGGGATGTGAGGGCCCAGGCCCAGAACCTCCATCAGGGAGGGGGCAGGAGGAAAAAGGGAGCACAGGGGAGGTCGAGAGTAGCTGTGGCATCAGCTCCCCCTGTGCAGGCTTGGCTTCTCTTTGAAACTGTACATTTTACTCTTGTTCCTGGTGAAACAAATAGTACTCATGTCTCCCAGGCATGCTCTTTAGCCAGGATTTTGTCTGGTTAAAGTGGGGAGGGCATTTACCACAGCCTTTGCCACTGGGTGGGACTGATGCTTTCAGGCCACTTACTACCTCCTTGTGATCCATATTAAATAGGGCAGAAAGGAACATTGTGCTGTGCTAGCTATTTTTTGGCAGAAAAATTGTGATTCTCTAATGGCCTTTCCCCAGTTAAATGCTGTACAACTACATTCTTGTAATTAATATTTAATCAGACACTAATAGCACTTTATGCAGATTTCAAATGTGCTGGTGAGACCTTGCTGCATCTTGGAGCTTTGGGCTGTTGTGCTGCTTAGAGAAGAGTTGTGTGTGTTTTAAAATGATACATTTACAGATAGCTCTGCTTACATCTCTGCAGTCAAAAGGAAATATAAGTAGAGGAAATATATTGTAACAGAGGTAAACATGACTGCAAGTTCTTTCACTCTATGAAATTTTACAACACTGACAGCAAAATAAGACCTTTTGAGATCTTTCAGAAGACTGGACAGTGTATTTAGGAAAATATCATGATTATTGAAGTTGAAGTGGCACTTACTGATTTTTTTTTTTTTAAATTTTACCTACAAAATTGAAGGTTCATAAAAATTACAGTAAATTTTTCTTTTCTTTTCTCTCCTCCCTGACCATTTGATTTTATGCCATCAGGCAGCATGGCTTGATCTCTTGTGTTCCTGAGAATAAAACTTTGGACTGCGTTGCTAAACAGGAAACCTTAAAGCCAAGCCACAATTAAAATGCTCAGTGAAATTAAATTGAAAGCTGCATGTGTACCATTAAGAATAATAATGGGGAAAATCAATCTTCCTGGTGAAGAGAGTGTTGACATACTAGATATTGCCTTTCAGGTTTGAATGAAAATGCTTATAATGTTTTTCTTCAGTTGTCATTCAACCCAACGTTAATTACACTGTAGGGTTTCCCCAATGACATGTTTGTGGAGCTGTATGTAAGTGACAAGATGATTATGTCTAAATGATTGGTAAATGTGTTGGCTTTGAGGGCTTAAATATTTGTATAAATGATTCTTCCAAAAGCTGAGGAATGCTTGACATCTCCACAGATAACAGGATAACAGCTTTGTTAATGCACCTTATTTTAGGACTATATTTTGATTGTCTTGCTCATTTTGGTAGCTTCTTACTCCTGCAAAGCAACCATGAAAATCTGAGGAGTTGTTTCAGAGTAAGAAGGAAACCAGTATAGAGAAGATGACAGAATCTCCCATGCAAAGAAGGAATTTTTGTTGTAGCTTTGACGTACATGCAGCTATGATGCCTACTTCTCTGAGACCAAATGAAAAGAAAATATATCTGAAGTTGGCGTCTTCAAGTGGGGAGTACCTCTTACCTCTTTGGAAGAGGTAATTCATGTGGAAAATAAGTTTAATAGAATTCTGCAAAGTTATATTAAAGGATGAAATTTTGTAATAAATATCCTGATTGAAATCTGTGTGGTCTTAATAGGAATAACATTGTAAGGATTTTCATTTCTAAGGAGCCTGCTGATGCATTCAGTTAAGGAGATGGGTGTAGTGAATGTGAATACCAGGATGATGGCCTAAAAACATTTAGCAACTTTCCTCCAATTTTTCTGTAAATTAAGAATAGTGTCTTAGACCAGAAAGAAAAGTGTAATAAAAGAAAATGTGAAGCAGGGCAATGAAGAGAGAGCATTAACTGGCACCATTTCAGGTTGCACAGGTAGAGAAACCTCCCAGGGAAGCAAATGGAGCTGCAGTCAGGATGGGGGGAAAGGGCAAGCCTAACCCTGTGTATTGCGACATTTCCAATTCAACAGGCAGCTCACATGAAAAATAAGTTAGGACATGAAAAGTATGGTGGGTTTACACATAATCAGAGAGGATATTATTATAGAGAAATCTGGGTGATTATTGAAACAGTGAAATTCTTATAGCTCAGCTGTGAGTTTCTGTTGCGTTAAAATTGGTTAATTTGCTGAAAGTGAAAAGGTGCTAGAAGTTCTGCTGGTGGAGCTGCTTTTTTGAGATAGGTTTTTGTAACCTAATAGCTATTCTGGTTATCTAATCAAAATACGAATTACAGAGTCAGAATGGTTTGGGTTGGAAGGGACCTTAGAGACCACCTAGTTCCAACCCCCCTGCCATGGTTATGCCATGGCACAGCGTTATGTTCTGAGACAGCCTTTTCTGTAATCTCAAGTGATGCTACAAATAGATATTCCAAAGGATCTCTGATTTTCATGGAGAGAACTTATCTTTGTTAGTCCTATCTACCAGTGAAGTTCAGGCTGTGTCCCTCTCTCTGGCATTGATTATGGTGAGTAGGGCGTTCAGCAAACATAATTCAAGTCCTGTTAACAATCATAAAATCATATAACTCTCTTCCTCCCTCAAAGATCCCACAGTCTGCTTTATTGGCTTCAAGAATAGCTTAGAGATTTTTTTTCCACCTGCTAACACTGAAATAGAGCTGTTTTGGTGGTAAAATTTGGTAGTTGCATGGCCTTTCAAGGCAAGCTTACTCTACACTTTACAGCAAGGAGAGGGGCTTGCTGAAACTGGACTGAAAACAGGATTTGAGGGTTAAACAGTTTTTGGAAGGTATTTACTGATAAAGCAGGAATTTGATAAGGACCTGGGAAATATGGCTTAATAAATGTTCTTTACTAATTGGCAATAGCATCAAGGCTGCCCTACCTTCTGGTTCTTCTGGAATCTGCTGGAAGCTGGCATTGCAGGTGGCATTTGAGGCTATGGTGGTCTTTTTCTTTAGGTTTTCTAACACCCAAACAGTCTCAACAAATGAATTTATATTAAAGGAATTGAGTACAAATGGAAGTATAGAAGCAGGATGAAGCAAAGTGGATTTGATTCTAGCATCATTAACCGGTGACCGGAAGGAAGCACTGGAGTCACTGGAATTTTATTTAAAATAAAGGCCAATGAGAATGGAATTGGATCCTTCTAATTTTGTCTTTCAAGTGCTTGTTACAATAAGCTTTGTGAGAGACCATATATGTCTTTTGTTCTGTGCAGCTCTGAGCACATTATTGTGATTCTGAAAATAGCCACTAATCATTTCCTGAAGAATTGTCCATATTGTTGAACTGCTGTGTATTTTCAGCTGCTTTTGACGTTATGCCACTAAAAGCAGGTTTGCCTTTCAAATATGTTTCCTCAGCTGTAGTTTGAGGTTCAGCAGCACAATTGCCTTTGAGGATAAATGCTTTGTCTAAAAGATTTGGAGATTACAAGGTTGGGGAAGTAGCATGAGGGAAGAAGGGAGGAAGATACTGGATGAGGTCCTTGGGATAATAAGAAATAGTAAATTTCTCCTCCTTCCCCTATATTGTTCATTTTGATGCTTAGCTACAGTTTTGTGGTAGAAAGAGGTTTTCATAAAAGTGCTAGTTCAACGGATGTGATTTTTTTTTGAAGGCATATATCAGCTCTGTTCAGCTTGGTGCAGAAGGGCAAGGAGACCACCCCAGTATATGACTGGGCTAAAGCCCCTGTCAGCTTCTCCGACAGACTGTCTTGTATCTACAGACTTGTTCCCATCTTCTTTTCCCCAGATTACATGTTTATAATGGGTTGTATCTATGTTTTTGTGGAGTTTTGCTTGATATTCTTCTACATAACACTCTTACAGTTACCAATCTTTAATATAAATTCTGACTTGAGTATAAGAAGTAATCCAAGAGGGTGCTGACTGAGCAAGTCAGCAGTTACTGATTAGAACAACAATTTTGAAATTTGCTGATTTATAACCTAAAGACATTAAATGAAAAATTTACAGATTATAGGCACTAAAATATGATTCAGTGAGGACACCTGGCGAAGTGACAGCTTTAGTACATTGCAGTATAGAGTTGCTACTAAAATTAAAATAAAATTTTGTAAAAGATGTGTTGATTATTATTAATGTCATTAATAGATCTGGTAACTTCTGCTGTAAAGTATTTTAAATTCCTTGTAGTTCAAACACAATTGTTGCTTTAGCTATGGCTAACTGATGGTGATCTTAAATATCCACTCTAGTTGTTATCTCTGTTATTTTCAATGCAGATTTATATGCAAACATGTTTCTCTGGTGGCTAAGTGTGAGTTATGTATTTTTTATATTAACTTTAAATGTACATTTATATAATTCACTATTATTATAAATTAAAAGTAGTATTTACTTTTATTACTAAGAGATTAGTGCAAGATGAGATGTCTTCTTTTTTTACACTTTATTTATGTCAGAGTCTTATAAGAAGAGAATATATATTATGAATATATATATATAAGGTAACTGAGGAGCCTGTAATGTATGTCTAGGGAAGGAAACAGTTTTCAGGATGCTAATAGTTTCTATGAAAATCTGGGTAAAAGTTTGTAAGCTGCTGTAGAGTGCCGCTGAAAGTAGTGTTTCTGTGTTAAATCATCTGCCTTAGAGCTGTGGGAACTGAAATGAGAAAGTATGGTGGGTGCAGTACTTAAATGCCTATCCTTCCCCTCTCTCATGTGTGACTGCTGGAGGCAGATGAAGGGTTACTGGCACTCACCCAGTTGCTGGTGGAAGAATGAGTTCTGTAGGTGGAGGTGTTTAATTGCTTGCTCACTACTTTACATTTGGCCCTTACCCGGGGAACTTTTCCTTCACAAAACTGCTAATTGTTCTAACACAGCCTATGAAAATTCAATGGGGAAATGAAGTTGTGCATTTACAGTAGATTATAATTTGAAAAGTAGCCAAATGCTGAGTGCATCCCAGTACGTTTCCCAAATTCACTTTAGTTCGAATATAATTAACTTCAGTGTCTATAACTTGCTCTGCCAGTACCAACATCACTGCCAATATTAACAGGGTTTCTTTATAGGTCAGGGTAATTATAAGCAGCATACCAGTCTCAAATGAGCTAATAAATATAGCACAGAGTCATAGCAAAATCCAAGTACAATTTAGCTTGTCAGGTAACCGATAGGTGACTATTTTTTAGAGCAAGGATCCTTTTTTTCTTTTTCCTCTGTATTTCCTCATGGATACAATGTCAATTAAATAGCTGGGTATTTATATATTAGTTTGCCAAAACACTTTTCATGCTGCAAAGCTGCATGAAGTGCTGAATCTTGAGATGCCTTGAGGATTTGCAAGCGGGATCAAAAAAGATAGTCCCCCACCCTGAAGAAATTCATAGATAAGAGAAAGATCTATCATTTGCAAGGCAAGTGAAAAAAAAGCCTGTAGATAAGTAAAGGAAACATTTTCCTGGTAAGAGATAAGTAAGGATTGTTAGCAGGTAAGTAATATTGACAGCCTGTTGAAGTATTTGTCCTGGAGACACCATGCAGATGCTTATGAACTTCTGAGCATTTTGAACCTTATCAGGAACCTCCAAACTTGACTCGGAAGCAGGCAGGCTCTGCAGGTCGGCATGGTGCTCATGCTGCTAGTAGAGAGGGCTTTGCCTTTTCACCTGATGTTTCTGATTTTTTTGAGCTTTCGAAACATTGCTTCTGGGTTTTAGGGTTTTCATTACATTTTCTGCAGCTGACTCACTGGAAGTGATGTGAGTGAGAGTAGGGTTTCACGATAAACTTCTGCCATTATCCATTCATGCACCTTTATAATTCTGTAATATAGTAAATACAATCCTATAATATGATAACTATGTTTTTAACTTTGGGATATAGTTATCATATATGGTATTATATTTTGTATATAATTTTGCATATAGAATCCAAAAACTTCCTGGAATCTGTGAAACTATGATGGTACTTGGGAGAGTTTGCCTCAGACCCAAGAAGAGTCAGTAGAAACTCCTCAGATTTGGCTGGTTTATAATTTGTTTACTATACAGAAACACGTTAATACAATTTACTCTCAAGAGGGATTTTCTTGTTTTGTTCTAATGAAGTCAATGGTCAAGATGGAATTTTAGAATTCTCAGAACAGAAATTTGGAAGACTTGATCTGTGTCCCATTTGTGCTGTTTGGAAAAGTATTTGGACAATGTGTCTGAACTGGGAAGGATCTTCAGATTCCTGGATAGGCTGGTGGCTGGATTTACTTCTTATTTCATTAGTGTTTGCAATAAGAGTCTGTTGGAGTGAGGCAAATGGGGAGTCTGTGTCATTCCTGGGGGTGAGGTGGGAGACTTTTCTGGGGAGGTGGATCATAGGTCTCATGCCCTTGGTGATGTGTTGTGTTTTGCAGCAGGGTGAAAGTAGAAAGGACAGAGAGGGGAAAGCAATAATGCAAAACATAAAAGTAAGTTAATTTTACAAGCCTGTGTGCTGTAATGTTGTCGTTCTTGTGGAATTGTTAACCCACAAAAATGGACAAGCATTATTTATTTATTTATAAATATGAAACAAAATCTGATGCCATTAACTGTAGGTTAAATGAAGTTACTAACCAAACATTTTCTCTCTTATCCTGAAAGTTATTTCCTTTTCCATTGTCACCTTTAACGTATCTACATGCTACCAACTAAAATCTATGCATGTGCCACAGGACCGGCTTCTGCCTTCATTTGTCCGGCTTTCGTTTCAGTGATCTCAGGGATTTTGCCACTCAGTAGAAGTGATAACTCTGTTGCAACCTCTTCAGGTGATTTCCAAGTAAGAGTTAAAAAGTGAGATGAAGTGAAGTGAGGGTGGGCTTTTGTGTGTGTGTATGCATGTGCCACATTAAGGCTGGCAGGTCTTTGGTCCTATTTCTGTAGTGGCTCCCAATAAAATGGGTTTGCTCTGTCAGATGGAAAGTATATCTGACATTTTGTTGAGTCTGAGGCAAATTCTTCCAAGTATCTTATTGTCTGCTGAGGTTTATATGTCTACAATGTGCTGCTACCAGATGCTGTTTCACCATTTCTGTGTGCTCTGAGAACAAGAGGTATGTTTCTGTAATTAATAATAGAAAACAAATTCCTTTTTAATTTTAACAATGTCAGAAAAGATCTAGTCCATTGTGCTTTGTGAACCAGCTCCTGGAAGCTGCTGAATAATAGAGAGAAGACTGCAGCTTGCTTTCTCTCCAGTGGATGTACCATGTTACTTGTTACTCATTAGGCCCTGTTTTCCTGCAAGTTCGTGAAGTAGAACTGGTGTGTGGTCAGTACCTTACTGCCTGAAGGCCACTTTGATTCCCATGTTCTAGTGCTACCCTTCTGCCACTGTACACTTGCAAGTACTTGAGGAAGAAATAAGTACAGTGCAGGAAACTTGCTGAATTTTCTGACATTAATGGTCCTTAGAATACTGGCTTCCAAATTTGCAGTCACATGCTTTTCAAATAGTGCCATTGGTAGTTACCGTGCCAGGAGAAGGAATACAAAGTTCCAGAGTTTCTGATTGCAGAGATTGTTTGATGCTTTGCTTTGGCTCCCCGCTGAAAGCTGGAACAATGTCATCTTTCTTGTATGTCTGTGGTGTTGCCATCTGCCATTGGGGTTAGCAGGGAGCTCATTTTAAACTGGCTAAGCCGTCTGCTGGTTGGGGACCTTGGCTCCAAAACGGTGTGTTCCTGAACTAAGGAAAAGCAGAGTACTGAACAAATTAAAACTAAAAGTGTTCATCCTTCCAGCTTAGATTTGAACTTGACATTCATTGTGGTGTGTGTATCGTTAAACATCTTGGAGGATTAATTAAATGTGGCTATTCTTCTGTAGTAAAGATTAGTTATACTTCAGATTTTTATACAAGAAGAAAGCCATCCTGCTTGAAGCGATCACAATGGAGGAAGGCTACTACCATGATTTTAAGCCACCATGGCACACTTGTAAGCCTGGGCTGCTCCGTGGAGGTCCCTGCCATAACACTGACCTGAAGCCCCAGCAGGGCTCTGGGACCCATTAAGCTATGGATGATGTGCTTCAGGAGGCACCCACCTAAAATTTCTGAGGACTTTGTAACACAAGGACTCCCTGTTGAAGAGAGGACAAGGGAATATTTGCTTTCATATACATGTCTAGACACAATAGTTTGTTCTCAGTCTGTTACAGACTTATCAGAAGCACTCTTATTTTATCAAAGCTGGTGTTATACAATGAGCTTCAGAGGACATCTTTATAAACGATGGGTTTTGTAATGCTAAATAGGGGCTGGTTGTAGCTTTATATAAAGGATCAGTTCAACTTGGGCAGGAAATGTCAGTCATGCAGAACAGGAAAAAGGGACTTTTAATCACTGGGGCACAGGAATAGTCTAAGTGCAAACCTGAGGGGAAAATAATGATGGGCAGAGAGAAGCATCATTAAATATCAAAAGTGGTCATTTAGAGAGAGCCTTCCAAGGAATTTACATTCATGGCCAAACCCTTCAGCTCCAGAAGGCGATGGAGGAGTGAGATATGAGTCATCAAGGCTGCATTGGCTTTGGATAAAAAGTAAGAATCTAGATTTGAGATGAAGGAAGCAGAACAACAGAGGGAAGATTTTCAAGGTGTCTATATGGAATATGATGGCTCCATGTAGGGAGCTGGATCTCCAGCCCTCTAGCTAGCCTTAGACCTAGAAGCAAAGGCTTACCTATCGGACAGTTACTACTCAGAATCAGGGCATTTTTCCTCAAAGCTGATGAAGGTTGCAAGAAGAAAGCAAGTATTCAGAGCAAAAAACTAGGATTTCATGGTGTACTCTCATGGCTGATCTCTCTTTGGTGCCCTGGATGAGTAGCAGTAAGCAACTAGACAGTTATTAACTTATTAAGTATATTGCTCTTTCATATTAGTTTTAGTTATAACCCTTTGTTTCTGATTTGTTACCCAAAACTATAACTATATGTCCTGCCCAAATGCATTTTTTAAGCACCTTGTGCATGTCTAGTGCTAAAGAAGGGGCTGAATGAGCTAGCAAATAGTGGGTGCTGTGTTTTCATGGCGCTAGCAGGATATGCAGCACCTCTGTTGGACTTGTGCGTTGTAATGAGTATACAGCCCCAGGCTGTGAAGATCAGAGTGAAGCTGGTACTGTCATGTAATGGGAGTTTGAGAGGATTTTCTTCTGACAGCAATAACATGGTGCTTCTTCTGACTGTGATATGACCCTATGATGGTGCTTGAACAGCAGTCCTACAGACCATGATCTGGAGTGTTCTTGGGCAAGAGGAGGAATTATGGCTTTGTCACCAAATCATTGTTTCCTTTTGGTAGATGAAATTGTGAGAGAAGCTGGGTTGTGAGATAGAAAGCAACCAAAAATCCATAGCTTGGCAGAGCTCGGGTCGCAGTTTAAACCTAGAAACTGTGCTCTGAACGTCAGTTCTGAGGGACATCCCAACCTTGAGGATGGGAGACTTGCGGTTGGAACATGGAGATATGATTGACAAGTAGAAAAACTCAAATTCTCATACTATCTTGTAAGGAAGATTAACTTTCTTGATGAGTTGACACATTGTCAAACTGTGGAGGCTACAATCCAGAATAAAGCAAAATGACTAAAGGATATTGATCAAGTTGTGGACAGAGCAGTCACTCTGCTGCAGCACTTGACTGTCTTCTTGAATGAAAGAAATATGCTTTTAAAATGCATGCTGCTGTTGGGCAGAACCTAGCTGGGAGTTTTGTTTTAACCAATGACCACCAAGTAAACAGAAGGACTTGTTTAATTGACTATGTCAGACTCTGTTTTGTAGTAAAAGATTCTGCATCTTCATTCAAGTACCACTGAGGTTGGTGTTTTCCTTCAATTGCTGTCTAATGTTGCACTAATATAAAAGGTGAGCTTAGTGCAAAATTGAGCAAATATACTAAAATTCAGATCCTTTATACAGCTGTCTTCTCAGTCATGTTTCACATAAAATACTTGAGTAGAATTTCAGTAAGAAATGATTTTGTGATTAGGAGCATCATTTATCCAACTTCACATAGCTGAACTCATTTCAAGACTCCTGGCAGTCCCAAGTAGTAAAAACCTCTGGAAAAATGAGCCTACTTGTCCTAAAGATGGACTGAATGCCAAGGAACAGGAATATCAGATTATTGTAGCCAGGTTTCCTAGTGCATTTTCTTACACTGCTAGCTGACATCTAAGAAGGCTCCAGTGCCAGCTAAAGCTTTTATTGTGACTGTGGCATTTCAAAGAGTATTCTCTAGTGTCTAATAAAAGATATGTCTTCATGATGTAGCCTCTCCCTCAGCAGGAACACTGATAAGGTATCTCTTCTCTACCAGGATGTTATTTTCTTGAGTCTTGTGGGAATTTAGCAAGTTTCTCGTCCCTATTTCACTGTCTGGAACCAGCCAGTAGGTCCAAAAAGTTACCGTGGGTTGGGAAAACAGACACAAACTGTTACACACCTTTTCCAGTGTGATCACGTATTTCTCACTAGAGTGTGGAATCAGCCTAAAAATATTTAAGAGTCAGGAAGTAATTACATCAGTGGTTGCTGGAAATGCAGTAGAAATGTTAGATATAGCAGCTGGCTAGAAAACGTTGGTTTAGTGATGTTGTCCGTGTTAACTTATTAAAATATTATGCACTGTTTTCCACCGTTTTAGTCACCACTTTGAATTATGCATCTAAATTTACCCATTGATTATAGCAACTATTTGTTAGCTTTTGGATGCACTCTAGGAAATTTTTTCCCTTTCCAAACAGCACAGCCAGCAGTCTGTCCATGCTGACAATTCTTTAACAGTTGAGCTCTTTCTAAGGAATGATACAGTCTTGAAGTGCTGGGGCCTGGGCTGTGGGCTCCAAGTTGGAGTTGACCTAAGGATGAGTCACAACCCAGCTACATGTTTTGTTCCCCAAGTGGTTTCAGGCCCCAGAGACAGATCCTGGCCCACCTGTGTGAGGCCCTGCCTGCCCCCAGGTGATTGTTCTTGGGGTGGTGGGCGAGGCTAGAGAGATATTAACCAGGAACTGAATCAGTCTGAGAAGAAGCAAGAACTGAACCAGTTGGGGAGAAGCAACAGAAGAGAGAAGAAGCAACAAGGAATAGCAACAGAAGAAACAAGAAGCTGATCAGTTTGAAGAGAGTTCCTGTAACAGATGAAGAATAAAAGATGAACAAATGAAGACTAAAAGATGAAGAGGAACATAAATGTTTGTCCTGGGTGTGGAAACAAAGACTAAAAGATGAAGGTATGCTGAGGAAATGTTGCTGAGTTTCGTGTGGACCAGAGGAAGCAGAGAATTAGCAACAAAAATTGTCATAGTCAGCATGACGGTTTGAAGAAGGAGAGAGCGAGCTAGCAAAACAAGCCCACAAGGCGTTCAGCCATGTCCTTCTGTGAGATGAGCTGTGCAATTCCCGTGCACCCTCTCTTTCCTATTCTGAATGAACTTAAACTCCGCAGTTCTCTTGCTGAGTTACTTGCATGAACTGACTGTTCTAGTATTTCCTATTGGCCTTTTAAAGAATATGTGAATGATTGTCCATAGTATTGTAAATAAATATTTTAGTAAAGTTTATAAATCTGCAAAATTAATTTCAGAATGAAAGTAATTTGTATTGTCACAGTGCACGTAATCGCATTTATAGGCAGAGGTAGGCCAACTGTGAAAATTTGGTCCAAAGCACTTAACATCAGTAAATAATACAAACCCAAGGTCTTTCACATTTTTTAAAACCTTGCAAAATTTTGGTAATAATTCAGGGAAGCATGAATAGATTACAATGGGTATTCCACAACTCGGAACTGTACCCTTCATGGGGATCAGGAAATAGATCCAGTTTCATCCACACGAGCCTGGATGTTTTTGGCAATGCCTCACATTCTTGCAGGATTTGGCAAGCTTTCTTAATCCCCTGTCTTATTATGTGGCCCATCTTCCAGGTAAACTTTTGCAACACTTGCTGCCAAATCACAGATGACTGCAGAAGTATTTAGCAGAACCAGACATCCAGAGGTAAAGGACCTCTGTGTGTTTTGATATATACCTTAACAGCTTCTGAAATATTTTCTGCAGATGTTTGGTATTTCCAATATTGCCCTTGTGTAAAGCACAAAATTACCCCAGTGATAGGAAAAAAGGGGTAGAGGTTCAGTACAAAGAGAATTCTCTCTAATGTAGGCAAGACATTAAGGAATTGAATTAGACTATGCTCTTAATACAGTTTAACCTGTGCTAATAGTAAAAAATTACTATTAGCAAAATTAGTAAAAAGTGTCTTAATTTATCCTCAAAGCAAAGGAAATATGGCCTTGAGAAAGTGCCTTCAAATTAATGGCACTGCATTGTGTAATGGCTATAAAATTATCAATCTCTTTGGTGTTAACAGGTTCCCGGGTGCTTGGTGTGTTAACAGGTTCCCCTCTTAATTTCTGTGCAGTTTTCTAAGAGAGAATAAATTGTAATTTTGTTGTTTAGCACATTAATCAGAAGCAAAGTTTGATGTGTTCTAAAATGATATTCAGGTTACTAATAATAATTCCAATCTGTCATATAAAAATATGTTTTTGTCCTTGTTTTGTGTATAGCCTGATTGTAGCCTACACAGGTATTTTCAGCAGTAATGAAAAATCTGTCTTAGACGCTGTTAATGCTGAGAAGCTTTCCGTGTTGAAGCTACTCATCCCCTGAAAATAGCTGTAATTGTTGTGCTTTCATCTTCTGTAAAGGATCTCAGTGCTGGGAAGCATAGTTTGTAAGCTGACCTTGGATTTTCCATATGTATGACTACAGCTGATGATCAGTTTTCTGCTGCTTATTCACCCCCTGCCAAATAACCTGCTTCAAAACACTGCTGAATTCACCTTTTTTCTTCTTTGTGTTCTAAGCAAGTAGCATGATTTGTATATACTTATGGTCTCCTCTCTTCCATTTCTTTGCAAAATGTTCCATTTCAACTTTTTTTTTTCCCCACTAGCACTTGAATTTTTGTCATGGTTTTCCAGTAATGGGCTGATAACACTGGCATCTTGGGAGTGATGGAGAATCAGAAGGGAATACTTTTGAGTTCCTTGGACATACAGCTGGGTGACTGAACTGATTGACTTTGCAAAAAGGGTTGCTTATAAGTTAAAGACTCTGCAGTCTCTTACATTTAGTGAATGCCTTCCTGCTCCATCTGGGGATGATTTGACATTAACTTTTCTGTTGTGGCTTGTCAGTAGTAACAAAAGGATCCTAACACAAAACCACTACTTGAATAACTTGTTACATTTTTCCGAGTGTTTTGACTGAGTTTAATAAAAAGATTAATAAAAAAACGGACATTTTAACAATCACGTGTGGTTTATAATTATCTGTGTGACTGAGCTGAGCCTCCTTACCAGCAGTATTTACTCTAGTCCCATGGCTTAACAAGACCAGAATAATGAAAAATCCTATTAAAAAGCAGCAGGGAATTTTTAACAAAGCTTCAAACTATTAAGACAAACATTGTTCTGATGGCTACCTTTGCTCTAAGCTGAATCAGATCAGCTGATTGCTCTGCTTTGTGTGACTCAGATTTTAAACAATTCAGTGCCCTTTTAAGTATGTTGTTGGAAAACACATTTTTAGACTTGAATTTTAAAAAGAATTAACTCCACTGATGCAGTCAGAGGGGAGGAGAAAAGCTGTGGCAGCCTACCAAGTAACCCTGTGATCCAAGTTATGGAATGACTAGCTCGGTCCTGTCCTTTTGAAACAAAATGTTGTGTTTGAAGAAGAAACTTATGAGTAGTGTTGGCAGGCTGGCTGCCTCCCGAGCTGTCCAGAGGTGAGCAGGGGGCTCTCGGGTGATGCCCCAGCTCCTTGGTTGCGGGGATGTGCTCACTGTTCACTTCTGAGGCTGTAATCACAGTTTAACACAAGTTTAAATGAAATGAGAAAATATAACAAGTGAAGCCTTTTCAATGACAGAGCTCTCATTGACTTCAGCAGGCAGAATTTTACTCTGACTTCTATCTTCTTTCATTTATTTTTCTGAGTGGGTGTACGTTGCATGCTTGACAACTTGGTAAACAGGACCAGAAAGGAGCTCATGGGGTCTCCCAGGACACCAGCCTGCTTCAGCTGCCATCATGTGCCAGGCACAAAATGACTTTTACATATGTAATATTTTCTAGAAATTCCCTCTGTGCTGTCCCTAACCAGAGCAAAGAAATGTGGGCTTATTTGTATTATTTCTGTTAAGCTTTTTCTATCATGACTTTGCTTTTATTCTGTCCTATGAATAAGGAGTTGACATTTGAAAAGGGAGACGTCCTCATTGCTGTATGCCTGTGGAAATACAGATTTTGAAAGCTGCTCTTTGAAAAATCTTGAAATACCTAAGTCAAGGCTGGATGGATTTTTAATCCTTTTTTTTTTAAGTTTTTTTTTAATTCTAAAATTACTTTTTAAAATCCTCTTCTCTGGAATGTTACAGGACAGATTTATTTGGTGGTTTATCTAAGTTTCTAAATGACATGTAGGACATAATGCCACATGCTTCTCTTAAACTACTGGTTTAGTTTTGCTCTGTCCTCCCCTTGTATTTTCTGGTGTGGCTGTAACACCTGCTTTGTGTATCTACTGAATACTTTGTCACTTGGTTTCTGGCTAATCAGATCTGAGGAAAGGCTTTGCCTTTCTTATGCCAGAAGATTTGGCTCAGACTTCCAAAGCAATTGCACGGGTTATTCGAAGGATTTATTTTCTTTCCAACATATATATTCTTTATTGAATTAGATTTTTCCAGCTTTGTCCCTTACAGCAAACAGTATAAAATTAAATCAATACAATCTTTTAAAAATTGGTTAAGATGTTGTGTCTGTGTTGATTCAGGAGCTATTTATTTATAAATAATTTCAAGATAAATGCTCACTGAATATCTTTTTTGTGCTGACTGTATAATTTAAAGCATACTTTGTTAAACCCGGGAGTCATTACATTATGCAAATATTGTAAAGCTTAAAATACAAGCTTGCAAGCCAGGGAACAGACAGCAGGAATGAAAAGTGCTGCGTGAATTGTACAGATGCCTATTATTCTCCTTTTAGCAAATATTATGATAAATTGTAACCAAGAAATTTATGAGAACTAATGGCTGGAAGTTAAAGCAATGCAAATTCCATTTAGGAGCATGATGTCCTGAAGGGCATACCCGAGGAAGGCTCACTCGATAGTCGCACTGTGTAGCTTTCACTGTTTGCCTTGACACTGACTGCTGGGCACATAAGAGGTGTGATACAAGCCTAAATGGAGCTTCTGGTCTAACCTAAGGTAGCTGCTCTTATGAATTAAATAAAGCATGATCTTTAAAAAGCTGATGACCACTGACAAAGTAAAAGATACTTAGAGATGCGGTGGGTTTATTCCTATAGCATTGCTTTCACATTTAGAATGAAATTTGAAACCAGGTCAGTTTTTTACTTCCTTTTTTGCTTACATGGAGGTGGGTATTTTTCACACATTAGGGTTTTTTTGGTGCTAAGTTCTATATGGATCAAATCTTAAGTAACTTAGCAGCAGGTTAATATTTTACTGGCTGTGTCTTCACAGCCTGTGGATTGCTCAGGCTCTGTGTTCCTGGTGGTCTGAAGCCCATGACCAATGCTGAGGGCTACTGTGGCTGAACTAGTACAGCTTTGTCAGGCTTGGGCTCCAGGCCACTGGAACCAAGGTGTCGCTTGCCAGGGCAAGGACAGAAGTTGCTTGCATGTGCCTGTTGTGTATTGTGTGGTTCTCCAACAGACAGCCAGGAAAAGCCCCTGCATCTGACAAAACAACCCTGATTAGAGAAATTGGACTTTGTTTGCCAAATTCCTTCTGTATACCAGCAAACTTAGTTTATTTATTACCTTTTTCACCATAATATTTACCACCATCGGTTTGTATAATATTACCTGCTAAATCATTTGTAAAAAGAGGGTAATTTTTTCTTTCCAGGAAGAGTACTTTCCCCATTTTTGGCCACATGCTATTTAGTTTTCTTCCCTGCCTAGCTGCTGCAATTTCTTAAAAAAAGTCAGGCTGTAAATAGTTCTGTTTCCATGCATTGTTGAGAACAATGGAATTTCAGAGTTTGAAACTGCATTTAGGGAGATCTAGGCTGTTTTCTCTCCTCTTCACAATCTCTCCTTTCAACAGACTGATGTTCTGATCCTTGTTACACCTTTGCATGGGATTGTGTGGATTGCAAGAAAAAGAATTTGACCAATGGTTTTTAAGGTGTGCATTAGAGCTGACAAAGACTAGAAACAAGGATAATATCCTAGACCACGGAAAGATAACAACATTTGACATATCTTGTTCATTTTCAAGTTCTAGACTGGTCAGTGACAATAAAATAAAAGTTACAGACTTTTATTTGGTGTGAATATTGGGGATGTGTGAAAGAATCATCAGTAAAACATTTATTTTAATGTAGAATAGATTCATGAGCCTGTGACACATTCCATATAAAGAATTTGTGCAGTGAGAATGGATTATGGATATGGTACTAGGGGTGCAGAATATAGAAGCTACTCCTTTTCTTCCTTGCCTTCAAAAAGTAAATGCAGTTTCTATAGCAGCATGTACCATCCCATTATAAAGCAACAAGCCAGAAAGGCAGAACAGAATTTTCCCCTGAAAAATTCTTTTTACTGCTTTAACTACATTTCTGTGCTTGGTTAAAGAGATTTTGCTGTCACTGAACTTGCACACATGCTCATCCTACTTGGATTTCCCCTGCCCTCCACCCTGTCAACAATCACATTTCTGTAGGGTGAAGACAAAGTGTGAAGAAAAATGATTTGTGCCTTTTCTTTCCATTTTTTCTTGTGTTCATGTTTATTCAAAGCTGAATGAATTTTCAGTGTTCTTGCATGCTAGTTTCCTGCTTATTAGTTTTTTCTCAATAGCACCTGCAGGCCCACGCAGGACATGGACATCCTTGGCAAAGGGTGTGAGAAAAGATGATGCCATCTGGGGAATGGAGGCACAGGAAAGCAAAGTGGCTTTCCCAGCATCAGACAGGATTATGTCATGAAGCTGGAATCTGAGATTTTTAAAAGCTAGTTTTTCTTAAGTGTCAGTGCAAACTGTCCTCTCTTGGTATGCATTTGATTTTTGAAACTCAGTATTTTTTACTAAACCCTGTCCTCTGCTTCTTCCTCTTAGTTGCAGACAGTTAAGAGATTGAAGCATATTCTAAAGTCATAGACAGTCACAAACACATAAGGAAAGTGAGAGGACAAAGAGTGTTTTAATTAAATAATTCAATTGTTCATTGAGGAATGGCTAGTGTCTAGTTCCTATTCATGGAGGCATGTTGGTATAGGTACACCTATGCTACAGGTATGCCTATATTGATAGGAAAGGCAGATAGAGCAGTTGCCTGCTTTGATCTGAGAAAGTGAAATAAGCTATACTGAGGGAAAATAGTTTTACCAGTGTTTCTACCTTTATGTTGCTGAACTGTTTCTTCCCACTGTATTAGGCAGAGTTTATTTGTTGTACAGAAATGGTCTGACAGTGTGTTCTGTCACTGTAATAAATTTGCTGTGTTTCTCCTGATGTCAAAATTAATCAAAGTGAAGTTGAATTAAACCAAAACTTGTTTCACATATTGCTTCCTCAAACAGGGACAAGAGACCTTAGAGGTATGGGGGTCCCATTGGCATAGCTTTGCTCTCTTTCACGTCAGTCAGATTTAAGTCTGGAGCCATTTTCTCTAACCAGCTGTTTGCTTTGTTTTGACTGGGTCAAACTCCACTTTAGTATGGTTGCTACTGTGACAGTGGGTGCCAGCATGTGCTGCCTGAAGAAGGTTGGGGCTTAGCTTGTCCATGTTCTTCACGTAGCATGAGCTCCATATGTTTGAAAACATCTGTTCCCCACCTGCTTTGCTGGAGAGAAGTGCTGGAAACTGTACAGGAATAAGCACAGTCCTGTGGTGTCCCACCTAGAGCCAAAGTGCAAGAGTCAAATTTGGTGCTTGATTGACTTATCAGTTGGACAGGCTTGATTAGAGCTGTCTTTGTTTGTTGATGATGAACAACAAGAAAAAAAAATTGGAGTGATATATGACTATAGAATCATAGAATCAAAGAATATTTTAGGCTGGAAGGGACCTCTAGAGGTCATCTGGTCCAACCTCCTTACACAAGTAGGGACATCTCTACCTAGGGCAGGTTGCTCAGAGTCCCATCAAGCCTGACCTTGAATGACTCCAGGGATGGGACCTCCACCACCTCTCTGGGCAGCCCATTCCAGTGATCCACTACCCTCATGTTAAAGAACATTTTTCTAATATCCAGTCTAAATCTATCCTTTCCTAGCTTAAAACTGTGGGAAAAACTGCTGAGATAATACTATCAGAATGGAAGAGGTGCCTGTTTATTATTAAAAGTCTGCTCACGGTGTCTTGTCATGTTGTTATGCTTGAATATACATCTGAGTACACAGTTGTATGGTCATCTGCATGACTTTTCTTTTTTCCTTTCTCACAGTGCATGCCAATTAAAGGCCTTGGATTTGTGCTTGGAGCCTACAAATGTATTTGCAAGGCTGGATTCTATCATCCCAACATCTTCTCAGTGAACAGCTTTCAGAGTAAGTGCCTTTGCTTGAGTTTAAAAAAAAAAAAAAAAAAAAAAAAAAACAAAAGAACATTTAAAAAC
>VYZX01032843.1:168878-210353 GCA_013401335.1 Brachypteracias leptosomus | reverse complement strand
TTCAACCATGCTGAGTTACTGCAGTGTCACTGATACTACTGGTGTTGCTCCTAATTTACTCTGTTATAGAACAGGAGCAGAAACACATGAAGAAACTTCCATGCATGACTCAGATAAGAAAATGGATTTGATAAAATGGATTGTAATGTATTTGCAACAACTTTCACGGTTGAACGTTTCAGAAATAAAGTAAGAATATCAAGTTTAGGACCATGCAAAATTATCAATTCATTTTAATATAATATTTGTTATTTAAATAACCTCATAACTTTAAGTTTTAAGTAATATTTTTTTGGTGGTTAAGTTTTTACATTGAAAATAATTTTAGCTGCCATAATAAAAACAAATTAGCAAATGGCTCACGTGTGGTTTTCCAGTTTTCCTGGTGTGCTTGTGTGAACAACGGAAAATTACACTTAGTGTAAGTGCACTGGTTTTTCTTTGGGAACAGTGTAGTGCAATCATGCAACAGCATGCCAAACAAATGTTAATTAAGAAGGGTTTTATCTAATTTGAAGCTAATTAATTCACTAGATAGCATCTTTATGAAATTGAGGAACAATCTGAACTAGGATCAGAGCTTGTACAGTGAACATTAAGTAGTTAATGGGTCTGCTCTTCATGTGTCTGTGTAAAATCCTTTCCTTATTCTGAAGTCTTTGATGTAACTTTTTCCCCACTCAGAAGTCCACTTAAAGAATTTCTCATGCAGGTTTAGCCCACTTTAAATTCAATGGGAAAACATTTGGCATTTAATAAGCTCACTTTCCCTCATATCTAAATTGGTCTGCATTTTCTGAACGTGGCAAAGGTGGGTGAGGTGAGAACAACAGCCCTGGCAAGTCATTTTGTAACAATGAGAGAGGCCAACGAAGAGGAAAAGGGAGCCAGCAGAGCACTGTTTTTGCTCCAGTGTGGATGAGGTGCCCATCCTGTACAACTAAAGGTGTCTCCTCTTACCCTTCTGATACTTTCAGGAAAGGATGCAGAAAATCGCTTTTCTGGTGGTGAACTGTCGGAGGAAGTCTACACCTGCCTACCCTGCAGGGAAGGATGTTCTTACTGTACAGATGATACTCCCTGCTATGCACAGGAGGACAAGTATTTACGGCTGGCCATCATCTCATTCCAAACACTCTGTATGCTGCTGGACTTCATAAGCATGCTGGTAGTCTACCATTTTCGCAAGGCAAAGGTAAGCAGACATGTTGTACTTTGATATTCCTGCTCATTGTGTGGTACAGACTCATGCTAGGTGTATAGCTTCTGATTTTGACAGTCCATTTCTCAGGTAAGGAGCTCAACTCAAAAGAGGTTGGGATTCCCAAACAGTAATGCTTTGCTTTAGGTGTGGATGTACCTAAATTGTTTATGCAGTTTTGGGGGAGAAAAAAGGAAAAAAAAGCGGAGCGTTTTATGTCTCCCAGGGAAGTCTGCTTACGTTTATAGGTGGTCAGCAAAAATCAAGGAAACCTATTATGTTCAAAGTAATTATGTTCAGGTATGTAAGGAGGCATTTTACTATTTATAGTCTCAGGATCTTGAAAAATCTGTTTTACCACTGGAGGGAATGCTGTTTTGTTTCAATATGTTTGAAAGAGTAGCTGGAAAATAATTATATCAAAGAGAAATCTTTCCAAATAACTCTAGCTCCTGGAGAGTTTAAACTTGATTCTATGTTTAAAGATTTTTTGTTTTCTCTGAAGTATGAATATGTTAAGGAGTGTCTGCAAATTGCAGATGCAGGCTATGGTTGTGTTTTATGTATTAACTTAATGAACATTCTGCTTTTACCTCAAAATTTAACGTGTAAGATCTTGTGGAATCTCACTGTTGCTTCAGTAAATGCAGAATATTCTCTGAAACTTCCAATTTACTAAAAAAAAAAAAAAGAATTGTAGCTGGCACATATTCACTGGGAGACGTAGGTGTGCACACAGTATGCTACATTGTTAAAATTAATAGCTTCATCCACTTTCCATAACTAGATAAGAATTTCCATTTTGGTTTTTGGAACACTTGATCCCACAGTCTTCCTAGTCCTACAGTGTCTGTGTTACTAGTACGTGGCTCATTTTGAAAGATTTTTAATATCCTGGCAGGAAATCACAGAACAAGCAGTAACATTCATTTTTTTTCTCTTCTGTTTCTGACAGTCTTCATATTTAATGATATTGCATAAAATGATTCAAATTACAGACATAATTGTATTTATAAAGTTTCTCATTATGAGAAGTCTGTTGTAGGCATCTGTTTAGTTGCTTAACATTAACTTGGAAGAGGAATGTCATTTAAATTTTGTGAGGTTTTAGTCTGTGTGGTAAAGTTACTCGCTTTTAGTGCCACAGACAACATCATGGAAGAAGCATTCCTTGTGAGTAAAAACTTTACTCTCTAGACCTGCGAAGTGAACAGGGTAGATTACTTCATATGCAACTACAGCAAGTTTGGCTTCATACTTTTTTTGACACTGAAATAGCTATTGTTTTATAAGAAATTTCTCTGTTTTCTCATAAACAGAGATCAGAGATGAGTGAAATTACATACAGTCTTGCACTTCTACACTTACATGTGTTCTGATATGCATATCCACTACAGTAAACAAAGGAGACATATTTATTAAATATACTACAGAAATATTGTATTTCACAAAACTCCATAGTAACAAAAGATGCATTTCTACTTTTGTGATGATGGAATCTGAATATTTAATACCAAAGAGGCCTATACAAACCTTTCCTTGTTTCTAAAGAACTTTTCAGTCTTTCTGAAAAAATTTGAGCTTATTTCTTTACAGATTACCTCTTACCATTAGGCAGCATGATGTCTGTCTGAATGAGAACCAGACGTAAGCCAAAATATTCTTTTTTCCAGATAGAAAAGTGATGCCTTTGAGCCATTGCATTTCATTCAGTTGGGCAGAGATGGATTTATTTATAATTTTGCAACCTTAGAAGAGAGTTGACTTTGCTCTAAATGTATAAGTCACAAGGAAAAAGGGAGGAAAAATGAGTCAAAAAAGTAATATGGTGATTAACAATCCTGTTGTATATAATCAATGTTTTCAAGGAATAGAAACTGATAAGTAGACGTTCTATTGCTTTTAATGTCATTCAGCTGAGTTTTTTTCTTGGATTCCTTTTATGTTCTTTATCTTGTTGCTACAGCATGGTTTTAAAAAGCAAAAGACCTTGTGTGATTACCATGAAATGAGAAGCTCTATGAAGGGCAAACATACTGAGAACAATGATTATTTGCATAAGAAAACTGCTGGTTACATTGGATAATGACAGAAATTTGGAGTGAAGGAAGAAAACTAGTAACTGACTGTGTGCTCTCCACCAAGGGGGGAAATTCATAAAAAGGAAAGAACGGATACTGAAATATATTGAAAATATCTGCTTTTTGAGAATTTCTGACTGTTAGTGAAACAAATCTCAATTAGGTTAGTGTATCTGCCTGTGATTAAAGTAGAACGTTTTTTAAGTTTTCTCCAATGTGTGGCACTACAATATTCAAGTAATTGCAAAAATACTTTTTAATACAGCATTTTATCAGAAAGAACTGTGTACTGCTACCATATCAACAAGCAATCTTCAAAGCCTTTAAAAGAGCAAAGGATGGGGGTTTAGAATAAAAAATACTAAATTAAGGCCCTAGTGTTGAGTAGAATGAGGAGTAGATAGGTGGCAGTTTGGTATAGTTGATCAGTAAAATGAGCTCAGTCAAATGGGAAGGCAAATGAGATCAGGTTACCACTCTAGTAAAAGTGACTGTACAAAACGCTATTTATTGCTTGTACTTTATGGAAGTTCCTGGTAAATATTAACTTAGAAAGCTAAGATCCTGGAAAGTTAAGATCTGCCAACACTTTGGGAAGAAACACCTCTGACACCTTGGCTGTGATATTCTGAATATAATAATTCAGACAAAGAATAATAAAGATTCATTAAGGACCCTTTATATTGTGATGGCAGTGATGACCTTAGTCTCAAAAAAATCAACATAGCAGTAAGAGCAGATGCAGATCAGAAGTATTTTGGAGAAGAAATATCTCAGGTATTCAGATCAAAATGGTTACACATATGATGACCAAGCAGTACTTATAATGGAAAGTGCTGTAGAAGGGTCACTCATCAACTTAGTTTCTTCAACAGTGCGGAATATAGGCTAGATCCAAGCTAGTTACTAAAAGATCAACCACTGGTAAAAAATCTGCTCCATTTCCAAAGAGCATAGCAATGAGAACAGAGAGAAATTTCAAGAATTACTGCCAAAGTGTTATTGACAGAATGCGACAACATGACTTTCGTTTTGACAAGGTCTTTATTACTGAGCTAGGGTCTAATAATAATGATCTACAGGGAAACCTGGTAAATATCAACCAAAGTGGTTCCATCAGTGAAAGATTTTGACAAAATGAATGCTAATAAATATGCGAAACCAGATGACTGTCTTCTAAAAGCTAAGCTTCTCTGAAGTTTTAAGTGTCTTCTTTTAGAGCTTCTAACGATTACTCTTAAGAATCCTCTTCAGAATTCTGGAAGAACTCATCTACAAAACTGCTGCTTTATTTACTTTGGAGTAAGCTACTTCTTACATTAATAGCAGTAGAGGAGGAATGCAAGGTAGGAAATGTGACATCTGTGTTTATAAAGACTTCCTGTAATGGTGACAAGAACTAAACAGGAGTGGGTCCGACTTACACACTTGCAAATTCATAGAAACGGTAGTGAAAAATAGAACTACAGAGACCGTGAATAAATGTGGGAAGTGGGCTTTTGTGAGAATGTGATGCCTTACAAATGTATTTATGGCTCTGTGAAGGTGGATTATGAGCATGTGGATATGAGAGTACTTTTCCAAGGTCCGCCACCAAAAGCTCTTAAAAATTATGGTCTCAAGGAGCTTCATGTAGATAATCAAGAGATGACAGAGGAAAAGACAGTACAGGAAATATGTCATGTAAGAAAGGGAGATGTTGACGTGTGGACAAACATTCATGGCTAATATTCTAAAGATATCACTGCAGAGTGTTCAAGGGATCTCTCAAGTGGTTAAAAAAATCAAGCAGGTGTTTTACACAACATTTAGTTGCTTTATGTCACTCATTGGCAAGGGATATAATGGATGCCAAATTATAAGTCAGTGCACATACAGTTTAGAAAGAATCATGAAGAATATTTTGATTAATGACAGAATGTGTCAACACAGTGGTTTTGGTGAAACATTTGGTGCAGGAGGTACAAAATTTTTATTGTTGGAAACTGGGAGAATAAACCAGGAAGGATCACACTGTGCTGTTCTCCTTCTTTAATAATGCAGCATGGTCCATGGCCTGAGGTAGGACAGTAGAGTCTGAATCAGAAAGCCATTCTTTTGTTCTCAAGGCAGAGAGTCATTAAGTTAGATTTCTTTGCTGCTTCTTGAAAGCATTGTAGTTACTCCCATAGACATACACATTTGACAAGTGGTAAAACAAAATTAAACTAACTTGTGCAAGATACATTTGCTCCAAACTATCACTGGTACCACTGGCCAAAATCTTGCCATTGCTGACATATAAATGAAACTGCAAGTTAGTGACTTCAAGCAGTAGTCAGCATTGGCAAACAGTACAAAATGGCACTGAAGAAAGATACTGTGAGGAAGCACAGATCGATGCTGAGGAATTCATTTGAGGCTTTGTCAAACACAGGTGAAAGTGACTCAGCAGCCCCAAGATCAGCTCAGCAGCAATGTTATTAAACTGCCAGAGTCATGACTGGAGAAAATCACAGGCAGAAAATGTGGCCCTTTGCCGAGAGAAGGGAGAACTCCAGAATGATAAGAACAAAAAAAAATTGGAAGGTATAGAAAGAGTAGCAGAAGCTAAACCACTGGTGAAAAGCATTGTAGGGAAGGACAGAAAAGGATGAAAAATGTAATAGAAAAAGCAGATGTCACTACTCTGATGGGAAAAGACAAAGCATTTCAGCAGGAGAGTAAATGGAGGAAATGTGCCAAACAAAAAAAAAGAAAAAATACTCTTAGCTAATAAAGAAGGGAAAGCAGATACGCATATCACATAAAAGAAATCTTTAACTATTCTAGACAACCCTCATGTCAAGCAGTAGTGAAAGCTGGAAACCCTGAGTGTGGCTTTAACACAAGCTGCGAGAGCCTGAAAAACTCCTGGAGATGGAAATGGATGAAATCCCATCAGAAAGGCTGATGGCACCTGACAGCACCAGTTTAATGACACTGAGGGAGTTGTGCAATGAAGCCTGGGAAAAAGAGATTTTCCCTAAATAGTGGAAACATTGGAGTTTTATTAGGCGACCCTGATCTCTGGTGACCTCTTAGGCTACCTCTCAGCCTGGAGAAGAGAAGACACTGGGGGGACTTTATAGCTGCCTTCCAGTACCTGAAAGGAACCCACCGGAAGGCTGGTAAAGGACTCTTCACAAGAGTGTCCAACGACAGGACAAGGGGAAATTGCTTTAAACCGAAGGAGAGTAGGTTTAGGCTAGATCTTAGGAAGAAGTTCTTCAGTAACGAGGGTGGCGAGACTCTGGAATAGATTGCCCAGAGAGGTTGTGGATGCCTCCTCCCTAGAGGTGTTCAAGGCCAGGTTGGATGAGGCCTTGAGCAACCTGGTCTAGTTGAGAGGCGTTCCTGCCCATGGCAGGGAGGTTGGACTAGATGATCTCTAGTGTCCCTTCCAACCTAAGCCATCCTATGCTTCTATGACCTGTGTGACTGGCAGGAACAGGGAGGTGCTTGTGCCCTTGTACTCGACACTCCTGAGACCGCACCTTGAGTACTGTGTCCAGTTCTGGGCGCCACAGTTTAAGAAGGACATTGAGGTGCTGAGAAGGGCAACGAAGCTGGTGAGAGGTCTGCAGAATATGTCTTATGAGGAACAGCTGAGGGAACTGAAGCTTTTTAGTCTGGAGAAGAGAAGGCTGAGGAGAGATCTTATTGCTCTCTACAACTACCTGAAAGGAGGTTGTAGTGAGGTGGGTGTTGGTCTCTTCTCCCAAGTAAATAATGACAGGACTAGTGGTAATGGCCTCAAGTTGTGCCAGGGGAGCTTTAGATTGGATAGTAGTAAGAAGTTCTTTACTGAAAGAGTGGTTAGACATTGGTACAGACTGTCCAGGGAGGTGGTGGAGTCACCATCCCTGGAGGTGTTCAAAAAATGAGTAGATGTGGAGCTTTGAGATGTGGTCTAGGAATCAGGGAGATGTTGGACAAAGGCTGGACTTGATGATCTTAGAGATCTTTTCCAACATAAATGATTCAGTGGTTCTATGACGTGATCTTGCTGAATACTGCAGCTGGGGAGATGTTGAGGCTTCCGCCATGTAAGGAGACATTGTATGCAGAACAAAGAACAGGCTCAACTGAGACCCTCAGCACTTTGGGTGGACTAGATGTGTCCTAGCAATTCCAGAGAAGTGTATAAAGGAATAGGCTTCTCTTATTTCTTTGGTTTTTAAAAGACAATAACAGACTATGAGAGGACCTTGCAGACCAAATTTCAGCCCTATGGAGTCAGATCTTCATGACTATATGCAGAGGTGCAAAACTTTCTCTAAGTTGAACAACTAAGCATTACTACAAAAAACACCTCCAAAAATAGGAGTCTAAACTAGCGGAAGTAGCTGGCTAGGCAAGGACAGGAA
Source organism: Brachypteracias leptosomus (assembly GCA_013401335.1). Classification (NCBI taxonomy): domain Eukaryota; kingdom Metazoa; phylum Chordata; class Aves; order Coraciiformes; family Brachypteraciidae; genus Brachypteracias; species Brachypteracias leptosomus. Next base: position 202,683 of record VYZX01032843.1, on the reverse strand, counting down.
TCACTGACACTAAAACAAATATTCTCAAAAATGAGACGCTGAACAGTGATTTTGTAAGAAAAAGCATCAAGAAAAGAGAACTCATCTATGTGAATACTGTTATATGAACCAGTGGAGAGCTCAAACAGGGAGTGACCAACTGCAGTAATGATTGCATGCAATGTAAAGGTAGCAAAGCAATACAGCACCAGAAAGAAACAGAATGTTTAACTAATTATAAAGAAAAGAGCTTGTTTGTTTTCTTTTTTAATTTAAAAGTTAGCATAGGATTTCAAGAGCTAAAGATCTACCAGAGCCTTAGAGAGGAAACCAGCTGCCTTGCAAACATGATCTTGTAAAAGCACTGGACCATGGAAGGACATTACTGGCAAAAGAACCTAAAGAGCTCATCAGTTATCATGCTGCCTTTTCAAATGAATCAGAATGAAGAGCTGAAAATAACTGACCTTTGCATAGTAGCATACCAAGTCAAACGTGTTGCTATCAGGTACTGCTGTGAGGAATTGTAAGTGCCCTTAAGAAACGCTAAGAACCACTACTGGCAAAGAGACCAGAGAAGCTGATCTCGGCCATAGTATGGAAGAGGCTAATTGCCACATTGGTGATGAAGGAGAGATGAGAATGTCATGCCAGCCGTGACTGACACTAGACCTATTAGGAGGGTCTTGCTTGCTGTGAATTCTCATTTAGATCAACAGTAAAGGCTTCAGAGTAGTTGCACTAAAGCCAAGCAACTTTTGCATCATCTTTCACTGCCATGCACTGTGGTGCTGCCAGGTTCTGAGCGGGTAGAGGAGTGGTGCGTGTGCAGGAGGAAATCTTTGAAGGATCTTGTCTTTCTCTCTTCCTAATGTATCCGTTGCCAGCATCTCCGGATGTAAATGCAGCACATCAAGGTAAAATAAACTGCAACCAGCACACTTGGAAAACGTTGTTTTCAGCTCTGAAAAGCGATGGGAAAGTTGCTTAGAGGAGAGTCTTCAAAACAGCAGTTCAGAATGGTGGTGTCATAAGGCATTAGCGATGATGGATTGTGATAGAGCCCATTGAAATGAAGGGCTTTGCACCATTAAAGACCATGTCCAATCCCAAAGACTAGAAATTTGTAACTAAACGACCTTTTCTTGTAGTGATCTTCGTTCCCCTTCCCTCCCCCTGTTGGAAATACAGAAAGACAAATAAATACAGATCCTTTTAATGAGAGAAGGAAAATATATATCTGGAACACTGAACAAGGAAAAAACTCAGTTAACAAGACCACATGGCTAATCATCTACAAGAATAAATCATTTTACCTCTCTTGAGGGAACTGGCAAATAACAGCAACTGATTCTTTTTATATGGGTTTTACTCTGTTGAATACAGATTTCCAGTGCTGGGAGTTCAGGGTGGCTAGATATTCTATTACACTACTTTCCTATTCTACCATTTAGTATAAATACATTTAAGTGTTGTGCTAAATATGATTTCAAAACTGTGAAGGTAGTCCCTAGACAGCGCAATTTTAAATACTGCACAAAACTGCACACAGATGGAAAGGCAACGTGCAAATTAGTGCTGTAGTTCTCGTTTCTAATACTGAGAAATCAGGAATGTCTTTTCTTCCTTACTGCAGCCATGATAAGATGCAGTAATTCAGAGTGAGATAATCACAGGCTATTGATGTGTGATACATCTTTAAATATTAAAGCATGCTGGCTTTGCAAACATACCTTTTTTGCTAATGTAAATCAGCCAATCCTCTTTTTTTTTTTTTAACTCTACAGTGGCATCTTGATGTGCATATACATGGATGTCTTTCATCTTTGGTGCACATTCTGCTTTTTTCTCCCTAGACACCAATTTCTGACATTTCAGCTGAAGTAGAAACTTGATAGAGAGAAGAAATCTTGGGCAGATGGAGCAGCTGCCTTTACATGCTGTGCTGGTGGGCATACCTGACAGTTCACTCAGCACATACACATTCTCTGCAGTGCTTTGTACACCCCTTCTTCATCATACCATAGAGTGAGAACCTATTTTTTTGTGATTTCTCAGGGAAGTTTATTGCAGTCTTGAGGTGTGCAGCTTTAAAGACATTGGCGTTGTTTTTGAAACTGTTGTGGTTTTAGTGGAATTCTCATTTCCTTTATTCATAAAACAGAACTCATATAATGCCCTTTCCCATTTTTCTGCATAGTTAAGATATGCCTTTAGGGATGCTGTACTTTTTTAACTCTCACATAAATAATTACAGAATGCCATATTGGGAAGAAGTGCTGGGGCTGTTAGCTTGCGGCAGCAGTTAAAAATTGGAGATGACATAGTGGCTGCTGGAGTTCCCAAAGACATCAGGCATTGGTAGGCATGGCTGCAATGATGATGTTGCCCTGTGTTCGCAGAGTGTTTTGGTATTCACTTCATAAGCCCAAAGGTTTCACAGCTATATGTATTTGCATTCTAAAACATGGTTTAGAGGAGTTAAGTACTTGTGAATAGGAAAAATAAACATAGTTCCACTCTAGACACTTTAGGCCTAAGGAAAAACTGGAATGTGAAGAAAATAAAGATCTAGATGTAAAATATGTTGGTTGATTTCAGTTCAGTCTCATGAAGAAGAGAGAGAAGAGCAGGGCAGTCGGAAGCACAAAAAGGTTATGTAGTGTTTGCTAGACAGAGTCTATGCCTAATGGACAAAGTAGGTCTTAAAAATGACTTTTCATCAGTACTCAACGGTTGCTGTAAGGATTCAAAAGCTCAGTCTTCTGTATATATCTTTATATTAAGCCAACATTTGTCTCTACAAAGTTGAATTACACAGCACCTTAGGGCTCACCTGGAGAACATACATGGTTTATCAGGGACTGTGCTGCCTTTGAAGTGATGTGCATCAGCTGTGGACTATGACATGTTTGCTCCACTTTGGCATTGAGACTGATTCCTGGCCTTTACTTTCTTAACCTTAATGTCTTCCTATTTAAGACCTCGCAGTCTGTGAATCATTGTCGTCTTGTATTCCGCCAATACTCCACAAAAGTCTACAACATAGAGACACAAGGTTCAAATAAACAGAGCTGATAGTAGTGCACTTTCAGCGTAGGGTGCTGGCCAGGAATATAGCTGACACCAGAGACAAGGCAGAAGTAGCCTCAAAGGCATATGCAAGTTTAAGTGTATTACACTATGATTTCACTTTTTAAATAAATTATGTAAAGTAAAGGTAACGCAATCATTGAATTTCAACATATATTTTCCAACAACGAGAACTATTGCAGCACAGCATAGTTTTTCCAAAGCTATTTCAAAGCTAGAAATTAAACTGCTAAGATTTTTTTGGTTGTGTGTTACTCTCTGTCTTTGATTCTTACCGAGTCTCGTATTTGTGGCCCTTGTAGGGAAGCCAAGTAGACCAAATGGCCTGTCACATGATAATAGGCTTTCCCCGCTGATTCTTTGATGCACTAACTTCAGAATAGTTGCATTTACCTGAAGTTTCATTTGAGTTCGTGAATTGGCATTTACAGATTTGCTGGGAAGGGACTTCTGATGTCAGCAGAATAACAGCAACATTATTTATTTATCCTGCAATTTGTCTTGAAGTTGTATGCTGCTGTGAACCATCCTTGTACAATCAATAGCAATAGCAAAGTCCCTGGTGGCTTGCATGAGGTCCTTGGCATGCCTTCCTCACCAGGAGCAGACTTCTGGCTGAATCAAGCCTTTCTTTCTGTTTTGAGGGTCTAAGTGTAGGCTCAGAAGAACTATTCCAAATATGAGCCAAATTTGGAGCGAGGGGATTTTTCAACCAGGAAAGCTTGCACAATTTCATAGCCACAATCATTTGCTTGATGAGTTCTTTGTCTCTGGGAAAAGCATTTGGCTAGTAGTCAGGGCCAAGTTTTGGAGATTGAAATGTGGTATTTAATGCAGCTGGGATTTCCATTGCAATGTGCCAGTGACTGGACCCCATTTTGACACTGAAAATCAGTATAACTAAGGAGAAGCATATTTGAAGACGAGAAAATAGATTTTTTAAAATGTCTTGCTCGGAGAAGAAAGAAATAGCTTAAATGAAGGAGCTGGGAAAACAAATAATATCAGAAAAAAATTAACACAAGACCTTCCAAATGCCAGAAATGAAACTGTATTGGAAACATTTACTATTTTATTGTAATTGCAAATCTTTTATTTAATGGTAACCTCAGAGAATCTTTATATGCTGTTTTCTATGTGGGTTTTTTTGGCTGTATCATGTGGTGGAAGCTGAACATAGATCATTTAAACTAAAACATATGCCTGTTCTTCATTCTTTTCTTCATTTCTTTAGGCTAAATTTGGAGGTTTATAGCTCACAAGCAGCAGTCTTATGCTGTCAGCTTCTCTTTAGGACTTCATGCTGTGAACAGAGTCAGATTGCTTTCTGCCTTCCCTGTCCCAGCCATGCCTCCCTCTGTTTGGAATGAAATCTTGACATTTTTCTTTGACATCTTCTCATCAACATCAACATAGCTGAAAAGAAACCTTGATCTCCACCTGCTTCCCTCTAAGACATCTCAGCTACTGCTTTCTTAGTTACTGTAGCAACTTGTTATCTAACATCATTTTGGACTCTGGAGCACACTTTGCCTCCGGCTATGTCTGAGCCTTACTGAACTCTTGAGTTCTATTTTAATACACGTCTTCTGTCAGTCCACAAACCTAAAACTCTTGTCTCAGCTTGTTATCTTGTATCTTGACTACTGCAATGTCCTTCCAGCTGGCCTTGGCAAATGCAGTCATGACTTGCTCCTATCTATTCAAAATGATGCCAAAAATGATTTTCCGTCCTACCACTTTGTGTTGTCCTCATTGCATCTCCTTGTTGTTGACATAATACATGAGCTATACCTGTTGGTTTTTGAACTCCCACATGAGCTTTTTTCTCTCTCTTGATGCCATTTCTTTGATGCAGAAGTGTCAATGCCAGTCTCCATCATCATCATCTTGTTACATTTTTCAGAAACACCCTTAATATTTTCCTCATGCTTGGTAGAGACTTTTTGGGAGCATCCCCTGTTCTCTATATCATGTCTTCAGATTCAAGTGCTGACAAAGTACGTGACTATGGGTGGGATACTGATGGCCTGGAACTACTGATTGCTTGTTACAATACGTGATATTACCTTGTTGTTCTTCCCATCTGTCCTTTATGCATCTGTTGTCCCTTATCTTAAACTCTTAACTTTGTGGAGAAAGGACAGTCGTTTACTTTCTCCATGTGCAGGGTCCCAAATAACTTGAGCCTGACCTGGTGCTGGGGCTTTCAGTTGTAGAATGAATAATTAAGTTATACATAGCGATATTTCCTTCAAAGGTAATTTCCAGTGAAACATACAATCCATAATCTAAATTTAATGAGACATTACTTAGCATAATAAATTCTGAAGAGCTGAAAAATCTCACTGTTTCGGAAGATCAGCATTTCTCAGATACAATCAAGTTATTAGTTTGGAACAGTTTAGCCATTTGGCTCTAGTAAAATAAAAGTGAATAAAATAAACTGAAGTTGGATTGAAAATCTTCAGAATTATGAGGTTTTGTTTTATTTGACATTAATATAATGATCTTAATCTATAGTTCATTTGTCTTCTCAGTCATGTGAATATTGAGATTTTAAAAATCTTTATCATATTTATTGTAATGCTTCTCTTACATCATTCTCAGTTTGTTTCCTCTGAGATATCACAGATCTTGAGCTTTGCAGTTAGGCTGGTTGTTTCTCCTGTAATTTACCATAAACTGTTTCTTTCTACATGACCGAACTACAATTGATACAGACTGTTGTAGTGAGGTGTGGTATTATCTTCTGTAAGAAGTGATGCAATGTTGAATGAGAATGCTGAAATTCAGTTCAGGTGTTCTGAAGCTATTTGTAGCCTCAATCAAGGGAATGCAGTAACTGAGGCCCACCTCCTGCTTGTGAAATTTGGGGTTGTATTCCATCAGATTTTCTGTATGTTCTGTTTGATATCTTGATGATTAAACAACTATTGATATTAAAGTGCCTTTTATTATTGAAGACTATAATGTCTTTACATCTTCGTCTCCTTTCATCTTTGCATTAACTGCGTGCATAACCCAGTGAAACAGGCACTTTAAGCAATCCAGAGTTTTGATGATCACCATTTTGCATAGTCAGCTTTTAAATTAGCTGTAAGAATGTGCATAGACCAAAACTGAACTTAGGCATTTACTTCATTACTGATTTTTCTTCATCTACATATTCATCACTATTTGGTGAGAACCAGGTATCTTGGTCTAAGCTGTATGTCCCTGAGGAAGGAATTCCTGCTCTTCTGAGAAAAAGTGTCACCAGGATATTAACCATTTTCACTGTGAGGATTCTTCACCGCCAAATACTATTTTTTCAAGTATCTGTCTTGTAGGTGGTGTAGTGCAACTTCTACATGGCAGGACCCATGTTTCAAAATGCAGAGCACCTTGTCTTCATCATGATATATTGCAACAGGTTTCATTATTTGTGTAGCAGAAAGAATCAAGGGGCCACATGAACTGAGAAAAAAAAGTATTGGGGGATTTCTTAGATCCCTGACTTCTTGTACACTTTTAATGAAATTGATTTATGATTGATGGCTGGTTGACCTTTGCTTTTCCTTACTTTTTGTCAAGTAAAAAGTAAATTTAATAATTGTATTCTATTTGAACTTATCTATAACTAGTAATAGGAAAAAAATGACCTTTGTGTAAGTATTCTTTAAAGAGAAATGAAAAAACTTGAGGATTATATTTATTTGGTTTAGGAATACTGCACAAAACCTTCAAATGCCAGGAAATTCTCACAATTTGCCAATATAGCTTAAGTGGCAGCACATAACTGTAGGCCTGTCTTTGGGAAAGTAGCCTTCACTATGAAATTTACTGTATTTGCAATCCATATTCTGTTAGGAGGCTATTATTGAAATAGAACAATTGTCATTAAAAGTATTAGTATGGTAAGATGTTGAACAGGACACAAGTGGAACAACCCTTTCTCTCTTGAAGTGAAGAGTGTTTCCTGCAGTTAGCTGGGAATGAGTTACTTGAATTTTGTACATCAACCAACAATAATAAAATGAAAGCATTGCCTTGTTATGGAATTTGAAAATTCCCTTTTCCTGGGTAGCAGTCCTAATGACTCCTTGAATTTATTATCAAGAAAGTGAAAAAAATAACAGCCTTATTCCAGGGTACCTAACTAAGCTTCAGGGGACTCCTTCTAGTTGCTTTTGTGCCCATTTAGTCCCTACAAGTCCTCGTCCAGGTGTGAACAGTATTAAGATAACTACCATGATAGAATGCAGTTCTACTCTTTTTGGCTCTGTCTGGGAACCGGCAGGTCTAGCTTTTGACTCTTAACAAAGGAGACAAACATCTTGCTCGCTGTAGCCCAGCCTCAGGGACAGAAAGAAGGATGGATCTCTATATTGTATTTCTTAAAAGCAAACTTTCAAGTGAAATAAAATTTCTGCAAATTCGCCCTTTAGTTTTTCCACATAGCTTCTTCACTGAAAAAGATAATGATGTGTTTGTCATTGGCAAAAGTTACGTGGTATAAGAGGCAGGAAGAAGGTTCAATGGGCTTTAAAAAAACAGTACATGGAAATCAAAGGAAAAATACAGTCATACTGAAAAAAAAATGATTTACTGGGAAGGTATGTTTTGGTAAGAAAAGGAACCGGTAATAAAACATTTCAATCAACTCCACTTCAGCCCCAAATATTTTCAATTTGACAAAATCTCCTCTCCCTTCTGTCATTTGATAGAAGTAAGCAATCAGCTATATCAAGAAACAAGAATCTGAAAGGGATTTTGGAGAAGAGACCAATTTCGGAATGCAATCCAATAATTTCTCATCACATCTCCTGTGCCCTCATGTGTAGGGTAGAATAGATCTGCCAGCCCTGCACCATGAGGCCACACCAGAGCTGCTAGTCCTGGGAACACCGGAGAGCGAGCGCATAGCCACCACGTGTACCTTTAGCTTGTTGTTCCACTTGTTTTGAGACAATTTTGCATAGTAATTTGTCTACTCAGTTCAAATACATCAGCTTAGCACAGCAAAGCAAACCTATATCTGTTCTCCATGTTTACTTGCTTCTGTACCATTCTGTCATGTACGCATATATGCTTTCCAGCTCAATATTGAGTGGTAGGTACCCTTTACAGTTTAATATGTATGAATGTATTCTATTCAAAGTTGAGATCAAAGGTGAAATCTGTCTTCACTTTTTTCTAATAATTTCTTCTAGGCCCCGTTTATCTGTAAGGCAAGCTCACATTCTTGTGGTTAGCCACCTTTTCAAGAGGAAATTTTCTTTAAATCACAGCGCCACTTGGTAATTTTTTATATTTTAAAAGTGTTTTATGGAGGGTGAAAACTGTTCCATAACTGTTTTATGGAAGGTGAAAAAAAAATCAAAATGTGCCAACCTTTTCCCCTCACTAGGTTTCCATGGTACCATGCTCAAATAATACACAGTGACATGTGGCCCTGGAGAAATCTGCAGTATATTGGAATGACACCAAAAGACTACAATTTTGTTAATTCTGTAGTATACAATGTAGCAGATACAGAATGAATGTAATTTTATTTTGGCTTTTAATTTCTTCTTTTTTCTCCTCTCTGGAAATACTTTGACACTCATATCACTGACTTTGTGTGATGATATTCAGAAATACAATGCTAATTAGTGCTGCTGTATTTCCTGGATTGCTTAGGACCACAGAGAATTGAACGCTGTATCTTCTATGCTTGTTTATCCATCATTTTAGCTTTTCATTTTGTTACACTTGGTGCAACTTGGCTGGCTACATTTTTTTTTAATTTCCCTCATGCAAATAATTGTTAAGCATTTATTTATGACCCTTTAGCAGTGCCCAAGAGGCACGTATGACTTTCCTAATGTGATTTGCCGCAGAAATGGTATTACTTTCTGTGATCCAGGGATAAGGAATGACTGTTTATCTCAAAGGCTACTACTGTTGTCTAGATAGTATACATAAACTGAAGATGGAGCAAATCTCAAGGCATAAACAATATTTTTTGAAGACCTACTCAAGTAAATGTGTTCCACTAAGGCAATTGGTAGGGAGAAACAGAAGATAAGATGGGGGGTACTTGGCCTGTGTTATCTAGGAACTTCCCCACCCCCTTATTAGTTTTACAGGCAACCTGCAGTAAGACTCTTAAATTGAGCGGTAGACTGGAGATGGCACTCATGGAGCTGATGAATAATTCCTTCCTGCCATGGAGAAAGCCTCAGAAGCAAACCAAACAGTGCAGTAACACTGATCATTTTTCCCGTCACAAGACTTTGCAAATGAGACCCCCTAAGACCTGTATAATTTCTAGCTTTACCTGTCCATTCCATCTCAATTTTTTTTTTTCTTTTCAGATTAATAGATTTCAGTTTTCTCGCTGCTTATTTCTTATGTGCTAGCTCCTTGTCTAGAAAAGCTATAGACATCAAACTCAAAACAGAGTTAGGATGATCTACACGTTAAACACCTGCACCTCAGTCATGTTACTTCTGTTTGAGCACTGATAAGTGGTCACACAGTCTTCTCTATTTTGCAATAGCGTACTGGAGGTTTTATCCCTTTTCTAGTAAAGATATGTAAAAAGAATTGTAACATAGTCCACTTGGGCATGCACTCGCTCTTTCATTGTTCCTTCTTCTGTTCAAGTCTTCAATTTTCAAAGCAGGCATTAGCCCAAATCCTGCTGGTTTGGGTGAGTCCTGTGAGTTACTCTGTGTTAAAGGGGTGCTTCTGTCTCAGCTGGACTGCCATTCACAGAACATCACAGACATGGTGAATGGTTTCCCTTCAGTAATAGTGTTTTCAGTTTGTTTTTATTAATGAGACTAGTGTGTTTGCTTCACAGGAGAGCACAAGTGATGACCCAGCCTCTACTTCCTTGTCTTCCTAATTCAAAATACTTGTACATCCTGGAATGAGATTTCAGTACTGAAAACACATTAAAAATGCCTTTCACTGTCTATATGTCTGGACCACATCAGGTTCTCACAGGATCTCTTTTCTCACAGGGCTGCATTGGAACCCAGCACCCTGATATTGCTTTCCCTGCCATTACCTAAAGGCTTTGTCTCCTCGCCATCAATGCATGTTGCTGACTGACTAAAGGACTCTACCCAGTGATCCACTATTATGTCTTGACTTCCGAGGAGAAGCCTACAAAGGCAGTTTCAGTGTAGCCTCTCCTCAACTTGTTTATGGACTGAACATGCCACATCATGTTGTGTGATGTCACGTGCCATGAACCTGGCCCTATACCTGGTTGCAGAGTTGAAATCAAAGCCTGAATCTCACACAGAGGTGATACCTGATCTCTGATGACCGTGGGTATTTCTTGACTTCGTGAATAGTTTTAACAGTTTACTTTAGATCACCAACGCTCATTTAACTTTGAGTAGCCACTGAAATGCAGAACAGTCAGTAGCATTTCACAACTGTTAGTAGCTACATCCCAGCTGAGAGGAGTTGCTGTTAATATTTCCTGGTGTCTTTCTCCTTGAGTTGGAGTGCTGGTCCAGTCTGTAGTGGCAGTAAAGCATGAGGGTAATGCACTCAGCTATGAGTCCTGTGCCACTACCTAAGTCACACTAGTTTATTTGAACTCATTTTTTTCCATAAATGTCTCTTGAAGTACATTACATAAAAGATGCAAGACATTTTGCTGTTCCATTATGCTGATCTTTCTGTGTAGGTGTAGCATTACGTACCCAGTGGATTCAGAAGTTACCGAGCCTACGAAACAGGGGCTTTTATGTCCTGTGTCCTCACACTACTTCATAATTTGCATTTGCTGCCCTGTACCTAAACCCATCTTGCATTTTGCTAGCTGATGCTTTTGACAGCATCCTATGAAACATCTGATTGCCTTTCACTTGAATTTCTCTCATGGCTGACAACTTGCATCAGATTTCCTGAAACTGTCTTAGTGGACTTTATTGTTCCCTGCAGAACTGGTAGTAGCTACTCTCTGAAAAAATCCTCTCTCAGGTAGAGACCAGTACATACCTGGTCTTGACCTTTAGTGTAAGACATACCATATTATTTGAATTGCTTCCCTTTGGTTCCAGTATTTCTAGATGGAGGTTTGATTGAAGTTAATGCCTGGCTCATTACTTTTCCTCCTTTGACTTATCCATACTCCTCCTCCTCCTCCTTATTTTTTAACCAATGTCTCAGTTAATTAAAAAGCAAACAAACCTAGACAATGTGGAAAATGTATGGTAGAGGTAGCTAAGCAAAGTGTCAAAGTTAGTATGAAGCTGGAAGCAAAATAAATTGCAGTATCACTTGGATGTCAGCAATGTGTGACCATTAAGTGAGACAGGGAAAACCAGAAAGGACAGTTTTACTGACACAAATAAGTAAACATAGAAATAAAGCCCCAAAAGGGAAATGAGCACACAGACAAATTGGCAATAAACAAACTCTACACAAGATGAAGAGCCAGAGTAATAAATAAGCAAAAACCAAAATAAATGCCAACAAGCAAGGCAGATGCAAAAAAACCAAGCAGCTGTTAAGGAATAGAAAAAGAAATTGAGCAAATGTTGTGTGCAAGTGGAAGAAAAGCCCACTGTGTGGAATTTCAGAACTATATCCTAAAATGCCTTTATTTCTGTGAATTCCATTGGGGAATTTTAATTGTGCTGACTATATAGGTAGATGCCAGTTGGTGGAGGCTTTGGGTTATCCTTTGTTTCCATTCTTTCGTTTGTTTTTTTAAAAGAGCAAAGGCTTTTTTCCTGAGATGTGTGGGCATATTCACTGCTGTGTATGTCGCAGATTCCCATAAAGTCAAGCTTTTGTGATGCTACATACAGCTATGCCTCAGGAGCCTGTATTTGCAAAGTCTGTGTGGAGGGGGATTCAACTTTCAGTGGAAAAACTGGTACTCAGAAACTGGTGGAAATACCATCTATCTATTATAGAATATCTCTTTCTAATATTTTAAAACTGTCCTGTTTTGGTTTTCTCCTCTTTAGCTATTCCCTGTTAGTAAAGCTTCAGTGCTGGATGAAGACTTTACTTCCTGGACCATACCTCTGGGGTTATAGTGGGAGTTAGTGGAAGAAAAAAAAGTCTCATGTGGTTTTAAATCAATATGTGTTTTTTCTAAACCAGAAGCTTTCATGTTACTTCTTTCGATATTAAAATATCTCTTTTTCTTTGCAGTAGAGAAAATTAACAGAGTTTCAAAAATGTATTTTGGCAGAATTCCAATACTTTCATTTCTATCAAATTTTTTTACTTTTCTCTACACTTACGCAAAAATAGTTCTCTGGCTGTACTATTTCTTATTTGAAGTTTTGTGCTTTTCTTCACCGCTGTGGTTGGCATTCATCTCTGCCAGAATGTCTACTTCATTTTCTGAAGAATCCTATTAAGAAGAGCTGTGGTACCTGTAAACATTGGGTTAAAACCTTTATTCCCACAGTACCAAAGACTGAGATAAAAACACAAATCAAAATCTGTATTTCAGCATTTTGATTTCCAGTGTTGTTCTGTGAGCCACACTTCTTTTAGAACTGGAAACAGAAGTGCATAGTCAGAATTCACAGAGAATGGTTCCTACCAGAATGCAGGTGAGAAGAAAATCATGAGTTAGCTCATTGTTTTGGCAGAAGAGCTGAAAATGCTGAAGTTCTTTGCCCTGGCAGGTTATCTTATGATCATGCTGCCCAGAAAAAAGCTTCATAAGAAAAGACTGATCAGGATGCAAAAGGCTTATTTAGAAAAAGGGTGTTCATACAGAAGCTGTTTGAAGATCAGCTTTTAAAAATAATTTCCATCTTCCCTGTATGATACCCATTTAAGCTACTTTCTTGGCCATTCCGTCGTATACAGGTGCATTGTACAAAATAAGAATGAAAAGATTCTTCAGTGGTTTGAGTATTGATCAGTCATGAGAGATGTGAGTTCCCTGACCTCTGCTAGTGTCTTGTATGGTGTTGGGCAAGATCCCTCTGCATTAATTCCCAATGAGTAAAGTACTGTTGTCTTACAAAGATGGTGTGAAGAAAAACTGTACCAAAATATGTGGAGCTCCCAACTATTGCAGAGTCAGGGCCAGAAAAGGAATCTTGTGGGCATGGGCCTATAATGCTTTTTAAAAATTTATTATATAGTGCTGGGAACTTGACATCACAAAGTGTGAAGCCTGTGTTATTGGAGGCAGATTTTAACCTTTTCTAAGCTTCTTTTCTTTTTTCAACTGCTGCACACGAAATTTGCATCTCAGGCTAAGTTTATGTGTTCATTAGAAACGTGAAGTAACTCATACTGCTATTTATAGTTTATAACAGTATTTGTTCTTTAATTGTATGTGTCAAAACAGTGTGCTTGATCCATAGCTTCAAATGTTTAAGCTATAAAGTAATTGAGAGATTGGTCACTTCTTAATTAGGGTAACCTGGAAGTATTCCATTTAATGACTTCATAACTGGCATCCAAACATTTACTTCCAGCTTTTTCTTGCTATATGAGATCAGAACAAAAGTGTCTGCAGAACGCTATTTTGAAAAGTCAGTCTATATGTATTGATTTTTGTAGTGCCATTTGAAAAGTTGGATGCATCTGAATACAGAAATATGGGTACATAATTTTATGACAGCAGCCATAAAAGACAGTATCATCCCTTCTGGTCTTTGTTTATTGTTTAGGGATGCTTATACCAAATGAGTGTCTCACAAAATCAATGTGTTTTGGGCGATTTTCTTTGTCTGTTGATATATATGCTTTGTGAGTGTCTCTCTGGAGCATCCTTCTGGATGAAGTGAGGCAGGGCTGTTATATGGGGGGATGCAGTACAGGAGTGCTGGGCCATCTTTGCATTAGCACACTAGGGGGTGAGGCTGCTCATCTATCCAAGTGACAGAAATAAATTATATAAAGTACTTAGTTGAATTTGATATATCATTGAACAATGGACTCAGTTGAGCCTAAGAAACCTGACACTGGCGTTTCAGTTACCAGTTTTCTAGCTTTTTGCATTTGGGATTGTGTTTATACAACATCATAATAGAGAAAACAAAACACTTAAATTTGGGTTCTTGAAACAAATGCCTTGTGTTGTGGGACCTCCAATAAGCTGCACATGTGGGTTGATGATTCAAGTTTCAGCAATTGCTAAGGCAGGCATTGCAATTCTATTCAGAAAGATAGTTACAGTATTTTAGCTATTTGTTGGTGTTTTGTTTTGCTTTGCTTTTAAAGAAACATTTCATGGAAGCATTCATGTTCCATGAAAATTATACTAGAAATATATATGCCTCAGTTTCAGGGTGCAATTTTAGAGAGAGGTAATGGAACAATTTTGCAATCCTTAATATGAAGCTCTTAATATGAAAGTCTAAGGTGAAGATCCACAAGGAGAAATGAAAGAATTGGAGAAAAAGTCTAGGAGAGAGGAGTCATAATAATGATTCTGGAATACATGAAAAATTCTGGCCAGAAAATAAGGAAATAAGGTATGCTCCCAAGTTTTTCCTGGGCAAATCTTGCAATGGTTGAAATAAATAGCCACCATTATCATCTTAAGATCAGTGAAAGACCATTCATAACTCTCACTCCAGGCTTTAACTGTAACTGAAATAGAATCAGTGGCACCAAGATGCCCCTAGAGGTGTTATATTAGTGTTTGCCTTAAAACAGAAGCTTTGACGTGTATGCTCATTGGAGGTAACTTCTCATGATAATTTTTGAGGTGAACACTTGTAGGATGTTGACAACATAGAATCATAGAATGTTTCAGGCTGGAAGGGACCTCTAGAGGTCATCTTGTCCAACCTCCCAACATCTCTGTTGCTATACACACTTTAGACAACCTTTCCTGCGAAATTTTGCCATTGCTAGAAATTAGGTAGGTCCGTAGTTGTCTCTTAGTAAAAATGCTTCCTGAGGATTTTCTCCGTGTCTTTCAACCTTTGTTCAGTACATTAGACGTTGTAAAACTGACCAGTTGAAAAACGAATGATGAAATAGGAAATCTGAGTTAAGATTAATAATTCAGCTTTTCACTGAATCCATATCTATAAAATTCCACCAGTCTTTTGCAAGCAAAAACTGAACCCCAGGGGACCAAAAATTTGTCTGAAAATCTATTCAGATAGAGAACTTCCTTTTTTTCCTTTTTTACGATTGCCTTATTTCTGAAAGATAGGCTTCTTACATCTAAAACCATTAGAGAGATTACCATGAACCATTGATTCCAGCCCACAAGAGGATTTTGTGATGCAAAAGAGAGGAGTTTTTCAAAAGGCTTTTGGCAAAGCTACTTCTACTGTCCTATCTGCCCACATTGCTCGCCATCAAGAAAGTGCTGCCTTCTTCCAGAGCGGTGTGTAGAACAGTATCTCAGGGAAGGGAGATCACTAGAGAAACAAGGAGTAGTGTTGATGTTTTGTCTTTAAGATAAGGCACGGATGTAGTATACAAAAATCATCCAACTTAGTGGAATATACTTTGTATTACAAAAAAGAATTATTTTTTTTTAATTTATTTTAAAACTTAAGAAAACTGTGATGGAGAGACTGCATTAAAATTAGTGAGGAAATGGCATGATATTTCACAATCCTGACAATGTTTGAATCAACATCTTTGTACAGGAAAAATAAAGATGCTTTCAATCTGCGAGCATGCTACTTGGTAAAATTGAAGATTATTCATACACATTATAGGAGCCAAGTCATTAATATTAAATGTCAAAATATTCAAAGGACTTCTTGAAGTTTAATAGTACAGAACAAATTCTACAGTTAAATTCATATCTGTAATTCCCATGATCCATAATTCTTCACGTTTGAGAGCAATTTTAGCAGTTTCAAAATGTATCTAGGTAATGTGTCGTGAATAGTATTTAACATAGGAAAGAGAGATTTTTTAAATTGCATTTTGTAAAACACAACCACTGTAATGGGCCTGTGAATTATAGAATGTGGAGCATACAGATATGACAGACAGCTTAATACTGTGCTTTAATAAGCATTAATGTGGAAGTGTTATACTGTCAAAAGTGAAGGTGCCTTCTGTAAAGAACCCAGCATCTACATGACACAGAGAATTTTCTAATATCTTTGTATTGTTTTTTGTCTTCTAGAGTATCAGGGCTTCAGGGCTGGTGCTGTTGGAAACCATTCTTTTTGGATCACTTCTTCTGTACTTTCCAGTAAGTCAAACTAGAACATTTTGAAAATTATATCCATGCCAGCATTTAAAAACATTGTATGAATCATCTTGGTGAAAATATAAATGTCAAAGCTATTTACATAGTGATTAGTTTAATCTGACTATAAAATGTGTTGTGTTCTATAAATATTCTTAAGAACACTTGAATGGTTTACTGTATTTGTAATAATTCTCTGTTTCCAGTTTGGGGAACTCTCCAGTGGTTTTTTGCTTGAAAGTTTTTAGGCATCCTGGATTAAGCCGAGGTTTTGCTTTGAAAGTCAATACCTCTCTCTGCTATGGGAAAAAAAGCAAGCTGTATAAAAGGAAGACACTGATTATACCAAGTATCTCGTTAGAATTTAGCACAAAGGAGAGTAATTATTTCAGTGTATTGCTGGCATATATTTTGATGTTTCTGAAGCTACATGCCATCTACAATATCACGTATTTGGGAAAATGAGATGGTATTATTCCTAAACTGTAAGTGGGGAAAAAAGTAATTTCACATTTGCATCAGGAATATTTCACAAAACTCATAGAAATATAGATCCTTTCTCTTTTCAAATATCCCAGAAAACCCAAGTTTGTTAATTGCTACATAAACCCAATATAATGACTAGATAAAGCATGACATCAGAGTGTAAATTGAATGAAGCTGATAGAAAGTGTGTAGATCAGGAAACAGAAACAAAGATGGAGTTGTAGATTATTTTAAAATATGTTTACATTCTTTTTTTTTCTGTAGTCAGAATCTTCTGTGCTTTTACAGACCATCATGCAGTTGCTGAGATGCTAGCTGGAAAACAAAACTCCTTAACAGTTGCAGAACAAGTAGCAAATAAACTGTAGTAGAATGAGGTGTGAAGAATACTGTAATAAATGCAAATCCCAATGGCATTTTTTGTCCATTATTTTTCTAATCATGTAGGCCTTTCCAGTTCTAAAGAAAAAGTCTGTGCATTTCTAAAATAGTTTTATGTGTTTTTCATCTTTCACTTTGCAGGTGTTGGGAAGAAAGTAGTTTTGCTTTTTTCCATGTTGTACAAATGCTTTTTACAACTTGCGATACCGGTCCCTGGGGTTTCCAGAGCTTCTTTTGTACTCTTTTCCAGTGAGCAGAACAGAAAGCCCGTGCACTGCTTCCTCAGCGGGTGTAAAATGCTGTGAAGCATTTGCAGAAATTCATATAGCATAAAGTATAACGCAAGGGGTTTCCTTTCCATGGCTGTTTCCTCTTTGCTTTCCCAGAGAACCCTGGAGTCATGTAGTGGCTTCTCCAAGCAGAGGCTGCATAAGGACCAGTCAGTGTCTGTACAGCCTCAACTCCAAGCCTCATCATAGCTCTCGTGTGTCTGCAGTCTGCTCACTTGTCACTGATTCTTCTGTTTCTTTCCCAGTTCTTGTGATCTAATTGCATTTTACAAAGAACAAACATCCTTTGGTAGCTGTCTGTCTTCAGGCGCTCAGCCTCAAGGATACTGAGATTTTTTCAGTGGAAAAGACTTCTCTCTCAGCAGTTGACTTGAAGAAGAACCATACTGCTAGATGCAAGAGATGGACATTCACAGCCTTTAAATGCAGAGGGAGAAGAGAGGAAAGAGCTGGGAGGGAGGGGCTCAATAACAAAAGCATCCCCTCAGCTTTTTGCTATGTTAAAACATTTGGCCTTTTTTTTCCACTTACATTAGTAGTGTTAAATGTACAGCAAGTACAAAATGACAATTTTGCATATTCTGAGAAAAAGTATTCTGCTAACAATTCCCGATTAGCCTATTTCCCAGTTGGGGTGTAGCTACTTGACTAGAGCTTGTCCTCTGCACATCTCATTCTTATACTATATAAAACTGTCCACTGAGAGCCCATTCTGTTAGAAAGTAATATGCAAAGTGTATGACCTGACTTCTCTCTCACGGCAGTTTTGTGCTCCCACACTCTTTGCTGAGGTACTCTTTCTTTCTTACACAGGTAACTACTAATCAGGCTGTGTCTACATTTAGCCCATATCTGAGGCTAAACTATAGCAGTTGCTCTCACCAGATGACCCCTCCCCAGCAAGAAGGGGAACCTGGAAAAGGAGGAGACTCACAGGCTGAAATGAACACAGATTTAATGAAACAGCAAAACTAGTACTAATGGCAATGTAAAGTAAACAAAGTTATACTCGTTCAGCAAATGCCCAGTGGTCACAATAAATGGAAAAGTAATCCTCAAGAGCAGGAAGAGGATCAGGAGACCTGCTTAACCTCAGCAAACTTCCCTCTTTATGCTGAGCATGACGTTTACGGGATGGGATACACCCATGAGCCAACTCGGGTCGGCTGCCCTGGCTGACTCCAAACTGCTGATGGCCTGCAGACCATGGCAGGCCTGTGATTCTGTCCCAGTGAAACCACGACAGACTGTTAACTCCTACAGGTTGAAAGAAAAAAGAGATTTTTTTTTATCATTTCTATTTTCAATGTCCTAGTAGGGGGATGTAGAGAGTATTTGGTAGTGGGAAGTCATATTAATGTTCAGACAGAGAAATGAATCCCAATTTCACTGACACTAAGAATCTGGTTTTATAAAAAAAAAAGATTGGGGCCAGTATAAAAATATCAGGATTTCAATATCCCTGTCCTTCCATTCACTGCAACAAAGATTTAATCAATTGCTGATCCAAGGCAAGACAGTGTAACAATAAATGCGTGAAGAGTATAAAATGCCTTAGGTTTTCTCAATGCTGCTTTAAGACTTTTTCATCTTTATTGTCTGCTCCTCTACATTTTCCTAATTCTCACTTTTTTGAGATCCATTCAGTCAGTCTGTTTCAGATTGTTTGAGAGACTTCAGCATACAAATTTCACTGCGTCCAGAAGGGCTTTATTGCATGACTTTCCCCACCCTCCAATTAAATGGAAACCAAAAGCTACTTTGTTACATCACTTAATTTCTTTCACTAATTGTCATTGTTTTCATGTCTACATGCAGTAATCTATTCATAGTATAGCAGCATTAATTGAAAAATAATATCACTGCTTTTGGTGAGAAAAACAGCTGTTATGATGCCCTTCTAACCAAACAAGATGTGCAAATGATGGTCTCCACCAAAATTTATTATTCAAATTATGCTATACTGATAACAACACACTGATCTTTCCTGAATTATAAGCAGGCAGATGAGCTTTCTCTCTTACAAATGCATAAGTTTCTGGGCAGCTTTCATTTCTGAGGTTCTCATTTCTTAGATTTCAGTTTCATTTTCCTTAGTTCTCACAGTAACATCTGTGATTTCCCTTTATTTAGCCTTTTCGGTTATCAGTGGGCCTCCTCCAAATGAACGCTGGGCTTTTAAATTGATTTTGCTTATATTCCTTTATTTGTAGATTTTGAATAGAAAGCCAAATCGTGGCTGTATTTTTGAGGAGTCTTTTAACTTCTACGCTTGGCATCTGAGGGACGGATTCTCATTTTCTTTTCAAGATATACTGACTAAAGGAACTTTTAGACCTTTCCTAACTCCTTGTCTTGCTAATACTTGGAACACATCTTGCATTAACACAGGTTTGAAAACTCTTTGAATGCTGCAAAGACCTTCAAATAAAGTGAGCACAAGCATAATATTGTAAAAGAGTAGCGTGTTAAATGCATTAGTGGTCAGTTCTCAGCTGATTTTAGACATCTGTAATAGACACAAGTTGGAAAATAGGAAATTCTAGTTAGATACCAGGAAACACTTTTTTATCATGAGAGTGGTCAAATACTGAAACAGGCTGCCCAAACTTTGTGAAATATCCGTCCTTGGAGGTATAAGGGCTTGACTGGACACAACTCTGAGTGACCTGACCTGTTTAGACTTACTTTGGTCAGGGGGCTGGACTAGATGACCTCTGGAGTTCTCTTGCAAATGAAATTATTCTATAAATCTGTGTTTCTTACATGTTGGAGTAGTCATCCTACACTCACTAAATAGTGAAGAGAAACTGGGCCTTTTATGACTCATTTTAGACTTGGAACTTGATGATGAGGTGAATCATGACCAAGGCTTCATTGGGTGTAAAGGAAGCCTGGGGCACTTGCCTCAAATGGTGATGAATTCCACCCCAGGCAACTGTGGGTTATCTGATATATTGAACATTTTCCATACTGCTAGTCTACTTAAACTGAAACTCCGAAATCTATGCAATATTGTAATATAATTTTACAGCCAGTGATAAAAGTTAGTGAGTACCATGATGCAAAGAGGAAGGGAGTAATTTCATCTCCATGTTCTTGATATAACAGATAAGAAGTACTGGGTTTAAATTCCAGTAAGTGAAAGTTTTATTAGACAGTGGGGGGGGGCACCTTTGTAACAGTGAGGTCAGTTAGACCATAAGATGAACTAGCTTAGGAGGCTACAGAGTATCTTTTTTAAAACTGTTAGGATTTTTCCCTTCAGCCTTCTTTTCTTGTGTCTAAAGAATCTAAATTCTTTGTATCTACTGCTATGACTTGATTTTAGAAACCTCTAATTAAAATGAGACAATATGATTATCAATTTAGAGAAATGAAGCTGCCTGGGTGGCAGTACATTGACTTTCTAGTGCTCATGAAGAAATTCAGTAATGAAGCCTCAAATAAACTCGATGCTCAGACATCTTGTTTTTTCTTGTAACCCTTTTGTGGTATGAGAAGAAACAGAAAGTGGGGAGTAGTGGGGCTTAGATGTGGAAGTGGGCTTTGTTCTCCTCAAATGATCTGTGTGTACATTAGCATGGAAGAAGTGAGCCATGAGTGTTGGGAGGACTAGGCTGTGGTAGCTCCATTAGTCACAGGCCTAAGCAGAGCAAAAAGGTCACTGGAAAGCTCTGGTTTTGACATTAATGAATGTGAAAATGGAATAATGCATAATACTTTTATGCATTTGTCCCTTAAGTGTGCCTACAAGGGATGCATTGCAAGAGCTCGGTCACTGTTGATTCCTTACATGTTGATATTCACTGAGGCCAAATGAAAGATTTTGCTTTATCCAACACATTTATTTCTGCAAGTCTACTCTGACACCCCAGATGTTTTAGCTTGATTCTTTTTCAGCATATAAGTACATCTATTTTACTCATAAAGTAGTTTTGAAAGCTTTTAAAATGAACACCTGTCATTTTATTGTTCTTGTTTTACAGTAGCTAAAGAATATGCCTGTCTTCAGTATAGTGTTTGTGCCACTGAAATCCAAGGACGTGGTGTAACTATTTGCTCTGAGATAATCGCTACAGATTTCCATTTTATTTGAATTATAGTGGATTGCATGTCCAGCAAATAGAAAAGAAAGATTTTAAATACCATGTTGCCAGGATTTTATATGTACGTTATCTTGCTTGGACAGAGAAGTGACGTAACCAGGCAGAAGATGTTGCAATAGTTTGTCTCTCTTGGTGAGTGTCCTTGAACAGATGAACATCCTTTTTGAAGTTAACATGCAACCAGTAGGCCTTTAGCTTTTTTTGAGACCCAACTTGCTTTGAATGCAAAAAATGAAACTAAACTGGTGTAGCCTCTGCATTACAAGCCTGTGCTTCTTAAGCACAGAAACATCATAGGCACTGGGAACACTTGTGTCCTTGCCCTGAAACACACTAAGAAAAATGTTTATGACTGTTTTTATTAACAGGAAACAGGCACTGAAGAATTCCTGCTTTTTGAATAAGTGTATTTGAAATAGCAGAAAAGCAAGATACACAATGTGATAGATCTTCATGGTTCTGTTGTCACTAATCTGTATAGCTATCCTAAAAAATCTAGTAGCTACTATCAAGGGGATAAGTAGAAGCTGTTGTATATATGAATATCCACATCTAGAACTGTGATTAGCCACAGCTATATGTATTCTGACCTTGATTGGATGTTGTATATGACAAATGTTTGGGATGTTGGAAACTCAGTAGAGCTCTGACGTCATAAATTCTAAGAAATTATACAAGTAGAATTTGGTGAGGAGATTATTCTGTGTGTTTACCTATGTCTGTGTGCTTTGTTCATTGGATACCTCAAGCTGGAAGGGACCTCAGGTGGGAGGCCTCTAGTCTAACCTGCACAAAGGAGCATCAGCTTTAAGAGTAGCTATAAGACAGGGTTACTAAAGGCTTTATCCAGATAGGTCTTAAAAACCTGCAAGGAAAGAGACTACCCAACCAGGGAGTGTGCAGGCAGATAATAAAGTCACATGGCTGTGGTTTTTGAATCATGTGATGAAATATGTGATGTTGTTGGAATATATAGTGGGGTTTATAAATGACAGGCTGTAGATAGATCAGTGAAGGTACAGGTACCGATGTTATATTCTTTCACATCTTGGACTCCCACACTCATGACACTACTCACAATACCAAGACAAAACCTGATCTCCTCCTTCATAGATCCAAAGGTGCAGTACAGGAATGTAGGAGGGCACTGTAATGTTTGCTACTCTGAAAGCTTGTTTGAAAACTGAGTTTGAAGGGCACATTCAGGTTCACTGAATAGCCAAGTATATGTGTGCGTGCAGGGCTTGAGAGCTGGAGAGAAAAGGACAGCAGTTGGTCACCTGAACCAACTGCCACACGGGGTTTTCACTGACCTTTTTATTTTAAAGTACTGTCTTGCAATGCTGGTGTGCAGGGACTTACGTGGTACAGTCTTGTCAGCCCTTTATTTAGTGAAATTAATCTTGTGGTAAGGGGAGCAGGGTAAGATCTTGTGGTCCTTACTCAATTCCATTGAAGTAACTCACATGAATACACTAGCTTGCATATATAATAATTAGTAGATGAAGTCCCTACATTAACATCTTCTTTTCAAAGTAGTATTAGACAATAAGACCACAATCCTGCAAAACAGCACACTGTATTTAGCCAGGGCTTTTAAACTTTTTTGATACAGTGTGAGCAATAACATATATGCAAGTTAAAAATCTGCTACATTTGAAAAGTAAAAGTTGTGGGGAGCTCCTTTCTGTTCATATATAGCATTGACCCAAAAATAATCAAAGGGTGAAACTGTGGGTACATTTATATGGAGGAAAATAGCACTGGAAATATTAATGGTATGCTCCTTACTAATGCCTGGAACCATTATATAATAATTGATCCTCTTTGCCCTGCTCTCTAAAGCTAAACCATTAGGGGCTTGGCCAGTCCTCGAGCAGGAGACCACAGCAGTGCCATAGGCAAGCCAGGGAATTACTGAAGAACACCTGGTGGAAGAAAAAAATCTAATTAGTGAAAGTCTTCACTTGATCCCACTCTTCTTGATGAATTCAAGTAATGAAACAGGAAAAAAGTTTTAATGAAGGATTATGTACTTTATTTTGTATAACTCTTGTTGGATCTCAGTGGCATATAACCGAGAAAGGATAGGATATTTTTCTCAGCCAAACATGTTTTGATGATCAGGCAAGTGAACTGAGTTGATGTGCACATGTACACAATGTAGGGATTTAAGTTTATGAAAAAATCAACACATACAAAAAGGCTTTCATGTATTTGTTCAAAATATAAATGTGATAGAACTTTTACAGGAGAGATTATGAAAAGTGATATGCCACGTTTTTATTAAACTGTAAAACTAAAGAGACAAGAGTTTTAGATGAGTCAGGATTGAACCGTGCCAGAAAGGAAAAATATTAAAATATTGTAGTCAACATCTGATGTATTCTCAGTAGGGCACAGTCCTGACATCAGTGATTTATTTACCTTCACTAATTAGTTTAGCACCTGAGAGACTGCATGTTGGTGGGAGATAAATTGCAGTCATTTCACTTATCCAAGTGTCTTTCACTGAAAGCCAGGGTCACGCTCATATTTTTCCACCAAATGTCTTTCTTCTTGTTTTACTCATGCTTTCGTACCTATGACCCTGAAACCCAAGCAGCAACTGTAGTCAAGTGAAAGGCCTGTAGCTTGTTGTTAAAACTTGGTAGATTCAGCTGTTGCTTGCTTCAGAGTTGTTGGGATCCACATCAACAAGAATCTGGAGCAAACTGAAAGCAGAAGCAGTGCATGTCTGAGGAAGACTTGGCTTAAATAATCTGATACTACCAAGCTGTTTCTGATAGGAAATTGAGTGCAGTTGTAAAGCAGTGCTGTCAGAATGGAACAGGCACTATAACTCACCATGCCTTAGAATACGAGGTTGAGATATTAAGAGGTAAGGCACAGACTGGTATAATATGTACAGCTGAGTGATAAAACATGTTATCTTACCTATCAAGTTCTGTGTCACTTGACAGAGTAGTCTGCATCAACACAGAGGAAAAGACAAAATCTCCATCTCATAGCCTGCTCTCTGTGAATAATACAGGAGCTGAAGTATGCTTTTTTTTCCTTCACTCTGTTTTTCTTCAGTCCCTTTTCTTTTACGTATGAATGCATTAGGTATTTCCTAACCATCTACTTAGAGTTTAAGTATCACATCATGGAGAATGATTAATGGTTAATGATTAGAAGAGATGAGAAATTCAATGCATTACAATGGAGAGAGAGAGAAAAGTTGATTGTTTTGAAGAGATACTTAAGAAAGGAGATTTCATCCATCAGAGATGAGACTGCCCTTATTCAGTCATTCTGCATGCTGAGAACTATGTTCAGCCCATATCCAGGGGTAAACTATAGCAGTTGCTCTGTCACCCAGTGACCCCTCCCCGGCTGAGAAGTGGGAATCAGGAAGAAGAGAGGAGACCCGTGGATTGAGATGAAAACTGATTTAATGAAACAGCAAAACTAATTCCAATGCCAATACTGGCATTGCAAATATGGGCCCATCGAGCTAAAAATAATTCACCTTTATTCTGTCAATCCAGGTCTACTTGAGACAGTCCAACCTTAGCAACCTGGTCCACCTGCTGGTTGTTTTGATGTTCCTCAGTGGCCCAGCTCTTGGGTATGAGGGCACCTACATATGATGTACCTTTACCACTAGCTGGTCTAAATGGGAAGCAGTATCTTTCCACAATTAGGCATCCGAGGTGGGTTTGCCTCTGCACTGCCAGTTTTCCTTCCCATGTTTTAACCACCCCCACAGGACATTTGCTGTCATCCATGAGTTAGTGTACAGATTAAGTATTGGCCTTTTCTGTCGCTCAGCAATACCTAAAGCCAGCTGGATGGCTTTTACTTCAGCAAACTGACTCAATTCACCTTCACCCTCAGCTGCTTCTGCGACTCGTCATGTAGGACTCCCCACAGCAGCCTTCTGCCTATGCTGTTTTCCTACAGGATGGGAAGATCCATCAGTAAGCAAGGCATGTCATTTCTCATTTTCTGATAATTTATTTTGTGGTGGGACCTCTTCAGCGCATATTACCTTCTTCCCTGGTGACATTCCAAAATCTTTACCTCCCAGCCAGTCCATTATTAATTCCAGAGTTCCCAGGCCATTTGGATTACCTGTTTGAACCCACTGAGTGATCAGTGTGACCCACTTACTCCATGTAGCATCAGTTACATGATGTGTGGACAAGGTCTTCCCTGTAAACATCTGATTCAACACTGGCAGTCAAGGTGCTGGGAGGAGCTGGGCCTCCATACCCATTACTTCCAAAGCAGCTCAAGCTCCTTCATACACTGCCAGTGTCTCTTTTCCAGTGGGAGTGTAGTTGCATGTATTGGAAATGTTTGGGAGCTCCACCCTTTTCTAGTGCAGACTCAATCAGTCCATGACAAATTCTGGGACTGTGTTTCCACCCCTGGGGTGTTCAATTCCAGAAGTACTGGACACCCCTCTAGGTGAAAGCTAACTGTGGCCTGCACTCCACTGCCAAAGAAACAGAGAAAAATGCATTAGAAACATCAGTTGTGGTGTGCCATTTGGTTGCCTTTTCTTCCACTTGCAACCTTTTGTGTGACGAAAGGAGGTCTCATTTTATACAGTTCTCTTACAGCGTATCGTTTTTCGAACAAATTATTTAAATCATCCACAATTTTCGTTATTCTTTGATGTTAGTCTTTTAAATAAACCAGGGTGCCAAAGCCTTATGGGATGTCGTTTAGTTAGTATAAACAATGTAGAGAGAAAAAGGAAAGGATGATAGTGAGAAAAAAGAATAGAGAACTTTTCCCCCAAGAGTTAAACCAGCAAAAGGTCTAATGTAGCAACAGGAAAATTAATCCAAAATTGAGCAAGCAAACAGTATAGAAATGAAAACAAGACAGAAGTGACATCTAGTACGTTGATACAGTGCTGACTTTTCTCTCATTGTCACAATTACATGTTATAGAAGATACCTGTAAAACCACAGAGTGTACATTCAGTGCTTGTTCTTTGCTTGCATAGTTATTTCTCACTGTTCCCTGCAAGCTTTCTTCTTTCCATCACTTACCACCTCTTATATATTTGTAGAAGATAAATCTTTTATTCTTTCCTTGTGCTTCCTCTGTATTGATGTGTGGCTTCTTATCTCATATTTAAATTATGAACTCTTTAGTACAGGGATGTTTGGCATAGCTGTGCCGTGCACAGCAGGGTCCTGGTCAGTGGGTAGGAATCACATTACAAATGGCTGTTACTAATAATAACAATGAAAGTGTTTAAAAATACTTTATTAAAGGTGTGAGCAAGGACATATTTGACAGCGAATGTTTCATCTTCTTTAAGGTATGGTAGCATGCAACTGTTATACTGCTAGAGATGGTAGGTACCCTGTGAGAATGATCTTAGGATATTTGATTTAGGCTTGCAAAGATTAAACCATAAAAATACTAGCAGAAAAAAAAGCCTGAATCCAGTCCCATGTAGACTGTGTTTCATAACTATTCTGTTAATATGTATGGACCTGCCCCCAACTTGCATGACAAGATATCAGATGATAGACAAAACAGCAGGGTATAGTAAGGAGGAAATCCATCTCTTCCACTAGAAAGCCTCAATCTGCAGATTTTTTAAGTTGACAGGGGGAACAGTGGGAATGCTTGCAATGTCAAGGGGAAAGAGCAAGAAGAGGTCCCAATTTTACTCAAATGAATATTTCAGTATTCTACTGAATAGTCACGGAACCATGAATTTGTAACTCAGATCTATCAGATTTTAGGGGACTGACCTCAGCTCATACTACTGTCCCAGTGAAACACATTCAAACATTCTATGTAAACTGGAATGGCTCTGCTACCATGGGCTGAGAACAGGCGAGCTACTGATCACCAAGCTGCCTCATGATTGGCATGCTATTACAGGTAAGGGTCTTTGAACTTTCTTGAACTATTTAGATATTTAAAACTGCTTTTCCATGGCCTGAGTGAAGTTGCTCAGTCTCCTGGTCTGGCCTTGCCAGCAAGACTGGCTCCTACATGCTAACAGCTGAAGAGGGCTCAGAAGAGAGTTAGATATTGCATAGTTTGGCACTGGCATGAGTTAAGTGGGTTGGTTTGTGTGGAGTGGTAGTGTTGGAGGGGGTTGAGATGCATGTTAGACAAGGTTTTTGTGAATAACAGCAATGCATAAGTCTTGAAGTTAATATAATCCTTTAAATTCCTTTGTCCCCTTGGAAAGTAAGGACTACCAGTTACTTGCCTCTTATGTATTGCAGACAATAGAAAGTCCTTGCTTTCTATGTCCAGTATGAGATTGACTCAAGGGTAATGAGAAAGGCAGTAAGCCAAAGAGCAGGCAAAAGTAAGTGTAAGCAGTCATTTGAAATACCTGCAAACTTTATCAGTACCAGGGTAAGAAGCGTGGCCAGTAGGTCGAGAGAGGTGATTCTGCCCCTCTACTCTGCTCTTGTGAGACTCCTCCTAGAGTACTGCATCCAGCTTTGGAGCCCCCAGCACAAGAAGGATATGGACCTGTTAGAGAGGGTCCAGAGGAAGGCTACAAAGATGATTAGAGGGCTGGAACACTTCTCTTACGAAGACAGGCTGAGAGAATTGGGCTTGTTCAGTCCGTGGAAGAGAAGGCTCAGGGGACACCTTATTGCAGCCTTTCCGTATCTGAAGGGGGCCTACAAGAAGGCTGGAGAGGGACTTTTCGCAAGGGCCTGCAGTGATAGGATGAGGGATAATGGGTTGAAACTGGAAGAAGATAGATTTAGATTAGAAATTAGAAGAAAATTCTTTACTCAGAGGGTGGTGAAACACTGGAACATGCTGCCCAGGGAAGTTGTGGATGCTCCATCCCTGAAGGTGTTCAAGACCAGGTCGGATGAGGTCCTGGGTGGCCTGATCTAGTGGGAGGTGTCCCTGTTGTGGCAGGGAGGTTGGAACTAGGTGATCTTAGAAGGTCCCTTCCAACCTAAACCATTCTATGATAATTGGTTTTAAAAGCAATCTGAAGGTCCAAATTCACTGGAAAATGCAGAACATTCATAGTGTACGCAAACATTAATTCTGACATATTCTGAATATGCCAGACTGGTGCACATGGACAGATCCACCACGAAGGATCTTGGGTGTGTTGAAGTCTTGCTGCTCTGTGATGGAGTAAAGTTGTGTTACAAATTTCTCAGAGGAGAGCGTCCCCTCTGCTGCCACTGTGGGGGCTCCATTAAGGCAGCAGCGCGTCACCACCACGGGCAGTTGCTGTCTGAGAGCAGATTGCAAAGAGGTTTGGTTCTACTTCACAGTGTGTGCAAAGTTTGGTGAAGAAATGTTTCTTGATAAAGGGAAATCTTAATTGTTCTTCATTTCACTTTTTTTAACTAAATGCATATTGATACTGCTTTTCCTGTATGATCAGAACTATTTTGGTCACTTTCACTGAAAGAAATTTTTGATCCCGTTACATGCATGTCCAACAGGTGTATTTTGTGTGGCATATACAGACTATAATGGTACTCAGGAAGAAAAGCAAAGGAAGCTTTGTTGCCATTAAGGAAGGTCTTTTCACTTTTCTTTCAAGTTTTGTATCTTATTCGGTGTTTTATCTTCCTTTTAAATTTGGGAATTTTCTACAGGAAATAGTTAAAATAACCACTGTTTTTAAACCTTAGAGCTATGATTTAATCTTCAGGTCTCTTCTCCCATGTCAGTCCAAGTTGTCATACTAGTCAGAGTCCAAAATAATTTTACTTATAATTTTATCAAGTAGTATGTTGTTAAATCTACTAATCTTGCTTGATTTGTTAACTAGCCTAATCCTTTTCAAATATAATATGTATTGGGGTACAGAGCAAGTATTCCCAAAACTGCTAATCTGAAATCACCAGCATGTTGTACTATTGAAATGGTGTTTCAAAACTCTAGTAGAGCTTCCTGGCCCATGGAATCAGCTCATCCTTTTTTCTGTCTTTATTGATGGTATTGCCTTGAAATACCTAAGGAACTAATTTGTACAAGTCTGTGTGCTGGGTTGTGTAGTTAGCTATTTATATTTATTAAACTTGTGTCTACTTTCCAAGCTTCAAGGCATATTTACGTCTTTAAAATCATAATCCAAATAAGTTACTGCCATAGTAGCAGACATTCTGTGTTCAAGTAATCACCAGTTGTTGCTACAAGAAGAGAAGGCAAAATGTTGCCATAACAAGTTTTTTGAAACTCATAAGGAGCATCTATATCAACTATTAATTCAACATAAGGCTCTGTAGGTACCTGTGAATTTCCAATATCACCAAGACTATTAAAAAAATCCAAATTAATTTTTTAGTTACGCTTTATGTAACTTTTCTGGAACCAGAAGACATGCAACACTACTAAGCTTACAGGAAAAGAAATTTTGTCTGCTTCGACCCTGACTTGAGATGACTTTATGGGTTATAGTTTCTGCTGTTGTGGGACTAGCACAGATAATGAGCACTTCTTTTCTCAGTCAGGATATCTTTTCTGTAAGTGCCATCAGTGCTTACTACATTTGGAAAAGAAACTTCTAGTATTTTAGGCTTTCCTGAAGGGTCTATAAACTGAGCTAACCTGATAACATCAAAAGCCTTTCATATCGAATCATGCATCTGTGAAAGACACTCAGTTCTGTTTTGACTCTCCGGTGCGTATAGCAGACATCAGAGATGATCAAGAACTTGTAGACATGAAATTAATTTCATAATTGATAACTAATATTTTTATACCACAATTAGTATACATTATTATTTATATTAATGACAAGGCCCCAGATATGGAATAGATGAAGCAAGCAAGCAAGATGACAGAGAATTAATTATTGAGAAGACAGTAAATTTGAGAAAAGTAATTATCTGTTATTGTCAACAAATGAAAAAAAAAGTAAAGTTTGGAACCTTGATCTAACTTCAGTTAATTTTCAACCTTAACTGATTAAGAAATAGGTTAGAGAACAGGAAAAAAAAAAGAAAGTTGAAACCACTGAGTGAAAGAGAGAAAAAGAAAGCATGGCAGACATTCTTGAAATTTTGTAGTTACCTAAGTGAGTTCAAAGAAATGTTTTGGGGTTTTTCCCCATGTGTGTCTTTCATAAAGTAGATGAAATTTTATACTATGATACATTGAATCTGCTAGGTTAATTTCCTTAGACTATCTGAAGTAATGCATTTTTCTCAGACATGTCACAAGTAATTCTGTCTAAAATTGCCTGAATGGGTTTGTTTTAAATCATAAATAGTTGTGATATATATAGTAAGTATTCAAGAACCTTGAAGAAAAAGGTCATGGCCTTATGGGTACTCCTGGCTCCTCATCTAAATGTGGATCTTGAAGTGGTTGTTTTGGCCAGTCTCAGATAAGGGATCTCACTGCTTGCATGTTTTATCTCATTTATCTCATTTTATCTCATTGTCTATTTACCTACCAGCCTGACTTTTCTTTTTTTAAAATTGCTGTATTTCTCCCTGGCTTCCTGGAGTTTGGTTATTTTGGTTTCTGTTTGCCATGTCAGTGCTAGTGACAACTGTTCTCTCATTTTGCTCATAAATATTTTGTCCTTCTGCTTTTATGCTGTTTTCATTGTACAGTTGTTTATCCAACACCCACAGCAGCTTGGTAGGTTGGATGGAGAAAGAAGTTTATATAAATAAATATTGTTTTTAAATGCAGAGGACTGTCTAGCAACAAAACGCAGTAGAATAATGTCTCTCCTGGTAGGAGATGGGCCTTTTCTTTGATAAATGGGTGAAATGTTTGGAGACCTCCCCCTGTGCTCAGAAAGGAGTGAAACATTTGAAGAAAGCCTCATTCTGCTGTTTTTTTGATCTGTTAGTTAATGCATTTTGTGGGCTGTCAACTGAGATGTGTCAGGAATGCCATTGAGAGATCTTTCCCTGGAAGGATGATATTTCTCATGCTTTATTTTTACAGATGCAGCAACAGGAGGGAACCAGCAGGTACTGGTTTATAGCTATTTTGGTCAGTGTCCCTGAAAGGAGACCAAAGATGGTTGGATAGTTAAGCCATTAGCAGGGAACGTGTTTCCTGACATAGCTTCAATATTTGTCACAGCAAGTCTTTCAAGATTTCAGTCTACCATAGGTTTAGGCTTTGTAACTCCAGATTGCAGTGCCCAGTTTTGATGCCTTGAGGTCAGGTGAGGTACTCTTTACATTAGAGGGCTATGTGCTCACAGTCAGAGACACAGAAGCCAGCACGCCTGCTTTGCTAGTTTAGGGAAGAGAGAAGGATTTGTGGTTTATGATCTGTCTGTTTTTTGTACGTGGGGAAATACCATCCTTCACAAAGCACTGCAGGTTTGAACCCTCTTTTCAGGTGCACCATGCAAGCCTTGCTTTCTTACCAAGTATAGGTGGTAGAATAAACAACTTACAGATAGCTTCTTAATCCAAAATCCCACTTGTTAACGTTTTCATTCTGGATGTGACACTCGGATTCAGTTCTCTTCTTTGGCTCAGAAGATACAAACTTGTACTGCCTTGAAGGAAGTTTTAGTGTTTTGTCTCTAAGATGCTGTATCTTAAGAAATGTTTGGTATCTTGTGTTGCCATTGTTCCATTTCACATTGCTTCATTAAGCAATAGCCAATGAGCGTAAGCACAAACATTAATCTAACTCTAGAGTGGAGTAGGGAAGGTATTTTACTTATTAAGTAATGTACTGGTTAGAAGGGGGATACCTGGCTTCTAATACCTGCTCCAATGAATGCTTAAGTTATTTTTAGATAGGAGCAGAGAGTAGCATATGGACTTAAACTGTTACCCCTGGAAAAACAGCTTGAAGATGGTTGTTTTCCAGGTTAAAGCATTAGCTGTCAAGAACATTCCTCAGAAACCTGGTAATTGCTGTGTCGAGGACAAGTGTGGGTTTTTTGTCTGATCTCACTATATTTTAAAAATAATAAAAATTGGCTCCTCTGAATTTCTTTTCCTTGTCCACAATTTATTTCTCTAGTTATTTAACATTTAATTGAAATAAAAGGCAGTTTTAATCACAAAACTCCAAACCGTAAGTTACAGGGAAAGCATAGTTCAGCAAAGCAACTGCATGTCCTAATGCTGTTCTGAGTGTTTGAGTTAAAATCTTTAGGACCTGAAAAGATACCATATTATGTGAGAGAGAGGTCTGAAATTTTTAATAACTGGAAACACATTAAAGATCAAAGATATGCCCAACAAATACAACCTTACATCTCAAATGTTTTTGTGGTTTATCTGCTTCTTTTTGAAATAGAAATCGCCCGTGCCAAACAATTAAGAATTCATCAATATGTTTACTTGTGCGTTTGCCAAGGCAGTTTTATGGAAAGACAGAATGTATGCAGAGGTTAGCAAATGCACTATTTGGATGATGAGATGTGCCTATTATCCCTTAGGCATTTTACTGTTGCTGAATTTTCAGGTGATGAGCAGCAGTACAGATCATTGACGTGTCATGAAACTTTGTTTTCCCAAGGAGGAGAATTTACTACCCTTAGTTTCCCCCATTCGATGATTCCACATTGTGCAACTCCCCTTTCAGTTGACTCCTCTCTTTCCTGCAATGTTGTACTTAAAACTTCTCGCCAAGTGCTCAATGACCTCCACAGACTCTAAAGTTTCCAAGTCCACACTCAATTTCCTGAAGATTTTCTCCAAGATACGTCCCTCCTACTTTCCACTTCCATGCAGCAGTGAAAGATTTCTCTTCTGATTTGTTGTTTTGTTTAGGTGGTTGCCACCTACATGTGTTGAAGCTTTTGAAGACTGCTCTTTCAGAGTTGAGTATGTTGTCCTTATACTATTAAAGAAATACTCCTCCTGAAGTCTGTAAAGAATGATCAGTCTAAGGCTGGAGTAGTTGAAGAGCAAGTTGAGAGTTTGTGGGCACGGATTAAGGGGCAGGCTGGCGAGGGTGATACTGTTGTGGGTGTCTATTACAGGCCACCGGATCAGGACGAGGAAGTTGATGAGGCCTTCTACAGGCAGCTGAGAGCAGCCTCGCAGTTACAGGCCCTTGTAATCCCCAGGCGGATTTTAACTATCCAGATATTTGCTGGAAGACATACTCAGCCAGCCATCCACGGTCCAGGAGGTTCCTCCAGTGCATCGGTGACAACTTCCTGATGCAAATGGTAGATGAGCCAACTAGGAGGGGAGCACTGCTGGATCTTCTTCTCATGAATAAGGAGGGTCTGGTTGAGGCAGTGAAGGTTGAGGGCAGCCTTGGTTGCAACGACCATGAGATGGTGGAGTTCAGGATCTCATGTGGCGGGAACAGAATATCTAGCAGAATCAGAACCCTGGACTTCAGTAGGGCCAACTTTG
>VYZX01032843.1:8323-168294 GCA_013401335.1 Brachypteracias leptosomus | reverse complement strand
AGGGACCTGGGGGTTCTGGTGGACAGCAGGATGACCATGAGGCAGCAATGTGCCCTTGTGGCCAAGAAGGCCAATGGCATCCTGGGGTGGATTAGAAGGGGTGTGATTAGTAGGTTGAGAGAGGTTCTCCTCCCCCTCTCCTCTGCCCTGGTGAGACCACATCTGGAATACTGTGTCCAGTTCTGGGCCCCTCAGTTCAAAGACAGGGAACTTCTTGAGAGAGTCCAGCGCAGAGCCACTAAGATGATTAAGGGAGTGGAACATCTCCCTTATGAGGAAAGGCTGAGGGAGCTGGGCCTCTTTAGCTTGGAAAAAAGGAGACTGAGGGGTGACCTCATTAATGTTTATAAATACATTAAGGGAAAGTGTCAGGAGGATGGAGCCAGGCTCTTTTTGGTGGTGTCTAATGATAGGACAAGGGGCGATGGGTGTAAGATGGAACATAGAAGGTTCCACCTAAATATGAGAAGAAACTTCTTCATGATGAGGGTGACAGACACTGGAACAGGTTTCCCAGGGAGGTTGTGGAGTCTCCTTCTCTGGAGACGTCTAAAGCCCGCCTGGACGCGTTCCTGTGCAACTTGATCTAGGTGATCCTGCTCCGGCAGGGGGATTGGACTAGATGATATTTCGAGGTCCCTTCCAATCCCTAACATTCCATGATTCTCTGAGTTCATCCAGATATGTTGCTGATATATTGCTCAAGATTGCTTCTTGACAGCTTGTATTCAGTATGGCCAATCTGAGATCATTGCTTTTTAAGACTTTTGCTTTTTCCTTCTGTAATGGAACTGACACCTGTCCATTCAGAACGTAGCCCTCAATGTGCTAATAGTAGCTATATTGCTGTCATTGCCATCTTATTTCTGTTTCTGCATTCCCTGATAGTTACCTTAAAATCCATGAAACACACCTTGTGTTCCAGTCCCATTTAGTAAATATTAAATTACGCTCAATAGTTCTGAAGCCTTTTCCAGCTTGTCCTCCCCTATAGTATTTCAGAGTTGAAGGATGGGCTTTACATGGTCTGCCAGGTTAGTAGCTGCATGTGAACTCATTTGAGAAGGAGAGAGTTCATTTGAGTGCTGAGAACTGTGAGTAAAACTTCAGAGTGGCTATTTTTGGTGCAGTGTTTTTTAATTAATTTCAACTCTGAACATCACTTTTACCCCTAGGCTTCCTTTGTTAGGCTATAGCCTTTGGAGGAAAGTAGGCACCTTTGAAGAACAGCAAACATAACTCATCTTAGGTGCCTGTAGAGGGATGATATGAGTTGCCTTCCGCCTATGATGCTCCCCCTTCAATACAGAGGGAGCTTGGACTTGGACATTTCACTTGTCTTAGAAGCTTCACTCCAGATTTCTATTCCCTGTAGAAATACAGGGATTGTAGTATCAAATCACCCTAGTTGAATGTGGCGAAGGAGCTTGAATATTGAGAATATTACTTTCTCATATACCGTGTGAAGGAGTATTTTTTGTGGCTCATGGAGATGCCCTGTGAACCCTTCTGCGCTGAAAGTGTATTTCAGGGTTGTTTAGGATTGCAGGAGAATGATACTGATGCTCTGTGTGGCTTTTCATAAAGCAGAAAACATTGGCACAGATATACTTAAATTGCATTATGCTGCTATTTTGGAATCAATGTGCTGTAGAATTGGTATGAAAAGTACCTGACTTTTGGAAAACAATCATGATTTTTCAGGCAAAAACCAAATCACAAACCACCAAATCTCTTTCTGTATATAAATGTATGGATATATAAATATGCGTACAAGCATGTGATTAATTTTATATGTACAAACATACATATGCATGCATGCCAACTGGAGAAGGGATTAGGAAATGTCTGTTTATGTGGAACTTACGCTTAAAAAAAAGGTTTCATGTTTTATTTACAACCATTCTTTCACATGCACACATATACCCATAAACAGAGAATAAAATTCTGCAGCACCATAGTGTCAATATATATCTATAGTCTATAGGAGCTTGAAGTTTTGTGAAAGCATTCATTTTTACACCATCCAAGTATCTATTCTGTATTGCTTTTATTTATTTGAGAATATTTCCCTCCTCTGAAGCTCTGTGACAGGAGAAGCAGAATTCCTGTGTCTCCTGAGACCTAGTTGTTCACCTTAATGCAAGGACCTGAAAGGCTGGTGAGCCAGACTTCTCCAGTTAAGGGTTAAGTGTGCTGGTAAAATTCCATGAGAGTTAGGAAATCCTATGTCTAAAAGAGTAAAAATGTTATCGGTTAATTGATTTAGCAGTATCTTGCACATACATGGCAAGGAATGTAAGAGCCCGGCTACCTCCAAATTCAGATGCCACGAGCTGGGAGCTCCTACCTGAAAGAGATGCTCTTCATCACTTCTTAGGTAGCAAGAGAAATGTGGCAGTTGCTTTACAAGCCTGGACAAATGGCAGCCACCATCACAACAAATACACAGTAGTGGAATTTATTTCTTATATGTTTTCAATGGCCAACTGACAATGAAAATCAGAAGACAGGAATTGTGCTGTAGTCTTCGTTCACCTGCACCTTGGAGCCTAAATGCAGCAAGGAAATAAGAAGTGTTTCCTTGTCTGTAGTTCTTCCAGTAATCTCAGCTGTTCTCTGATTACAGGGATGATTGAGTTTCTTCTTTTCTGTCCACAGTTAAGAACCAGAATAGCAGGAATACATCACAAAATATAAGTTCTGTGTAGAAAAATTTGCTAATGAAAATCTGGAGGGAAAAAGTTGTCTAAGGAACATATAAGGAGAAAGGTCTCCATCTTCACTGAGATCAGTCCCTAGCTCTTGTAGGCAGCCATGGTAGTAATCCCACTCATGCATTTACCCCAATTACTTTGCCTTTATTAGGTCATTATTGATCTGCTGCTTTGCAGCATCCCTAAGCCATCCATAGGTAAGTAGTGACTTACAGTCCTGGTTTGAGCTAGAACAGAACTAATTATGTTCAATGGGTTTACTTTTCAGATAAGTTGCTTCTAAGTAACTGCACTTTCTGATGTTAGCGGCTTATTTTTGCAGATAGTGTCTGCTTCTAGAAGTGATAGCGCTCAATGTTTATAGTTACCAAGGACTGATGTCCAGAAAGGCTCTTGCTTATATACTTGCTCCTATGGAGACCAAGGTCACTGCTAAATTTTAAGTACTACTTTGGGGGTGCAGAAAGTAAAAGGCCACACTGTCAAAGAGGAGCGGCCAGGACAGGTGACTCTAAACTGACCAGGGAGGGATTCCATCCCATATATGTCATATTTGGTATAAAGCTGAGGGATCATGAGGGTCAAGCCTCTTCTTCAGGGGCTGGTGTCCAAGCAGGACTCTGTCTGTTTTGCCTTTGTTCCTGATCTGTGCACTCCTGAATCCAGTTCCAGAATCCAGCTCCTGAATCCGGTTCCCATCTGCCACTAAGTCCAGTGTGGGACTTCCCCAGCGCTCCACAGCATCAGTGGTGCTGGTGATGTGATTGCCATCAGGGGGGTTGGTTAATAGAGAGTGTCTGTCTTTTGTCTAGCTGCCAGCCCAGCCCTAACGCTTGACATTTACCTATGGTTCTGTCTGTGTTTCCAGTGATGAGGACCTATAGGGCACGTGCCTACACTCTTTTGCAGAGGAGGGCTGGTTCTGCAGGCTGTTCTGCTCCAGTGCTGCAGAGAGGAGTGGAGCTGATTTATTGTGTTCTTTAAAAATCACCTTTAAAAGTCACATATGTGACTTCAGAGAAAAATCTCTGAAGAGCCTGAATCATCTTGAATATAGAAAATTTTTTTTTCTGAATTTAATTTCTCAGTCATAATAATTTTATCGATATCTGGTCAACATTGCAAAAAGATTTTTCTTACTTTGATTTATTTAAAACATTTTTTTCCTTTTGACTAGGACCAAATAGCATGAACACCCTGGCTCTCTTAACCAAACAAACTGCCCACAAGTTTTTTGGAAGGCAACAATGTTCACATCCACGTGATACGAGAACTAAAAGAATGTTAGTAGGAAAAGAAATAGTGTTTCTTTACTTTTTCTATAGTTTCTACTATGTAGTGAATTTTGAGTCTGCAGCTGTGGCCATTTTCTTCTGGATTGTGTTAATTTCTGATAATTAATTATGTTAATGACATAATTTGCTTAATATGATTAATGTAGACTTAAGACCAGTGGTGTCATAGATACTGTCATCAGAGTATGTCAGTCATTTTCACAATTTACCCAATTTGCTCTCTACTGAAGCCAATAGTTTCAGTTTACCTAAAGCAGATTTCTCAGGTGGGCATCTGATCTTGGTTTAGGAACATGAAGAGGTAGAGTCTTCCCACCACTTCCTCTGGAGGTTTGTCACACAGTGACCTTTGGCTTGTCTGTGCTGCTGTTGTTGCTAAAGGTATATAAGCTGAAAATGAAAAGTCAATAGTTCCAGCAGCAGTGTCTGCAGTAAATTAATCAGCACTGTCTAGATTGAGATGTGTGGCTGGTATTTTGTGGATGGAGGTTTTCTATATTACTGGTTGTCAGGATAAATACCGACAAATCTTTCCTTTGGAGGTTGACAGCCAGTTCTGTCCTGCTCTTTGTTGTCATTTAACAGGATATTTCAAAGACCTGGTTTGTCCCTATTTTTTCCAAGTAACCATCTTAAAAATTGGTGTCAATAAAATTCCCACCTTGACTTGAGAACCTGCCTAACATGTAGTTCAGAGAGAGTGTGCAGCCAGGAAGCAGGTATTCCTGCAAAACCTAAACCATTGGGTAGTTTTTTCTCATAGACCTGGTGTTCACTGGCTTTGTTAGGTCAAGACCAGGAGATAAGGTATTTTTGGAATCGTTTTCTTTTTCCCAAGACAGAAGCCTCTATTTGAGAATAATCACATAAAACCCCTTCTCTGTACTATATATTTGTAGGGATTTCAGCCATGTTGTAATGAAATGCAAAAGTTTCTGTGAGTCTGTTTTATGACCTGTGTCTTGCATTAAGTATACTTGGCAAGTTGCTCTGAATATTCTAGTCTATTGTATCTGGATTTAGCTGCAGCTCTTACAAGATTTATGTTAAAATAGATTAGTTTACCATTATGTTTTTAAAAGGTTCCTTTTTCTCAAAATCGCAAACATGATCTGCAATTAATCAGATTTTCCTTGGTTTTAATAAAATATTGTATTGTATAGTGCTTTTCTTTGTTCAGAAAATGAAGCTAACATATTCCTAGCCCTGTAAAAATATATCAAGCATTTGGCAAGTGGCTGGTCTGAACAGATGTCTGTCTTCTTCATTTGAGGTGTTCCAGCTCCTTAAATTTGCTCTCTTTCTGCTTCCTGGGTGACCACATCTTTGTTAAGAAAAGATGATCGTAGTGCATCCAATAAGAAAGTTTTCTACTTTTTTCACATACAAAGTAGGTAAACTAGGACAGTCAGTTGACACCATCTACCCAAATGCATGTCACACTGAAGAAAGTGTATGTGAACAGATGAAGCAAGTAATTTAGAAGATATTTTGACTTTACAACTTTGATTTTCCACTTCCATAGTTTTGCGTTGGTGTGAAAATTTTTTGAAATGTGCCTATGCATATGTACCTCTCCCCTAGATAAAATGTCCTGATGAAATTAATTCTATTCATTTTGAATGACATTTATTGAATGTAATGCAAACCATGGAAATAGAAGTATTGAATGCCTAAGGAGCTCAGCTTCTCCTCTGTGCTTCACTTATGCTTCTTCTCTCATCCTTCATGTGCATGTGGCTGGAACGCTGATTATCCCACCTGCTTACCTTTCTTTTAATATTGCTACTGGCAGAGCATATCTAATAATCTCCATTCAAAACCTGACAATTTGCTTGATCAGGAAATCCACATTTTCATATATATTTCAATATTTAACTGGAAAGTAATCCAAAGCCTTCGTGTATAAGTTTAGGAAAAGGAAATATCAAATGAAAGAGAGCAAAGTGTCTATATGATCTACACTGCTCTTAACCCTTGCAGCTCTTCTTGAAGACAGGTAACTCAACATTTTTTTTTAAACATAGATGCCTTTTAGTGAAGTCCAAGCATCCTCACTCCCTGGCTGACTCCTAAGTATTTTTAATATTAGATCAATGACTATACATGAATTTTGTGCTTCAAGGCTGCTGCTGGTGACCTACATGAGTCAGGAACAGCGTTTTTCCCCTGGGCTCAGTTAGCTATACCATTTCTGGTGAACTTTACATTTTCAAACACAACAATTATTTCTCTTTTCAAAAATCTTGTTTAAACAGATTTTAAACCTTGTGTGGTAATGTGTTGATTTCAGTGGAAACTTCTGATGTCCAGCCAAGTCCACATCTGGCCAGCTTGAAGTCTCTGAACTGCTGAGATCAGCCAGCTCTCAAGTCCTGAGGGACTGACTTCGGAGGCTGATCAAGTTGCTGTTAGGATAACTATTAAAAAATGTGAGGCTGTCAGAAGTGAGCCAATATATGTATGAAGGATACGCACATACCAAAAACATAGAAATAACTGGCACATCAAAGTAAATGGATAAGAAGATCCATTGGACCAACCACAACCATTTCTGTTTGGATTCCATCAAAAGTATTAATTTGAGGTTTTTGCTTTATGGTGGTGAATCAGAAATACATTAGAATGAGAACAAGGAAAGAATAGCATACAATTCAGACTTGATTTTCTCTTCTCTTAAGATGGGAAGAAACTAGATCTGTTGTATAGATGTGGTTGGGTTTTTTTTCTTCAGTCTTGAGTTTTCCAGTGTTAGGTATTTTATTAATTGTTCTGCACTCTGTCGTGATCTCAAGGGAGCTTTTGGGCTTCAGACCTTTTCCCTCTCTTGTAACTCACACTGGTCAGGAAGACACCTTTCCTGGGCAAACGTTTGCCCCCAAGAAATTGGATTTGCCACATTCAGCCACTCAGTGCTTGTAGCTCCTTAAACTGGGAGATTTAATACATCTTTAATGTCCATATTTTACTGTTTTAGGATCACCACTCCCTGGGCCAGTGCCATTAAAATCTCATTGTGTTTGAGAAGTTTACAGTTAAAGATAAGTAATTTATTCTATTACAGTGAAAATCTAGGCATTAACTTTTGTGTTTGGAGATGGATACAGAGAACATATATGATAACCCATCTCTTGATTTAGCTTGGTTTCAAGGTGATTTCTGTTTCTCCTCCATTCCCTACATGGTTCCCACAGCTGCCTGGGGCAGGGGTCTAGTCCCTTTGGTAATTCTAGTTCTTACACTTTTTTTTCTCCAAAGAGTTTACAGACTTAGTATGTTGTCTTTCTTTGTATCCCTTTTCTCTTGTTGGATGTGAATTCATCCTTGGGGAACCTTACAAGTCTTAGCTTTTAAAACTGATTCAGCCAAGGTGTCAATTGATGTGTCTTATAAGCCAAAGAAATGTTTTCTGGCATTTCTGACATGTTTTCAGGGGAGGTTTAGATTGGACATTAGGAAGAAGTTCTTTACTGAAAGAGTGGTCAGGCACTGGAACAGACTGCTCAGGAAGGTGGTGGAGTCACCATCCCTGGAGGTGTTCAAAAAACGAGTAGATGTGGTGCTTTGAGACATGGTCTAGGGGTCAGGGAGATGTTGGACAAAGGTTGGACTTGATGATCCTAGAGGTCCTTTGTAACCTAAATGATTCTATGATTCTATAATTAGGAAAAAGACCTGGATTGCCCTTCTCTACTACATGAGCCTTGTTGGGCATAGCACTTCATTAATTGTGTACAAATTTGTTTACAGAGTGCAAGAATGTCTCTTTTTAAAGATGTTGTGGATTATATGTCAACTTTTTATTATTTGACTTTAGAATACTATTCATTAGGCCAACAGAAATAGGAATAGCAAAGCTGGATCATTAGGAACTCTTAAGTAGAGGCAAGAATTTATGGCAAATAAATACAATTCCAGGCCGTATGTTCAGGTCACTTATAAATAAATATTTCCAGAGCTGGTAGGGTCTGTGACATATCACTTTTTCTCTTCAAA
Organism: Brachypteracias leptosomus; assembly: GCA_013401335.1. Taxonomy (NCBI): domain Eukaryota; kingdom Metazoa; phylum Chordata; class Aves; order Coraciiformes; family Brachypteraciidae; genus Brachypteracias; species Brachypteracias leptosomus. The sequence continues at coordinate 160,286 of VYZX01032843.1, read as the reverse complement.
TTGGAGGAAAAACATGACAGCATCTTGGAAGTCAAATGGACGTTTATTTTCCACAAAATAACCTATTCAGAAATGCCCTGTCAAGCATTAGCTGAGATCTGCCTTATGAACAGAAGGAGAAAAAGAGGCAAAATAATTGAAGATTTATCAATAAAAAGACGTTCTAAGTATTCAGTCTTGTGTCAAACCAGAATAATCTTGAAGGTTGAGTTTGCTTAATCACCAGATAACTTTCTTAGGAAGCTAAATGAGCCCCACTGTGAAAAGTATGTTCCATAAAGAGCTTTAGAGATCTGCTGTTACTGCTTAATGGGGATGAATTCAAAGTATAATAAAAAAAAAAGCATTCTGATGAATCAAGTTCTATAAGTCTGTCCTTGTATTTTACACTGGTACTGGTGGTTATGTGCTTACACTGTGTCTTGGACTTCTAAAAGACTTTACAAGCAAGATATGTCTTTGCTGAAATACAGCCAGAAGTTTAATATATGTTTTAAGACAGACAATGGAGAAAACCTATCTACAGTTAAAAGTATAGTGAGGGGGGAAAAAAGGATTTCAGTAGGCAGAATTTCAAGCTGGACTTTGTGTGGGTGGCTGGGAAAAACTTGTCTTATGAATAAACCCAAAAAATCTTAAATGGCTGTAAGTATTTTGACTTTGACAAACATCTTATCTGAAATGCATTGCCCCCAGTAGCAGAGTGCTTCTGATGCCTCCAGTGCCTACAAGAAGTTGATTCAGTGCCAATTCAGAGGCAAGAACTGAGTAGTTACTGTGGCTTTCTGCAGCAACTGTGTACTTTATAGAGGCATTGAGCTAATAATCCAACACAACTCTGCTTTAGAATAGTGATCTTTGCAAGGACAAAAGGGTTTGATGGTACTGGGTGTCCATAGGCCTATTAGAATAAAATGTTACGGCCTTAAAAGCACATGTGGTTTAAAAAAATGGGATGGAGATACAAGTGTTCTTATGTAATTAGCCTAAGTATATATATGCAGCTGTTAGCATACCTCTTAAATGTTTTGTGTAGTTGCACCAGAGATCTTTGTTGGTAGTACAGGATTGGATAATGAGTTGTGCATTCACTAATACTTAAGCAGATGCTCTGAGCTGTGAATCATGCTTTGAACAGTGGTATGTGGTGTCCATAGTGTACACAGGCTCATGGATGCCTTCATTCATGCCCATCTGTTAAGATGGCAGAATGCCCACATACAAGTGGATCGATCCCTTTTCTAGAAAGCATTGTGCCGGACTGTTATGAGTTTGGATGGCAAGCTTATCTAACATGGCAAACAGCATCTCCATTGCAGGAAATCCCTGCTCAGTATTAGGACTGAAGCATTAATAGATGACTTGGTGTATTAGATTACCCTGGAGCATATTTTACGTGTTGAAAGAAACTACTGAGACATGGCAGAAGAAAGAAGACTGCCCGTCTCAAAGCACAGCAGGGTACCAAGAGGAAGCATCTGATGGCTTGTTCCATAGCAGAATTGCCTAGGGACAGCCCAAGACAGCTATTGCAGTCAGGCAAGGGCAGATGGTGTTGGGCAGTGGAACAGATCAGATGGATCTCTTCACAGTATCTCCTAGGTGCTTGTTAATGGAATTAGCCCAAAAGGCATTATCTTAAATGGCTGTGTCATGTCCTGCATTGAACTGTGCAGAGTACTTGTAGCAAATTCTGAAGTTAAACAAAAAAAGCAAGTAGTTTTTCTGTGAAACCTTTTGGGTTAACAGGGCACAATTTTAAAGGAAACTTGGTTATTTGAAAATGAGAAAAAAAGTAATACTTATGCATCACTTTTTTTAAAGTAGGTGACTTTCATCTTGGATCCATAACTAGATGATGCTGATGCTCAAATTCTCATCTCTGTATCTCATTTCCATGTATCTACCATGGGTAGCATACCTACCAATGGCAATAGGAACTAGATGACCTTTAAAGATCCCTTCCAACCCAAATCTTCCTATGATTCTGCAACTGAGAGCAAAAATAAGAGATCAAAAGTGAAGACTTTGGAGTTTTTTGAGTTAAGGTACTGCTCAAAATTTTTCATGTTTAGATTTAGGATTTGTAGCACTGACAAGTCCACGTATTTTAAAAAATATTTGTTTTTTTACTTCTGATCTTTTGAGGTATTATAGCATTGCCCATTCCCTCTCAACACAAAATATAGAAATTTGGTGACTGAAAAGGAAAATTAGTTTTTTATCTATTCATGTGACTTTATGGCTTAAGAATCAAAGTAAAAAGCAGCTTAAGTACATTAAAAAATTGTTAGAACTGGCTACAGAGTGTTTGTCTTAGTCCTCCTAATACAGATTATTAATTGACATATAGTAAAGCAAATTCCCTAAAATAAAAGCTGATGTATCTTTCTAGTCAGTGGAGATGCATATTTGAAGCCTTTAGGCCAAGATTCTGTCCAAGTAGCTGAGGTCCTGAAGTTCTTCAGGGTTCTCCAAAATACCTGCCTTTGCCCGTGGGTTATCTGTGGAACATGCATTAGCAGGGCTGGTTTACTAGACCACTACAATGTAGGTAGAAGTTATATACCTGATTTAGGCAGACTAAATCCCAGTCAATGCACCTTGCAGAACTGCACATTATTATTTAAAATATTTTCACCTGGATCAGGTGCCCAAGGTGAAGGCCAAAATTAATAATCTTATAATGCGCACAGTAAAGTTAATCTGAAAAACAAAATAATATTTTACATTGCATTGAAGTGTTGCTCACTATTAACATTATAGAGCTCAAATAAGCGAGAGTTTTTTCTTTTGAAGAATCTTTCTAAATGCTGTGTATCTTTTAAGAAGCAATGGTGCTGAGGCTGTTATGCTTTTGAACACTAAGTTGTTCAATATTAGTTCTCTTCGCGCTTTTACTATCCTACCTGTCCTGATGACAAAAATTTGCCATAGTGGGCAAGGTGCCAGTATCAACTTCAGCTGTTGTCTTTAGAGAGCATGTGTGTTTGCTCATCGTGTCAGCTGATCGCTGTGTCAGCAGAATAAATCTCTCTTCCATGTCCGTAATTCTCCATCTCTAAATGTACTTGACAGTTGGCTGGCGACCTTAGAAAGTCTTTTCTTCTCTGACTCCACAAGTGGTAGTGTGACTACTGGGAAAATGTTTTGGCAAGGATAATAATAGCTTAAAACATGTTGAAGTTAAAAGCAAACATCTAAATGCATTTGTTGAGATGACACAGATGAGCCACAGTTTATGAAGTCTCACGCACACCTGCAGTAACTGGTACATGAGCAGGCACTGTTTGACTTCTGGTTTGCAAATACTTTTTCCCCAGATCTTTGTTGTTTAAGGAACAGAAGCTGATGTCTAGTGTTTGAATGGATTTCAGGAGCTGGCGAAACAGAGGATATCACATTTCCTTATGTACAGTAAATAGGTTTTGTGACATCCATCAGGAAAACCTCTAAGCATTCTAATGAGATTTATGCTGCTGTCATGGTCTAATGCATTATAAAAGCAAAAAAGGGAAAGTGAATTTTTGTCATGTTTAGAACTGCAGAGGGATTCCCTTGTTCTGCTGAGAGCAGCCTGGGTGTGTGGGTGAATCTTGTGCTCATCCCACGCTCCTAGCTTTGCAGCTCAGCAACCCTTTGCTGCATGTTGTTTGTCACTTTAAGGAAGGCTTATCTCTGGGGATAACAGTAGGGAATGGGGATTTTGATAACTTACCAAAAGGTAGAAGAGGTTGATATGAAACAAAACCAAGACTTCTCTGTGTTATGTTTCTTGTGTTTATTTTTCATCTATGGAGAGTGAGGGATGGAGTTCAGCAGCCATGCTTTTCACTAGATAGAAATTCTTTGCAAGAACGTGATTCCATTAAGATGGAAAACACGAGCATGGCTTTTGGTGTACTGAGCATCCAGGTCAGCATTTCTGTAGCCCCTTAGCTCAAATCCATTAAAGATTATTCAGTTTTCAAATTGTGCCACTAAAATTTTCTGTGCTTATAAGAGACTTAGTGCTGACAAGCTTAGAGAGGGCAGTCAACCTGAACGTGCTGGTGAGCACGGATGGGAATGGGAATGACATATTATTAGAATAACCTTCTGGAAAGCCTAAGAAGCAAGCAAAACATAAGTATAGCAGTTCTTGCTGTTCAAAGCCTTGGCCTATGGCAGACCCTAGGCAGGTTATGGAAGGATAGGTACAAATGGATGTTGGCCCTTGAAAGACCATCGTATCTATTCTACCTATTCTCCATCGTAAAGACACAGGGAGACCCAAAAGGGAATCAAATTTGGATCAAGTCTTACTTCTGCAATATGTTTGACCAGAGGGCAAAGGTGTAGTTAAAATGTGTCTACACTGAGATGGAAAATGAGAGCAGTTTTTGCCATGCCTCTGCAGCCTTCACGGTGAGCTGCCACATGCCAGCTCACACCATGCTGCATTTGGAGTGGCATTTTTTTTGGTTGATAGCTAGCCAAACCCCTCAGCTGCTCATACAAATGGTTCAGTGCAAATCAATGAGATTTTCTAGACACAAGCAGTTAATATTTCAACAAGCAACTGCAGATAAAATTGCTGTGTCAGATTACATGGCAAGGAGAACTATTGCCCTTGTTCAGAAAATTCTGTGCCTGGAAAGTTTTCAGACCTGTCCATTTCAATCATCTGAAAAATTCTGCTTTCAGATCAACTTTGAAATGTTTGGAGTCTCTGTATGCCAGTCTTTTTTTGACATTGTTTTTCTAGTTTGGAAGAATCAGAGGTGAAACAGAGTGTTTTCTACCCCCTGGCAAACCTCAGAAGGCAGGTTACTGCTCCAGACTTTGCTCTGGTTCTGCAACTATCCCAATGTGTATAACTCTGTATTAGGATAAGAGGTCATTATTATCACTCAGGTCCTCCTGCTAAACTTCTTGCTAGACACTCTATTTACACAAGCATGTTCATGCATGTGTGGATGCCATTTTGGTTTTCCAGCTGATTTTCCAAGGAGAAGTGGGCCTTTTGCTGCATATTGTTTCCTTTCGTACATGTAGAATTTGTCAGGTTGCCAGAAAATGTCTACTTTGAAACGTATCAGTACAATAACAGTAAAAAAAAGCAGATTCAGTTTTGCACCATGGTTTGATTCAACAAACTGTATTTTTATAAAGAAATAGCTTGATTCTGCTGTAAAAAACATGCCAGCAAAGCACAGCAGCTTCTTCTACTTCTCCCCACCCACATTTCTGCCATTTTTGCCCCCACTCTCCTAAATATGTGTATGTCACCCAAAGGACATAGTCCTGGGCTTTCGGCCAATATCCTGGGCTCGAATTCCCATATAAAAAAGCATTTACTTAGGAGAATAATATAATGTGGCAGTCGGTAGGCACAATACTACCTCTACTGCCAGAATGTACTGACTCTAAATGAAGCTGTGGCAGATGGCCTGAAATGTTTCAGTGCTTCCTTTCTTTAGACTAGGATTACCCAATTAATTTATACTCCAGTGCATTGAGTCATTTACCCGGTTCTGGTCAGACAGGTGAGGTGCACTGGATCTAGCTTTGCTGGACCAAGCAGGGGCTGCAGGTGGGGTAGGAGCAGTGTACAGCAGGCTCCTGGTGGGGCCAGATGAGTGAGAAGGACTATGGGATCATCCCTCAGGACACAAGGGACAACACCCGTTGAAACAAGAACAAATGGACTCCTGGCTTGGATTGTGACTGAGTCCACCATTTGAGCAGCCCTGTTTTAGATAAGGGTGGCACTTCCCTTGGTAATGATGCTTTTCTGTGAGCTATACCTGCAGAAGTAGCTTTATGTTACTATTAAACGTTGTCCTCATGCATGGTGCTTGGTAGATAGGGCAAAAGGCCAGTAGGACCTTCCTGTTGTTGTGATTAGGGAAATCCATAACTGAACAAAAAGGTTATTTTCATTAAGAAAGTGATGACGCATAGGGAGATTTGGTATAGCTTGGGGAAAATTATGGAGAAGAATGAGTCAAATATCAAGATTTTGAGGTTTTGGACAGACAGAGGCTAGTACAATCATACCTAGTGTGACAGAATAGTTGGCAGAGAAAAATGAGCAGCTATCATTTTGCTAGGTTTATTAGGAGTGACTTTGATGTGTAGCCTAGTAAATACCGTCCATCAGACCAGAATTAGGACAGCTGAATATTACTGGAATAGCTCAAGGAAAATGTCCTCATCTCGTCTCTTCTCCGGGTACGTGTTTTTACTTGGTTAAGAAAAGTCAGTGGAATTGCATTTAAAAGTGTTGTCATTTCACAGTCTGTCACAGGGCTTTTGCCAGCTCCCCTCAAAAGGAGTTGGTGCCTAGAACTGTGCCAGCTGGTTGATCTGATCATCCCGTCACTTTACTAGAAAATCTAAATATACAGCAGTATGAGCTGAAATATGTCTGCTGTCCTGTTCTGCAACTATTCGGCATTTGAATGAAGAACTACTTTCACGTTAAAGCAGTGCTGAAGCTCTCTCTATCTTTCTATTCTTTAGGTTGTCATTTTGTATTTTGAGCCAAGTGTATTTCGCTGTGTTCTCCTAAGATGGGTTCGTCTTCTGGGCTTTGCTACTGTTTATGGAACTGTGACGCTCAAGCTGCACAGGTATTTCACATATTATTAATTTCCATCTCTGTGGGAGTATGTGCAATCTGTGTGGGTGCTTAGATGGAAGAGCTTCAAATATTATCATAAACAAGTACCGTTTCTGATTTTTAAAATCACTCTGTATTTCTCCTCATTATTCCTGCTCAAATTGTATGCTACTAGTCCAAGTAGAGAGCTATGAATGCAGAGAGGAATTGATGAAATATATATATATATATAAGCTGTAAAATTGTGCAAGAACCCCTTTTCATAGGTGGATATATTTTCCTTGAATATAGAAAAATATAGAAGTGTTTGTAGAGTGTTCAAAGGTGTTCAAAAGTTCCCCTGTAAAGTGTTCATGGAGAGATGCTTTCTAAGATGCTTTACACAGAGCAATGGCAGGTAAAACAGTACACTATGGTGTATATATTTACTATGTTTTCTTATGGCTTATAAGTCAAGGGCTGCTTTCTTCAGGCAATCACAGTACACAGGCTACACACTCACAAGCACCAGTTCCTGCCAGCAAAAATGTGTAGGAAATTCTGTGTTCCATGGGGCTGGCAGTGCATTCATGTGTGATTCAAAGATTAAGATTCAGAGACCCAACCTCAATTCCCACTTCTACACTCCCCTTAAAAATATCTGTGTGTGCTGGATAAAATCCTAATGCTTTTTCCTCTTTAAACTTTAGTGAAAAAAATTACTGATAGATTCTGTAAGTATTTTTATTGAAGCAAAGAGTTAGCCAGAATGTTTATATTGATACTTGGACACCTTGTATGAAGTAGACTTGCTCACCTTTTAATCTTATTTTCATTACTGTGTTGACATGTTAAACAGAGGAGGTTTGATATTATGCTCATATAATTAGCATATCTTGTGTTTCATGTTGTGCTATTGACTTGTCACATTTTAGGTGGAAAACCCTGCTTTCCCATTGAAGTAGAGCCTTCTCTTGCAGCTCCCTTTTATTCATGTCCCTAGTTACAAGTGTAAGCTTTGGCTGATAAACTCTGACTGTATAATGCTATGTCTGGCTACATCTCTGCATTGAAATTTGTCCAGAAAATCCCACACCCTCATGGTATTTTCTGCAATGAACAATATCTGATGCAAAAAGAATAACAACTAGAGCACTATAGAAAGGATAGAACTGGTGGCTTTGCTTGGATGGTTTGTTATGTGTAGCTCAGCTATATAGAGAAACAGCCTAAGACTATGGAAGACTCACATTGTCGTTGCAGTTCTGCTACCCTGACAGGTTGTTTGTATGATTTTACATGATGTGAGGAAGTAAGATCCTGAGAGGGCAGTTGATCTTCCATTTATATGAAGTGAAGACAGGCTACAAAACTTGGCGGAAAAATCTTGTGCTTCTGCTTTGCTCATTCAGCTGTTTGGTGTTACTTGGCACCTGTGCTGACAGTGTCAGCAAACGGGACAAAGATTGAATAAGAAACCAAAAACGAACTACACCCTCATCAGCACAAAACAATGAAGGCTAGCAGCAGACTGGACTCTATCAACAGGACAACAACCAGAGAATGATTGTTCTCCTTTACTCGGCATGCCTTAGACCATATGTGCAATGCTGTGTCCGGTTTTGGACTCTCCCAAAACATCAGTGAACTTGAGTAAGTTCAGTGAAAGGGTTTGAGTGAGCTCAAGATAGTCAGGGCTTGGAGCACTTGCCCTGCATGTAGAAGTTGAGGGAACAGGGCTTGTTCAGCCTGGAGAAGAGAAGGCATTGGAGGGACCTAACAGCATCTATCCGACACCTACGAGGAGGTTACTGAGAAGATGGAGCCGTGCTCTTTACAGCGATGTATATGGGAGAATGAAAGAAAATGATAAATTGAAATTGGAGATTTAAACTTTATACAATATAAATTAGCATCAGGATCAATATTATACAAGGAAAACATTTTCACTATCAGAGTAATTAAGCAGTGGAGCTGGTTGCCTTGGAGGTTGTGAATTTCCGTGCTTGGAGATTTTCAAGACCCAACTGGAAAAAGCCCTGAGCAATTTGGTCTGGATTCGGTGTTAAGTCTGCTATGAGCACTGTATGACCTTCTGAGATAATTCCAGCCTGAATAATTTATGTATTTCTTTGTGAATCATAAAGAGAAAAAAAACCCCTTATTTAGTATATTAATCTAGAATTGCTTTGTCTGGGAATCTATCTTTGTTTTCCACCCAGGTATCCTGACCATTCATGTCCTACATGCAGGATATTGTGGTCTTCTTTCAGTACTGAATATTTCAGTTGGGGATTGTGCCTTGCAAAAGACTGAGTCAAGTTGGATAAATGGTTTTTTTATATACGTTTGCAACAGTTATGCTAATTAGGAATAATATGATGCTAATAGCAATTTGGTAGAAAATTTTTGGCAGATCTAATTTAATCCACAGTCATTGCAGGGATGAAGAATGGCTTACTGCAGACACCACAAATTCTCAGGACAAGCACTGTTCCCTGCTGCAGGTAGCCTGTCTTGCCTGGGGGAAGAACTGATTGCTAGCAAGGAACTTGTGATTTTTCCAAGTTTAATGGGAAAAACAATATTGTGTAAAAGCAGCTGTTAATGATGACCAGAAAGTCTAAAGCTGTTTTTCTCAACAAATGAGGTGATTTGAGTAGCACTGGAGCATGAAGGTTATCCAAAGCCAGGTAGGAGGCACTGGAAACACTTGTTTTCTCTGTGGCTTTTTTTTCCCCTAACTCTCCACATGCTGAGGAGGTCTTTGAGGTTTTGTTACGGTCAGGCACCAAGGAAAAATCAGAAAAGTAGCCAAAAGCTGATGTTTAAGGAAGAATAAAAGAATAGAGAAGTCAGGTACTGATTCATTCTTTGAACACCCATCACAGTCAATTTCTGCAGTGCCTCATTTTAAATTGCCTCTTTCTTATTCATTGTGCATTGTTAAAATAATGAGCTGAAGTTTATAGGTGTGGAAGGATGGGGGTAAGGAAATGAGCTTAATTTAAGAGATCTAGCTGTAGAGCCATGAACATAAAATTCAGTACTTAACAACGAATTCTTCAAAATAATTATTTCAAGAAATAATGATGTTTCAAATGTAACCTTTTGAGTTTAAAATAGCTGCTAATGTTGCATCTTCCAGTATATTTCTGTGACTGAAGACTCTCTGTGTCCTTTTTCAAGCCTTGTATTTTATGAACAGATTATCTCATTATTTTTAATATTTTGTGAACATCTACCATCTTGGTGTCAAGATTAATACAGAATTCTTAATTCTGGATTAAAGAATAAGAATGGAAGAAGGCTATAGGTATATACATACAGACATACGTGTATGTGTATACATAGGATAGCTTAGACATTTTGGAAAATGAAACCCAGGAACGGGGTCTCGAGTTTGTGTAAGTTTCCATTTCTTATATTACTAAGAGAAAAAGAAGAGAGTAGGGAATTGAGGAGAATGAGAAGGTATGGAGAAGGTAATGTTGCAGGTATGGAAAATAAGACAATGACATACTATGGCTTCTTTGTGAGTAGTGGTGGTGGGATGGGCTTGTTAGTGGGGAGACAAGAAGATGTTAACACTATGAGGCAATTCTGCTCTTCATGTAAGTGCTGTGCAAAGATTGCATTACTATGCCTTACCACCTTGTACAGTCGGAGCAAGTAGTGACCCTTCCTACAGATCTTTGCAGGTGATAAAGAAAGGAAGAGAAGAGCAGTGTGGTACTGTACAATGCAGCGTGTCGTGTGTCACGGTTCAGTATCTTACAGAAGAGGAAACTCCTGCCTAGCAGAGAAACCAAAGAAGATGTCAGTTTGCTTCTTGAAGCACTTGGATGGAAGTGTGCATTGATGTGAGAACATGAAAGAGGAAGACATGGCATCTTGTAGCTAAGGGAAGGAAAGAACATACAGATGAGCCTGTCTAGAAGTGGCTGGTGGGAACATGGTGCAGAAAGGGACAGAAAGTACCTCAGTAGCTGGAGCCTGTACAGCTGATTGGTCCTAGGCCAGTATTTCACAGTTCATAGTGCCAATGGATGGTAGTTCCATAGTACCAAAAGATTCCATAGTGCAAATACACCACTACTCAATGTTTCCATTAAAAGGGGCACTAGGGGTGAAGCACTGCAGAGAGAAGTTCTGTCTTGGAGTAGTGGTTACTGCATAACCTCAGTTTAGGTGGGCAAGGCAAGTGAGATGGGCATCAGCTGTAGTGGTGAGCTACCCTTTCTTTTGAAATGAGCCAGGTACTTGTAGTCATTTTGGTTGTACACTCCAGAAAAGTGGGAGATTTAATTTCTATCCAATTATTTGCTTTTTTCTTATGGAAGGTAAGTGTGAAGTCGCTTCAGGCAGATGCATTCACTGTTGGATTTTGCCACTGGATGTGGTCTGTAGTGGTTGTTCTCCAGTGTGAAACAAAACAGGGAAAAATTGTTTCAGAGGCAGATACTGCTGTTGCAGAAATGCAGTGTCCTGAGCTCTGGTCTGATACTGCCTTGTGGAATTGTTTGATGTTTTATTGCTTTAACTTGACTGGCAAGATTAGGTACTTCAGTCTGTTTTCGAAGCAGGAAAAGAGGTGGTTTGGTCAAGCTGTAAAGATGGTTACACTGCAGGAGTTTACTGTAACCATTCTGATCATTTGTCTTTCTCTTCCCTGGAAGTAGCCTATTTTATCACTTGAGAAGTTTGATCTTTGTTATGTTTGTGCAGCTCTAAATTTTGTAACTCTAGTTCCTGTGATCTTATGGCAAATGCTCAGGGGCAGCTATTCCTGGTTTTTTATATATTCCTAAAAAATAAATCACAGCATCAGATGTGAGAAAGCAAGTGACCTGTCACTGTGAACTCCCTTCTAAAGACTGACCATCCTTAGACAAATTTCCTATGAATATTATATGGGTGTATGCTACAGGATCTATTCCATGATTGTTTGTGCTGAAACTTGCTATAGATCTCACCCAGGCCTTGGAAGGAGGATTTGTCTGCCTCTCCTTCTGAGGGATCTGTGGAACTGTATAGAAATGAGTGATTTTCCCCTCTCCTCCTCCTGAAAGAAGGCAGGCTGCAACTTGGATTAGAATTGACCCCAAGATTCGTAAACTTTAAAGTACTCCTCTCCTGAGAGAGATGACTTTTTGTAGGAGCTGTGTTTGAACAGATAAAACAGATAAAAACTCATGTTAGTTTTATGCAGTTACATAATAAAGGTGTAATCTCAAGTTGTCTGCTTAACTTTAATTCCTGATAACACAAACAAAGCTCAGTGACACCACATTTCTGTTCTTCCATGCAACCTCGTGGAAGGAGGTTCAATGCGCAGTTTCCCTGGTCTCTGACTGCATTTTCTTAAGCAGGAGAAGGGAAGGAGTATGAGAACAGACATGAAGGTGCCATCAGAGAAGCAGTAAGCGCTGTGTGTGGCATAAGTCTGTGCAGATTCCTGGAGAGAGGGAAATGAAGATGTGAAGACATTTTTCTGGAGATGGGAGAGATATCCAATGTGAAGCCATGGCTGAAGACTGTTGCCCAAGCACTGCTTTTTGTCATTGTGACTTCAGGAAGAAGGGCAGCTGGACTTTTGAAAATAAACATCCTGCACTGAGAAGATATTTGTTTTGTACTGCCAGTTTCTCTTCTGAAAGGAGAATTAACTTGAGAAGGTTCCAAAATTTGCCAGTGCTTGGCAGAGAATGGCTCACAGCCATATACGTTTTGTTGTGGGCTGCTGGAGCTCCGTGCCTCTTTGATGCTCTTGCAGCTGTAGCTCCCTGTTCTGCCTTTTCTCTTCAATTTGTTCATGTGAGAGCTCCATGATGCTGCTTTGAATATCAGAGCCAGCAGCAGTGCAGAAACTGTAAGGATTAAAAAAGAGCTTTCCTGCATTACTGTCACTTCATCGGCAGCTTCATTTTCTTGTAGCGATGATTCAGATGAGAGGGAGGTACCTAGCTTCAACTAGAAGAGACACAGGGAAAAAAGAAGGGCATCAAGTACTTTTTCTGCTTATTATTAACTTAATTTAATTAAGAAAAAGTAAATCTTCCATGAGAGCAGGGCATCCCTGTCCTCTTCCACTGCTTTTTCTGCATGTAACACATTTACCCATCTTTGAACAAGGAAAGCAGTACATGGAAAATGTACATGGATTCTTCTGTCATTTGCATGATTTGAAGCTCCAGTGCTTCTTTTTATGAAAAACAATAGTTCAAAGATAGCAGTGAAGAACAGGTTGTATGCACTAAGTCCTACAAAGCTCTGTGAAAAACAGAGTTAGGGTGGAAAACAGACCTTGTGAATGTTCCTGCAGAGCGAAGGCTGAAACCCGCAGCATCAGCAGGTCCCTCTCCGCGTGATGTGCCCTGAGCAGTCAGCAGGCACGTGCCGGTCGCTGCTCCCAGGCTGTGCCTTGTGCCCAGCTGCTGGAGGAGACCTCGGCAGAGAAATGAGGGCTTTAAGGGCTGGGGGCAGAGTGAAAGGCTGGGAGATACAGTTTAGGGACGAAGGGAGTTGGACTCGCTGCAAAAGTGTGTGCACATACAGTAGGAGTTCGTAAGGAATGAAGTTTCACTAACTAGACTGGTCATGGAAAAATCTGTTTTCTTGTTAGTATGTCTTAACCTAATTAATTCGTTTCCTGAGTATATTTAATTTTTCTTGCCTGCTGCAAACCTGTGCTAGTTTGTTTATTTACTTTTATGGTATACAGAAAACCAGGGCTTTAGACTACAGCTCAGAGAGTTTTGTAAATTCCATATTGCATTCCTGTGTGATGCACATTCAAGATGAAATTCTCATTTTCATAGCTCTCCTAGATTAGAGTCACATTCTGTTTTCTTGTGTTTTTTTTCCCCAATAAAATCTGCATTATTAAAATCGTATTTAGCTCTTTTGTATCCCTGCCATCCTTAAGCAATAACTAACCTTAACTAGACAGCATTATGATTGTTTCATATTTCTGAATAAAATATCTACTTTCATATGTATAAACCAATAAAATGTATCCCAGCTGTTTCAAAGAACCTCAGTGCAGAATTAATCTTGATGGAGAACAGTGTAGAAGTGGGACTAATAAACATTATCTTTAAGCAAAAAAATCAGCGGCATATAGAGTACCTAAGATTCTTAGAGCACTGTGATACTGAAAATATTCTCATACATATTCCTATTAATATTTAATTCATATTAAAATATTGTAGATACAGCTGTACAGTTCCATGGGCTGTTTTTTTTAATCACCTTAATATAGCACAGATTCTGCTTTGATTCTGCTTTATCATAGTAGACCGAGTTTGGCTAGGAAAGTTCAAAGAACAGATAAAGTATCTGGTGTTTTAATATTAAATTATACTGCTATCATGATTAGAAAAAAACCCAGCAGTGGTTGGAATGCCCTCCACAGTGATCCACAGGTATCACAAGACCTTTCAGATGTCTTTTGATGGCATGCAAGAGCACCATGGCAGATAATGTGAGAAAGGACTGGTTTTGCACATCAGATTACATGATAGCAGAAGGATTTCAGAACTGGTGCTGGAACCCATCCTTTTAGAGACTGTATCCATGTCCAGGACCCCCTCAGATGTCAAAACTTTGTGCTGGTGCAATACAGCACCATTTTCCTTCCAGGTAGGCATGCATTTGCACATGCGTTTGCAATACAAGTAATGTAGTTCTACAAACTGGCTTTTTTCTCCTTATGTGGGAAGAACAGAATTGGTCAGTGGAACAAAGTATCTGCTGCCTGTCTGTTGGGTGGGATTATGGCATGAAAGAGAAACCAGGCATTACAGTACATGAGTTATAGGGTATTTGTGGAGGCGTGTGAAGAGGGAGTTAACTATATGACTCACACTCCATGAGCAAGGGCTGATCACAGTTAAGTGGAAGCAGAGATTTGCAGTGAAAAAGGGGAGGCTTCTGGTGGGCTACTGTGAAGGATCAGGAGTAAGCCTGATACTATTTAGCAATCAGTTGCAATGAAGTACCAGGCACAAAATAATAAGTCATAAAATTTGTGGATAACACAAAGCTTGGTGAAATGGTAAATTTTGTTTCAGAAAGGGTAGTAATGAAATGTAATCTTTATTGTATGGCAACTTGGTTGCACTTGAATACAGCCAAAAAGCAAATTATAGTTAGGGACTAGTTAAAGGCACAAAATTGAGGAGAAGAGGAATTTTAAAGGTTATTAGTAGAGAATTGATTTAACAGCAGGAGGTGACACCTTTGAGACTAATACAAATGCACTATGTGCTGTTCCTGAGATGTGCTTTTAAAGGAGGTGTGCAATAGATGGCTGTGCTGTATTTGAGAACTGGGAAATGTACTTGATACTGTGAAACCTAATCTGTTTTTTAGATCAGTGGGAAGACTGAGAGATGACTTCTTGTGTGGTGTATAAACAAGCAGGGAGTGAAAAAGTAGTCACAAAAGACTCTTTAATCTATTGGACTGAGGTTTAATAAAACCTGGTAGCTGGAAGCCAACACCAGAGAAATTCAAATGAGCAATCTGGCACAAATTCTTCTCAGAAGGGTGCTTAGCTATTGAAAAACATAACAAGAGAAATGAGGAGTTTTTGTGCTGCTTTAAGTTCAAGACTGAATCCCTCCTTGGAAGATATTCTATAGTTAACTACTACTACAAATTACAGGAGTTTCTATAGGAAAATATAATGATCTGTGTTATACAACTGATAAAGCTGTGTAATTTAGTCCTATATTTGGCCTTTATCTTACAAACATGCAATAGAAATGGAAGCATTCATGAACTTTGCTTGTCTGTACTTTTTTCAAATGCTTTGGAGAATATGGCTGCAATGGGTCTATTGAGAAATTAATCATATTTGTAAATTGAAATGGCACATTTATAGTTGTACTATTTAATGGGATACACCTGCTGGTTTGAAATTTGTCCTGATCACTTGCCCTAATGCACACCTTGAGTACTGGGAAAACTGGTGCCTGAACCAAATATTCCCAGGTATTTGTTGCTCTTTTCTGGATTGTGAAGGCCAAAAATTGCCATTATGTTCTTGAAAGATTGCATCTTTATCTTACCAGCTGTAACCAACTATTGGTGACATAAAATGCTGTGTTGCCATGTTGTAACATACACAGCAGTAAAGCTTGTCAGTGTTCTACCAGTCTGCAGGTGGGTGAGTTATCTTCATATATGCTTTTCTGAAAGATATCCAAGGTGCTCTAAGAATTTTAGACTTCATGTCTTAGAAACATGATCTGAGCTGAAAAGGCCAAGACAACACTGACTTGATTGTTTGAAGTTCAGGAATACATAGTAGGTCTTGAAGAAATCTTCGGTATTTACTAACACACTTGGAAGTATCAAGCTATTCCTTGTAGATCTAATCTAATATTTTCAATTTAAAATTACCACAAAAAATTGTATTAAAAATGGAAACTCTTTTGCTATTGCAGAGTGTTACAGTACTGGCAGGTTTTACAGGCAGCTGAGTTTTGGATTTTCTTGACTTGAGCCCTTTCATGTGCACAATGTGAGCCTCTGTACATAATTGCAGTTAGTTGTATATGGTTCAAGTTCTGGGCAAATCTAAAAATACTAGCAGTTAATAATCAATGTAAAATTTTGAGTGCCTATTTCTAATGCTTGAATTCATTTAGCTAGCAACACTGAATTACTCAAGGGCCTCTGGGTCTCTTTTCAGCCATCACCAATGTTACCCTCTGGCAGATCATAGCAGTGCAGTGGTCCTGGTGGAGCCATGTTCTGCACTTGGCCTCTGCAACAGCAACATCTGTTAGTCTTTCAAGATCTTCTTGGGCAAAACAATCTCTCTCCTCCCTTTCTGGGATTTCAGGGAGATGCTGCCTGTTCCTCCTCCCAGGTGTGCCTAGGGGAGGTTACAGCTCTGTGTGAGTGCAGGGCCGCTGGTGGTGAAGCCCCTGCTGTGGGCAGCCTCTGCCTCAAGCGTTGGTTTGCACAGGGTTGTTGGGAAGTGGCAGCCACTCTTGTGATCACAAATCTTCCTAAGCTTTTTGTTTCTCCTTTTCTATCTTTTTATATATCCATTAAACCCCTCTGACTCTGGCATCAGTTTTTACTGGTGCAGGCATTCTTGTTTTCAGCTTTCTATTCTAAAAGATTGCAGGCAGCAGCAACCAGGGATTCATTGGTGCTGCTTGTTGCTGTATGTGGACCAAGGTCTTTCTCTGATACGTTTTTCATCGTTACTCTGACATAGTTTTCTACTGTTCAATTGTGAATAATGCTAACTGGCATGACATATCTGAAGTCATGCTTCAGTTCAACCTTTGTGAACTCATGGCCTCTAAACAAGGGCCAATGAATGTCAGAAGGTACCATAGAAGTTTCACCAGGGCTAGTAAAAAGAGGGTTGATATGTGTAATCAGGGAAGCTTGGTACCACTGTCTCACTGAAATAAGGCTAAAAATCTGTGAACTGTTTATTTCCAGATGTTGCAATCAAAATTGTGTGCACATTTTTGCAGATCTTCTGTTCTGTTTGACTTCCTTTCTAGTTTCAGCATGTGACAGGCTTTTAGAACTTTTTTCATGCTACTGTTCATACCTGTTTGGTAAAGTTGTATATTTAATTTTATATTTGAACTTATTTTTTATTAAACTCTATTTTGTAGCTCTCCTATGGTTTCCTTCAGTCTGTAAATGACCATCATACATTCCTTCTGACATATTTCTCTAGCACCTCAGAAATCACTCTCTTGTTGGCTTTGAACAAAACTCCATATACTGCTGAGAGCCCTAAAACTGATAAAAGAGCTGGAATTACACTGTCCCAGCCATCCCTTAGTAACAGCCTTAATTACTTTATGCAGGATCTCTCCTCAGCAGTAAGTCTGCCTTCTATCTTAGACTGGACAGGCTTTTTTTTCCTTTTAAATCAGATTAACATAATCCAGCTCTGGACTTCGCTCCTCTGCACTTTTTCAAATGCTTTGGAGAATGTGGCTGCAATAACCAAATCTCTTCCAAGTTTTATTCAGTTTGCAAATCATAGTTTGCTAGTTGAGAAAATAGCTTATGTATTGCTCTGGAAACCTTGTCGGTGGTGTGGTCTACAAGAAAACTGGAGAGGGACTTTGTACAAGGGCATGTAATGATAGGACAACGGGTAGATTCAACTTAGGTGTAAGGAAGAAATTCTTCACCATGAGTGTGGTGAGGCACTGGAACAGGTTGCCCAGAGAAATTGTGGATGCCCCGTCCCTGGAAGTGTTCAAGGCCAGGCAGATGGGGCTTTGGGCAAACAGGTCTAGTGGGAGGTGTCCCTGCCCATGGCAGGGAGGTTGGAACTAGATGGTCTTTAAGGTCCTTTCCAACCCCAACCATTCTATGATTCATGACTGTTAAATTCTTTTTAGAGGTAGCAATTGATGTCTTCTGGTGAGTATCAGCTAGCATTGGTGTCTGATGAATAAGAACCTATTATACCCATGAAAAAGAGACATTGACCGTTCTACCATTTGAATGTATTAAAATACAGGATTTTGCGAGAACATATATTATGTAATGTTCAGTTTTGTCTGTGGATCGGTCTCTTTTTAGGAAACTTTTTCAGTGTCCCTCCTTAGAAATATTGGGCGGCACTCAGTTCAATTTGTTTGCTTCCTATGATGATACCTCAGGGCTGGAAGCCCCATAAACAAACTTGTATTGTTCTTCACATTCTTTATCAGGATTTGCACTCAAATCTGCTGCACAGCTGCACCATCAGGGTCACTGGTGGCTAATTCTGGAATCCCAGTAATTCCCTTCTGAGTTTTTTCAATCAGATGTCAGTCACAACAAGGTCTGCTACTCAGCTGCTCCACCACAAATAACCAATTCTTCACTGTAGGTATGTTACAAACCCCTTTGTTCCCACCTTCTTTGGGATGTCTATTTAAAATAACACTTTTCTGCAGAAAGTCCTGCACTTTCAAATTTGAGTGTAGCAGTTTTGTAGCCAGCTGTCACTGGCTATGACTGCTGCTCAGTGTTCCTGGTTGCATGTGCATAGCTTCCCTGGGTTCAAAGGGTTTACAGTTCCAACTCCAGGCACCTTAACTGCTTCTTCAGCTGACAAAGAGAGGTTGACCACAGAGAACCAGAAGTTGTCTGTGTTTTGTTTGTTTTCCTTCTGCAGTGGTCAGAAATCATGCAGAGCTCAAATTGGCACAATCCAATCTGCGCAGCACAGTAGGAGGGACACGGCCACCAGCTGCAGTCTCCTTCTGCCAGACCTTCCTAAAGGCACAGCTCCCCACAGCTGGCAAGCACATTCTTGTACAGAGGTGCATAGTGTCCAGAATGGGATGTGTCAGTTAAACCTGCAGGCTGGCCAGAGTGCACAGGCTTTCTGGAACAAACAAAAAAACCAACCCAAAGCCCTTTAGGCACTGTGAGCCTTTTTGTAAGAAAAAAGATAGAATTTTACAAATCAAGTCAGTAAGATTTTTTTCCTGCACCTTGTTACTAGAAGCATAGTGACTGTATTAAAGCCACTGACAGAGATCATCCAGAAAACCTCTTAACAGTACTATCTATCCCAAGTCTCAAAAGTGTTTCCTGCTGGGCTTCCCAGCTCCTGGAATAAACACAAGACTGTCAGGAATACCAAAACTGAGTAACCTGAAAGATACTGGAAATCAAACTGAATGAGACTGATTTTGTAGCTATGTTCTCAGAAAGCAGTGAGCAGTTAAGCCTAGCTGTTTCCTAGCTTGTTGCAGCCTGGATGCAGCCCTGGCAGGCTTGGATGTATGAGGAGCTGGCAGTAAGCCCTGCCCTGGGAAGCCTTATCTCTGTCATCATGCATCTGCATTAGCATGCAAAGTCAGTCATCAATGTCATTTGCAAGACTTGTCAGATGATAGAGTACAGAAACCAAATGATGTATCTCAAGACTATTTTCAGAAAAAACAAGCCATGTTTTCCATTCTGTTTTGTCTCTGTGTTCAGATAGACTGGGCTAATTGGTTTTGTTTTCATCTTCATGCTATGTTGAACACCACATTTAAGCTGCTTGCTATATTCAAGAGTCCAAATCTGTTTCTTGTGTGATTAGCTCTTGTTGCATGGATGTCACTGAGTCTGAATTTGGGTCAATGTCTGACTATTAATAAGAAAGAAGTCTTATTAATTGCCCCTTTTTTCCCTGTTTGTTTCTTTGGGTTACTTGGTTGTGTAGCAAGGTCGTTGCCACTGCATTTCTTAGCACTATTTGATGTCTTTCTGATTGGAATATTTCTGTTTAAACAACTACTATTTAAAAAAAAATCATGGCTATCAACACTTTCCTGATTGCCATTTTGTTGTCTGTAGAGTCTTGTTGCTGTGTGTGGGTAGATTGCCTGGGTCTGCATCTTTTACACCTTTTACATTTGATTTCAGTGAGAATCTCTGGGTGTTTTATCTGTCTCATAGCAAAAAAACCTTTCCTCTTTCTTCCTGAAAATTGTGGCATTTAGATTAGCTTTTCTGTATGCTTGCTTAATGCTCTTTCAGAACAGCAGAATAATTTTAATTCAGTTTATCTTTAAATAGACACATTATTCTTGGTTTTCTAGATTGACTTAGAACTCTTGACAACTAAACCTTTGACCATAATTTAAGTTCTCATTTTTGCCATTATTTTATGGTGAACACGCAAAGCAACACTTTTCAGAATTCAGCTTGTCAGATGATGCTATTTCGTCCTGTGCATATGAGAGGAAAAAGGGAAGATGGGAGTTAGTGTTTCTTGCAGTTGATTTTTTAACTTGAATATTTTATTGCAGAATGACAAATGTACAGAATGTTTCATTTATTTATTGAAAATGTATGTTGCATTGATGTATATAACCTTGCAGGGGAGTATGAGTATTGCATTACTCTCTTCATTAGAATTGGTGACGGTGTTGTCTAGTAATAAATTTGGAAAATAAAATTGAAAAGCTGTACTTTAGTGGGCTCCGGAGAGCAGAATTTGTGATACTTTGTAGAATATTCAATCAAAACTCTGAAGAAGTTCATAGAACAAGTTATACAAAAGAGCTTCTAATGCTAACTGTACTTCTAATGCTAATACACTTCTATAGCATATTAAATCTTAAGATTTAAGATCTGAATAAAAAGCTTGTTGCAGAAAACATACTACGAAAATATCAGTGACTTCTGAGTTTCTTCCATATATATCTATATACTGACTACACAAAGATTACAGAGTCACAAAAGAGTTGAAGTTGGCAAGGACCTCTGGAGATCATATAGTCCAGAGAGCCTGCTCAGAGCAGGCTCTGCCAGAGCAGGATGCTCAGAGCCATGTACTATTAGGTTCTGAATTTCTCTGAGGACAGAGATCCACAGCCTCTCTTGGCCACCTATTCTAGCATCTGAGCACATTCACAGAAAAAAAGGTTTTTCTGCTGTATAAATAAAATTTCCTGGATTTCAGTTTGTGCCGATTGCCTCTCATCTTGTCACAAGGCTCCACTGAGAAGAGTCTGGCTCCATCTTCTTTACTCCCTCCCATCAGTTATTTATTTACATTGATAAGATTCTCACTGAGCCTTCTCTTCTCCAGGCTGAATAGTCCCAGCCTGCTTAGCCTCTCCCCTTATGACACATGCTCAAGTCCTTTAATCATCTTTGTGGCCCTTCACTGGCCTCAGCTCTAGTATGTCCATGTCTGTTTTGTACCAGGGAGCCCAGAACTGGACACAGCACCCCAGGTGTGGCCTCAACAATGCCAAATAGAGGGATAGGACCACCTCCCTCAGCTTGCTGAACATACTCTGCCTTGTACAGTCCATGAGGCTGCTGGCCTTCTTTCCCACAAGCGTGCATTGCTTGCTCCTGGTCATTTTGGTGTCCATCAGTATACCCAAGTCATCTTCTGCAAAACTGCTTTCCACCCAGCCAGCCCCCAGCATGTACTGCTGCATGGACTTATTCTTGCCCAGCTGCAAGACTCAGTATTTGCTTTTGTTCAACTTTGAGATTGCTCATTTCTCCAGCCTGTTTCGGTCCCCCTGAATGGCAGCAAAACCATCTGGTCTCTCAGCTACTCCTCCTGGTTTTGTACTGTCTGCACACTTCTTGAGGGTGCACTCTGCTCCTTGGTCTAGGTCATCAGTGAAAAGGTTAAACAGTGTATGCCCCAGTATCAGTCCCTGGGGTACACAACTAGTGACTGGCCTACAAAGGGACTTCTTGCTGATAATCTGAGTCTGGCAGTTCAGCCAGATATAGGTCGAGTTCACTGTCCATTTGTATCACCTGTATTTCATCAGCTTGTCCATGAGGATTTTATAGAAAACAGTGATAGTCAAGATAAACAACATCCACTGTTCTTCCCTCAGCAAGCCAGTCTTCTCCCTGCAGAAGACTATCAGGTCAGTCAAGCATGATTTCTTCATAGATCTGTGCTGACTACTCACAGTCACTTTGTCCTTCATATGTTTGGAAAAGGTTCCAAGGAAGATTTATTTCTATCACCTTCCCAAGGATTGGGATGAGTTTGATCAGCCTGTAATTCCTGAGATCCTTCTTGCCTTTCTTGAACATGAGAGCAACATTTGCCTCTTTCCAGTCAATAGGAGTCTCCCCTGATCACCATGACCTTTCAAAGAATATTAAGAGTGGCCTTGCAGTGATTTTGGCCACATCTTGTCATATCCCATGCGTGGACTTCAGTTCACATAAGTATTCCCTAAGCTGATTTTTCTCCATCTAAGTTAAATCTTCCTTGCTACAGAGGACCTGGGATTCCTGAAAGCAAGTCCTACTAGTAAAGGCTGAGATGAAGAAGGCGTTGAGTTTTCGGTCTTTTCTGTGTCATTTGCCACCAGGTCCCTGCATCATTCAGCAGTGGGTCTGCATTTTCCCCAGACTTTTTTTTTTAGCTGCTGCTGCTGCTGCTGTTACACCTGTAGAAGCCTTTCTTGTTGCCAGTTGAATCTATCCTCACCAAATTGAACTCAAGGTGGATTTTTGGCTTCCCTATATCCATTGCCATATGCTCAGGATCCTGAACTCCACCATTTATGGCCACTGCAGCCAATGTTGTCCCTGACCTTCACAGTCCCACCAGTTCTTCCTTCCCTGTAAATGTGAGGTCCAGCAGAGTGTCTCCCTTCCTTGGCTCCTCAGTCATCTGCATCATGAGTGTGTTCAAGGACTGCCTGTTCTCTCCTGTGTTGCGCTTCCAGCAGATATTGGGGTTGCTGAAGACCCTCATGAGGACTAGGATCTGCAAGCATGAGGCTTCCACCAGTTGTCTGAAGAAGACCTACCTCAGGACTTACTATCTTTGTATTGCAAATCGGTCAATCTGTAGCAGACAGATAAGGTCTCAGCTGGCTCAACCAGTGTCCCAGGGCAGAGCTCCATGCATCCCAGCTGCCCTCTCACAAACTGAGCAACTTGCACTTCCAGTCTGTTCTTCCCAAAGTGCCTGTACCCATCCATGGAGCGCTCCATTCTTGTGATGAGCAGTTATTTTTAATGACACCATTAGTACTGTTGAGGCAGATTCCTATCAGTGTGATATTATGCAGTGCAGGAAAGAGAACAGCAAGTATTTGTCAAGACATGAAACTTTAATTGTTTGCGCAAAATTTAAATTCAGACAGACATTGAGAAACTAGTTTCCAGGAAACCCGTAGCTTCCTCAGAAGTGCTCATGATTACCCTCATTAGCAGTTTTTTTTGATTGCTACACATGCTTACACATATTGAGAATAAACATAGTTGAATGAGCATTTACCTGGCAATAGCTCATGGAAGCTTATGAAAGGATTAATTTTGTTCAGATATTACTGACACTATGCAATGATTCTGGACTTCAATTCTTTACATTTCCTTAAACTGTATGTCGTATTTCCTATGGAGCATTGGAAGAAGAACATACAGAACACCCAGAATGTAATTTATCTGTTCCAGAGCACAAATGTAACTGAGGTTTCAATAACAAATATTAAGTAGCATGTCAGATCCATGCAGAAATAGCATGCACAAAACCATGGGACTGTTCTGCACTACTGTGCACTGTGCTGTTTGCACAAGCTGAGCTGAGACTATTCGGAGCAGAAGAATCCATCCCTCTTCAACTATTTATCAGATGTTGATTTTATATAACTGGGGCTTTTTGGTTGCTGGATATTTTAGTTACTTATTCCTTTACTATAGTATTATAAACAGAAGAGATGCATTCTCCTCTGCATTTGACTTCGCTCTGGTCAGAATTTGTTATCTGCTTTAGCTGAGAAACTGCTGTGCACATACAAATGTTCATTTTCTTTCATGATCATTGCTCTATTTGTTCTTCCATCAGGAGAGGTGTTTGACATACTAGAGTATGAGTGAAATTGGGCCTAAAAAATTCTGTTTTGATCTGTTTACCTTTATTGTAGAATTTCCTTTTTTCTAAGGTTCTTAGTGAGTGCTAGGAAGGAAACATAAATAAGTTGAGCTATGTGTCAGGGAATCTATGTGACTAGCAACTTGATTACCACATCTGTTTGTCCTTTGCATTACTTGCATTCAGAGGAAAAGACAGGAGTTTGAAATAATGAAGGCTTGCAACCTTTTGTCATTGTTCCTTTTGAGAATAGAGAATTAAAAAATGTAATACAAGAAGATTTCCAAAGCAGGGGGAGTTCTGCTGGTAGTACTGCAACATTTAATGGCCATACCTGCACCTCTATATTGCTATTATTTTATGAGAGTCACTGTGCCTCCATACCAGCAACTGGCCTCTTGCTTTCCCCAATGTAGGAGATGCTTAACACAGACCAATAACTTAAAATCCAACTGTACAAAGTCCTAAGTAACCTCCTCTCGTTGATCCAGCTTTGATCAGGAGGGTTGGATTAGGTGATTTCTTAATCTCTCCCTTCCAACCTTGGCTATTCTTACATTCTGTGAATTAATCAACCAGAGACACAGTAACTCCCCATATGCTTGATGAGCTTTAATACCCTTGCCAGGATTTTCATTCCCTTCTGTGTAATCTACTCCAGGTGCACATTTGCAGAGGAATATAGTTAAAAATAACAATATTTTATCACATGGAAATTTTGTCCAAAGAAGTTAGCATTGTTTGTGGTCTCAATTTCTATTGGTGGTAACACTGCTATATCTCTTGACAGATGGAGATGTTCTTGATTTTATCTGTTGGAAGAGTGATTTGAATCTTATCATTTGCAGACAAGCTAAAGAATAAACTTTGCTTTCAAACACACACAAAGTTCTTAGCCATGATACCTGCATGCACACCCACTAAATAAAGTTAATATTATTCCACAAGTGGAAGGAGAACACAAGACTGATAAAGAACTTCTTTTTCAGTAGAGCCGATATAAAACACTGCTGTCTGTCAATCACATTATAAAGTGGCCAACATATATTTTAAAATGGACACAAAACCCTCAACAAATACTGTAACTAAATATTACAGTTATGTGTCTTTCTGCAGCTTTCTCTACCACATTTTATTAAGCCCTGTCAGCTTTGCATTATATAATAAGGGTGTCGGCAGTCAGTACCTCTTCTTTAGCCCTGCTAGAGTATGGAGGTCTGCATTGTGGATATGAGGAGAATCATCTACAGTGAATGTGATTACTCTTTCTTACACCTAAAGGAAGTACAATAGTAGGACAGATTCTTTCTATTACATCTGTGCTGTTTGATTATCTGCCACAGTAATGAGTGCATGTAAACGAGAGCAAAACACATCAAAGCTGGACCTTTCAGTGCATCCTCCGTAGTGTCCTCATGTTTGAAAAGAAATGCAGATATGGGTTGTTCTTGTCCATAATTACTTAACTCTTATTTTGTTAGAAAAAGGTAGATAACTTTGAGGGCTGATAAGTAAGAACTCTGCATGGTTAATTTACGTGGGCTAGTAGAAGAATAGATTTTTTTCCAGACATTAACTGTATTAGTTTGAAGGACAAGCACAAATTTTGGAAATTCCACTATATAAATTTCATCAATGCTTGCTGAATTTCTGGATTGTTTTTTTAGTAAGTTTTCCATATCTGTGCATTATTAGCAATGGAGTTATAAAATTGTGAGGATGATGTGATAAAAAAAAGTGAACATTTATATGGCTTTATTTGCATATAGAAAGGTGCACATACTTCTGGACATCCAATATGAAACCAACTATATGAACCTCAACCAGTTCATTGTAACTTCTAGCACTGAAACATTCTGACAGAAGGAAAGTAAAAGGAAATAAACACACTCCAAAAGATATCAAAGAAATAGAAGGACATAAAAATGGTGATCTATTACAGTTTATAAAGATGTGAGAGGTTCTTGTCCCTTCAATTGCTAACATTTGCTTTCTGTCCCTGTAATAATGAATTGCCATTTTTAAGTAGTGTGTGGGAATGTCACAGCAGAAAAGGAAACAAGTGCTGGCAAGTAAATTTGTGAGGAGATACTTCTGTGCCAAAAGATTTTGTGCATAGTGCTTTAGTGAGTGCTTCACAGATATAGTACTTCTCCTGGTCTCTTTCTTTTCACTGGAATTTTTTCAAGGTAATATACTTAAACCAGTTTATTTTGAAAAACACTTCTCTTGAGTGCCCTCTGACAGTGCAGCTAGACCCACAGTCAGTGACACCTGCAAGCTGTCAGTGACACCTTCTCCTGCAGGAACCTCCTTCAAAAAGGCAAAGAGAAAACTCGAAAAATTAGGCACCTATTTCATCTGTCAAGGTGACTGATTTTTTTAATGGAAAAAATTCAAGGCAACTAGATACATCAGACAAGAAATAGCAGTGTTTGTGCCTAAGTCTTCACTCGTGTACTCTGCCCTTGCAAGGCAGGTCTTGATTTGATCCAGCTTAGTGGATTTTGGAGTTATATCAAGCTCTCCAGAGTCTTCTCTGGTTTGGGAAAATTTTGTTTCCAGGCTCCCGGATTTGCTCCAGGTCTCTGTAAAGCTGTAGGATCTCATCCTGCACTAGAAAATCCAGTAGCAGAACTGTATGATATTATTTTAAGAGCATTATTAATAGTTTTTTATGTTGTTAAAGCAGCTAATAAGACAACAGAGATCACATAACAGCACATTTCATTTTATGCTTTAGTATAAAAACTTGCATTTAATTAGAAATGATATTTTTATTGAAATCTTTTTATCTTGTTCAATCCACAGTGTAGCACACATGAACTAACAGTTATAATATCATATTAACCACATGTGTAATGGGATACAAAGGGGAAAATGATAAAGCATCCATAGAAGAACATAAAAACATTTATCTGTGAAGTTACAGTTATTTTCTTTCATTGGCTGACTACTGTTTAGTACATTTCTCAAAGAATAAAACTATAGTGATCTATAAATATGCTGTGGATATATAGTTCAGTCCTTGTGATAAACAACTGCTAGGAGAGTGAATTGTTATTCAGTCAAGTCTATTAAATCTTAGTTCGCTGCTTTTTGATCCAGAGAAAAGCCTCACATCCTTCTTTCATAGTACCTTAATTAATGTAATAAATTTATAAAAGTGGTGAAACATGTATTGCAGCTCCTATATGGGTTGCTAAATCTTTCAGTCCTGATGAAAATTTTCTCTGTGTTGTATTTCTTAAAGCTGCAACTTTTCATATCATGCAAATGGATCAGAATGCTGTCTTTAGCTTAAAAGGGAGGGAGTATTTCGGGTTTCTGGCCGCATTAAAAAAGCTGAAAAGATACTGTCTTTATTAAGTGAAGCTTAACATTCTCTGATCAGAACTGCAATGCTTGGCAGTGAACTAAAGAAGAATGGAAAGAAAATCTTTCTGGATCGGGATTTATAGCCACCCCCAAATTTACTTTGGCCTGGATTTGGGCTTTATCTGTGGCAAGACTTTCCCTATCTGCAGTGTGACTACTTTAAGACGAAAAAATACAAACTTTGGCATAAGATTTTCGCCAACTATCTTGTTGCTGATTACTAGAAAATGCCGCTGACATTGGAAAAGATTGTTGAAATTGTCTGTAAATGTTTTCAGTGGGAGAGGATGCCTGTATGGAGCAATGCTAACAAGGAGAGCAATTTGCATCATCCCAACTGGTTTTACTCACCAGCCTTTGTTAAATGAAACATTGTGAGCCAGGATCAGGAGGGGAGTTGGCTTTTGTACATTTGGTTCCACAGTGCTCTATGAAGCAAATTTTGTAATGGAAGCTTTGAAAATATTCTTGACCTGTTGTAGGAAAAGATTACCAGGAGGCAGTTGGTGCATCTATTTTCACAGTGTAAACTTCCTGATAAATAGTGACCTTGAGATCTTTGGTACTGCCTGTTTGAAAGTTTTCAGTAAGGGTGAGGAACTGAATGGCTTTAGATTTACAAAAAGATAATAGCCACCTGATGATTTTTAAGAAGCAAATAATTAGCTTAGCCAAATCTTGTATAGGCTGAAGGATTTGTAATCTTCAGTCTAAACTACTAGCAGCAGGGGTCTTAAGGATCTATGAATTAAGGTTTCTGCCACAAAACCACCTCTGAATGAAGAAAAGAGCTTAACAAGTCTGGTTTGCTTATAGAGAAAAATGTCTGAGGAGCTGACCTCATTTTGACTGAGTGAGGGATGTAGTTATTTAAACATATCAGGAGGAAATTATTGAAATGGCAATGTTAACCATTTGGTAGCACACTCAGAAAGAGATGGCTTTGTGCTTCTCCTGGGGACCTGGGATTTTCAGAAATTTAGGAATCTCACATAGGATTCTGTGGTGGTGAGCTCTTGATTTCGGTGCCACCGAAGTCATTGTGTGATGTAACCTTAAACCTGAAAAGTTAACAAACAGGAGACATGTCACTGCTAGTATTCTGGAGACAGATTGATGGGCTTTTTATTTAATGGTTTACATAGTCACAGCGTGCTCTGTGAGAGTTCTGCCTGGTCAGAGTTTGACAGCAGAGGGTCAGATGTTTCACTGGCACTCTGTAGTTCTGCTAATCTCAGCAGTATTCATGAGGGCATTAGTGCAGTAAGTGGTTTATTAGAAGAGATAATTAGCACAAAGCAGATGAGGATTTCATAAATAAGGAGACTTGGTCTGCATCACTGAAACCTAGTTATGTGACATGGGAAGTCCCCTTGTTGAACCTCCTTACCTCTCAGCTCCCCAGTGCTTGGTACATCCATCAGCATCCTCCCAGCATGGACAAACACAGTTAAGGAACAGCCATTTCTGATGAGACCACCCTGGATGATAATGGTGATATGAAGAAAAGCACTTCAAAAAGCTTGTTGCAGTGTCTTCTGCAATGGGAGCTAATTGGCAGCCAGAACAGATACGGAGCTGGGGAGTAAGGAGGCACTGGGGAGAAGAAAACCTTAGCTAGTCTGTCAAAAGACTCCATCTGCAGTCCTTGGAACTGACTGCAGGCAGAGAAAGCTTTTTGATCTATAGTCCACTAGGAAATTGAGCTTTTCTCAAGTGGGAATTTAGACTTGCAGGTGAAAGGAGAAAATAAAACATATATATAGCATGAAAATGTTAGAATCAAGGCTACGTTTAAGTAAGTAATAAATAATTTTGTTTGCTCATCCCAGGCTTACCTACAGATTGACAGACAAAAGCTACTTCAAATCAATACATTTCCATCAAAACAAGTCATATTTTTAGGTTCTTCCCATGTTATTAAATATGCATGAGACTGAGAGTCGTGCTGCTCACATGGCAATGAGTGAATGGTTCTGATTGCAGTGGGAAACCTATTGGACTCCTGTTGCCTCCCAATACCCAGAGCCTTCCCTTAAACGGCACATGATTTCCCTCACACCTTACTCAGTTGGTTCAAACTCTTGGAAATTATGGCAGCACAGTTTATCTCCTATACATTGATCCAGAAGGGGAACTTTTATTTAAGTACTGTAGCATCACCTTTATACATGTATTAAAACTAATTTAGGAAGCTAGTGCACAGAGCAGGTTCTCATTAAGTCACAACTCATGTATCTTTGCTTGCTAGTGGTAGTTTTAACCAGGCACTGAGGTAAGATAAAATTTTTAACTCCTCTTCACAGCTTGCTTTTCTAGCCATACATCTCATACATTTATATTACATTAGTTTTCCACAATAGGAAATCACTTTAAAACTCTAAGGAAAATATAAAGGAAACTGTACTTCCAAAATCACATTTTTGAAAGTAAATATAATTCATTAAGGAGAAACGACACCACTGTTTCCCTGAGCACTCAGTACACCAGATTGTCTGATCAGTAATTTGTTAATGTACTGTCAAGATATCTGTGGTGGGTTTACCTTGGCTGGGTGCCAGGTNGTGTTATCAACAGCCTCTGGCTCCCAGTACTGCCACATGAGGGCTGTATGGGGAAAATCAGCTCAGCCAGACCCACTACAATATCCCCAGATATGAATACTGCCACTTGTTAACCACAGCCCCCTAGGTGAGATTTGAAGCCAGGCAGGCTTCCAGAACAGAGGATCTGGTCTTGCAGCACAGGCTCCCCTCCATGTTTCCTGTACCATTGGTACCTGGGGTTTACCTTGTAACT
Organism: Brachypteracias leptosomus; assembly: GCA_013401335.1. Lineage (NCBI taxonomy): Eukaryota > Metazoa > Chordata > Aves > Coraciiformes > Brachypteraciidae > Brachypteracias > Brachypteracias leptosomus. The sequence continues at coordinate 130,164 of VYZX01032843.1, read as the reverse complement.
CTCTAGCAAGCTTATGATACCAGTAGTGGTCTCACTGCACAGACCAGCCTTCAGCGAGCTTGTAGTCTGTTACGAATGGCAAAATCCAGTGGGTTTGGAAGGTTTAGTCAATTACTCCAAGAATTTGTTACCTTTCATGGTAATGGTCTTCTTGACAGTGTATTAATCATTAGAAAATTCTTTCCTGAAGTGGAAAATGTGGGAGATATCCTATAATCTACACTTCAATTTATTGCATGTGTAGTTTGAAGGAGTTGAGATATTTTGATGGCTATGAGTGATATATGGCCAAGTTTGCCAGCTACCTAAAGGATGGGAACTGTCAGAAGTATTCATACATCCAAACAATTGTGAGAACTTATTTTTCTAGTTGTTGTACCTTTTCACTCAACAGAACATGATGCACATGATGCAGGTCTTGTTGTGTCGTCGTTGTGCTGTTGACTTAGCACACCTCTCAGCCCAGGTTTGCTCAGGCTCAAGATGATCAGACTCAATAAAGCAAGAGATCATCCTGATTTCAGTGAGTATCTTCTTCAGAGCTGGACTTCGTGTCTGTTCTGTGCTGGAGTCTTGAGAAATCACTTGGGAAGTAGACAATTACTCATTTAGAGATTTTCAGCTTGAATGTGGTTTAGAAACCTGCTTGTTTCTCTCTCTCAGTGGGGTTTTATCCCTTCTAGCCAAGAACCAGTAACGGGTGGTAGGAGTGCAATTAAATATGATTTGTGAAGTCTTGGGCCTTAAGCGTCGATGCTCTTTCTTCAGTCATCTTTCCTGATGTGGAAATGAAAGCTGCAGTCAATATTTGTGTATGTGTGTGTGCGCCTGTGTGTCAAGTGTGAAGTGCAGGCTCTCTTTTGTATTGACATGGTGTCATATACATGCTATTGGTACCTTTTCTCTTTCAGTAGAATCACATCAGTTTACAATGTCAAAGTAACTAGTAGCATGTTCACTGTTAGTCCAGAAAAAACAGATAAGATATAATCCCTGCACTGTAGGAGGGCAATATACTTCATAAGAGCTTGACCCATTATCTTTCTGATATAGCTTTCGTATCACAATAAAAATCATCAGTCTGGAACAGAACAGTTTGACAGGATGACTCAGTAGAACCACAAAATGACAGATGCTAGAAATAAAAAAAAAAAAGCAAGCAGTGCCAGGTCATTGCTGTCAAAGAAGGCTCCTTCACCTGTTCTTCCAGCTGCTTATGCAGTCAGCTGATAGTTTAGGGGCTGTGTTTTCTGTTCACAGAACAGATTATTGATATGACATGAAAATTTAGTATGGTTTTATTTATTTTCTAAGATCATACATTACATCCCAGGATGTAACTTCTGTAGCAGCAGCCACGTGCTTTGCTTACTGTTTCCAAGCTGGTGATCCCAGCCAGTCCTGTGAACCAGCATGCCTTATCCCTCTGCTTCAGATCCACTTGCAGTATCACTTCTCTTCCCAGCTGCTGAGCTTCCCTTGGCTCTCAGCTCTCAGTGCTTACAACCAACCCCTCCTCTTGTCCATTTATATGGACCTCCAGAAAAAAAATTCAGACCGTATAGCTTAATTTTCCCCAACTTGATGGTGCAGCCAGCAGAGCTGGGAGTTACCTGCAGTGATCTCCAAACGGTTCATTCAGCCTGAACTGTACCTTCTGTTTACCCTGTGAGAATGATGGCTAATGCATATCAACTTTAATACTGCCTGTAGCCATCTGTGGGTCAAAGCTTTGCTTGAAGGCAGCTGTGTCTTCCAGCAAATCAGGTAGAGCACATTGCAGTGTTCTGTCTGATCTGCCCATAAACAGAGCTGATGACATGTCACTGAAAATGGTGGTTTGATTATCCAACAACAGCGTGTGAAAGTGGATTGCATATGCTGAATGGCTTTAGCTGGGAGAAGAGGTAAAAGATGCTGAGGAAAATGGTTAAGTTTCCTCTTCTGCCCTCAATCAGAGGCGATACATCTCAAACAGTGCCCTAAGCTTCTGCCAGGGCACTGCCTGGTGCTACCGGGCATTTTGAGGTAGACAGGACAGTAGGAGGAGTTTTTCCTGTTGACATTGCCTTACTTGATACTCATAATTAAACATTAATTTGCTCTGGGATTTGAATCCAAGGCTACATCTGTATTCATATATTAAGTAGCATCAGAGAACGTTACTGGGTGCTGGAACTCCATCGTCTGTCCCGTGCTGACCTGAATGCTCCCAGGCTGTTTCCCAGCATGGTTCAGGAGCTGGTGCAGGCCATTGCAATGGGCAGTTTGCATCCAGCCACCCTGTGTTGGAGGGTAGTAATATGGATGCCAGCTGACCTGTGCTGATTGTCATCGGGGTCAGGGACAACCCCGAGCATATTACATTTCCTAGTATAGATGCAGCCCACCAGCTCCACTTCTTAGCTCCCTGTGAGAAATCTCTCTCATTTATTCAATAGCTGCTTCAATCTGATATATAGGTATAGAACAGTGCAAAAAAAGGGGGACTGAGCATTGTCTACCAGAAGTCAGAGCAATTGGAAAGGAGAACTCCTCAGTTTTCTGATGGAGGGTACCAGTCATCAGACAATATGTGTTTACTGAGATAATTTGGTCTCATATTGCAAAGGATTAAACTTTTTTATGGTCATCTTTGATAGTATATGAGTCAGAGGTACAGGAAGGAGAATGACTGTTTTCTTCTCAGGAAAATAATTTTTCAAAGAAAAAGTGTAAAGGTTGGGTTACATGTAGGCCTATATGTCCAAGGTAGAAATGGTGGTAGTGGTGGTAGACACTTATTTTTGTGAAAAAGAGGAGAATAAAAGGAACATGTTTTGATCCAAATTGGAGGGGGTTTTGACTGCTGTACTGCAGAATGTTGTTTGTTTCATTGTGCTTAGATCAATAGTGTAAGAGCAGCACACCCCTCCCTTAGAAAGCTCTCTCACAGTCAGCTGTTAATGAGCTAGTACTGGAAAACATGGCATGGGTCCTACTTTGTTACATCCAGAAAAGGCTCACATGTTGGCTCACCAAAAATTGACTTTGGAGAGCCAAAATACAAATAAAAGTTTCTAGTAGTTCTCAGTTGGTTTGTATGATTTCTCTAATTCTTCAGCCTTCATAAATGTATACGATGAGGTTTTTCCCAAATGGCAAACTGTAGCTGTGAAAAGATGAAGTTTTCCAGTTCACTACAAAAAAGCATACCTTTGAAGCTAAGTATTGGTCAGCATTCACAGTAGGGAGGAGGAAAGCCTTCACTTACTGGTTTTTAGTGTTCTGAAAATGAGGATTTACCAGCACTGCCCTGGAACAGTAGTGTTGAGGCTGAGCAGTGTGGAGGGAAGTCACCCGCCTTGCCTCTGTGGAGTTCTCTGTCTATCCTGCCTGAAGTCTTTGGGAAGCTGCTTCCAAGGTAAAACACGTGGCATCTGTAAAGGGAGAGCAGAGCATCTATCAAACATGGAAAGATCAAGAACTGTGACTCCCTGTGGAGTAGCTGTTGGGAGGGAAACAGCTGAATAATGTTGAACATATTCAGATCTCTGACTTCACCTAATGCACACTGTGAGGGCTGTGCGTGTGGTGAAATGATGATTCATTTTTACGGATGTGGAAGAGCTTTTGTGCTTCTGCCTTAAAAGACACTGTTCTGTTATTTGTTTGAGAGGCAACAACAATTGCTTCTGCCTTCCCTTAGACAAATATAAGCATAAATATTAATCTGGAGTGTGATTTTTTTGGAGCTGAAAAGGCAGAAATGGTTGTGGAATGGCTTGGGAGATGGCTTGGTGCTTGGTACACTGAAAAGACTTGAGAGCTGACGATGGTAATTAAAAACTCAACTTTCTGAGAAAATTTAAGTTCTCTAAACCTCAGTGATAATTTGGCCCTTTGTGGATGTGCTCGTGCTCAGGCATCAGGAACCACGGTGGTTTTGAGGACAAAATCATTGAAAGAGCTCACCCCTTCACTTTGAAATGCTCCTCACCCCAATCTCTAAAACAGCCTTTAAACTTCAGCCCATCTGTTTGGGTACATGCAAACTTCCATGACAGCCTTTCCCCACTGCCCAGCCTTGGTAATGGCAGGGTCAAGGCAGGAGTGCTGCAGTGGCAGCCCCTGTAGCCTCCCTTTTTCATAGGAAAACACTAGGAGAAGGTTAGATGCTTCTGGCAGATCCCATGTTGTATGCAACGCAAAGATATTCTGTGCAATGTGAAGAGTCAAGCTACTCCCTCTTCCTGAGGCAATTTCTTCAAATTTTAGTTGCCTTCATGCTTCCAGCAGGACCTTTTTCTGCTTTAGCAGGTCATGATGAGTAGAAAATGCAGGTGATATCTCTTTGAACAGTTCTTGGCAGGAGTAAGCCCACCTTAACAGTAACTGCAAATATTTTTGTGTTACACGTTCAGTGGCTGTTACTTGGTATATGTGCCTGACATACGATGTGGCTTGTCTTACAATGGTTCTGTCCCAGCTCAGAAAACGTGTTCTTGCCTTTAATCAAATGAGAAACCACTTAATTAGCAAAGTGTGTTCCAAAGTTATTTCTACAAGGATTAAGTTATTATCTCAGAGTCATGAAACTCAATGGGAAAAATAACCAAGAAATGCTGATTTTTTCTCTGGAAATAGCGTGATTTGGAATGAGCAGGCAGACAGCATCAGAACAAAAAGTAATCTTACATGCATGGTTGCTGTTTTATGGAAACGACCTTCCCTTTTCCAAAGACAGAAGTCTTCCACTGAGAGCTGGAAGGTACAAAACAGCTTGACAACACAGCATGTGAATGTGTGTCTCTAACATAAGCATAGCTAATATTTTCTACTCTTGCTGTGTAGCACTCTCTGGGCAACAATCAGTTCCATTTAAATACAACGCATATGAAAGTAATAATGTCTCAAATTTCACTCTTGTATATACTGCCCAGGGAAAGAATGTTGATAACCTTTTAAATAATCTGGTAGTGAAATGAAATGAAAATCTAATTCCTGAGACACTGGTAGTGCTCTTCTTAATTCTGCACTGTCTGAATTTTTCAGGGTTTTGAAGGTATTCCTATCCCGAACTGCTCAGCGTATTCCATACATGACAGGTGGGCGAGTGATGAAGATGCTGGCTGTTATTCTCCTGGTAGTCTTTTGGTTTCTCATTGGTTGGACTTCTGCAATAACCCAAAATTTGGAGAGAAACATTCCACTCATTGGCCAAGGGCAAACATCTGACCACCTGATCTTCAACATGTGCCTCATAGACCGCTGGGATTACATGATGGCTGTTGGTATGTTCATTTTCTATCTAATCTTTAATTTCTAAAATAAAGCCTAGTTGTCTTTTCATTTCCTTCTTTTAGAATATCTTAAAGTTTTGTCAGATTGCCTAGTATCACGTGAAAAACTTCTTTGGAAATAAACTATCAGTATACATGTTTTTTAAATGGACTGAAAAGCAAAACATAAGAAAAATATATTGATACTTTTATGACTTTCAAAGGTTTGTAACTTGGATTGTAGTAACAAAGTGATGGGTGCTCAAGAAATTTCATCTTTGAAGGCATCTAGCTCTTCTATACACTATTGAAGTGAGAAATGGTGGCTAGATTAATGGAGGCTTTTTGCTTTTGCACCACAGAACTGGGCAGAGCTCTCATGTGTGAGGAGGGAAAAACTTGCAAGAACACTCATTCATAACCTTACAGAAATCATTGTCAAAGTAATGGGGATAGGAAATGCATATCAAACAACCAAACTTAATGTATTTGCTAGGTGTGCTCTCAGTGCCAGGAATAGGCAGGAGCTAAAAAATTATACCCTGCAGAACTCATATCAAGGAGAAAAATGACTCATTTTTGTTTCCTTAAATTTACAACAAACAGTGGATACCTCATGCCAGGGTTCAGTTATACAGTATAATGTGCTTCCTCCCAATGGCCAGGCAGTTCGGTGCACCTAGAGCTGTTGTTCCTAGTACAGCCAAGGTGTGCCACTCACTATCTCAAATACATTAGTGTTTTAAATTCTGAAATGAATTCTTACCTTTCTGCCCTTTCGCTGCTTCCCTCATGAACATCCCTTTGCTGCTGAGGATTTGTTAGAGGTAGTGGTGGCTCCTCCACATGAGAGTGAAGCCGAGATGGATCAAAGCAGCCTATGGGATATGTGGAGTGTTTTCTCTGAGAGTGGTGTACAGAAAGCTAGTGCATGGTAATGCACAACGGTTCTAAAGGGCAAAACACTGCTGGCAGTTTCACCAAGGACTTTCCATGGCTCAAAGGTGCCCCTCTGCTCCGCTCTTCTCCCCTTGTGTAAGATCTCAGAGGCAGTCAGGCACACTGGTATTCCATGTGTCCATGTGCTCACTGATAATCCACACAGAGAGGAGTATAAAGGCGTACACTTTGAAATGTGTCTTGATTTGGGCACTTTTGGAGGTGTACTGATAAAATAGAACTGTACTTTGCAGCAGTAGAATAGTAGTATCACCAGAGGTGATGTAAAATTAATAACAAAAGAACATTTGATGTCATCTGCACTAGCCCATTTTGCATCAAAATTTTACTGCATTTCACAGCCAGTAACACAGGGTAGTTTTATTAAACCTTTGATAGTGGTGGTTGTTGAATAATGGCAAACAAATGCTTTTATTCTCTGAATTTTATACCTATGGTTGTGTAGTGATTCACAACTCAGATCTTAATACCTAATTATGATCAATATCCCCTTTTTGGTAAGAAATTGCCCAAGTTGCTGTGTACCTCATGGTGGAAAAAACACAGGTCAATTTTTAAGGTATATTAACACTTAGAAAAGGTTTTAGTGTTTTTCAAAATACACTCAAGTGTAGTAGAGGCAAAGCCAGCCCTCGAACCTGAACAAAATTGGGCAGAATTTCTTATGTTCTGTCTTTTTGCCTTCTTACCCAAACTACCTTATAAGTGTGTGTTTGTGTGCATATGCACTTTAAGATTTTTATTGTTAATAGCAGTCTGAAAAGCTTACAGACAGTAGGAACTAGTTCCAAAATTAGATAGTTCATCGCAGAGATGCATCAGGAGAAACACCCATAATGCAGATTCCTATAATTGACTGGGAGCACCCTTGCAAAAGGTGTGATGTCATAAATTAATTGATGAGGATATTTGATTTAAAATGCTAAAATAAAAATACTGGATGATAATTTATGAAAGGCTTATTTCATATAGTTTAGTTGGGCACAGTATATGTATTTTTATATAAACTAGTGAGTGTTTTGGAATATATTCTGTCATCTGTGCCCCTTGCTGGAATACTTCCCCGTTTCACCCAGTGGTCAAAACTTTACTGAAATGTAGAAAGGGAATTTTCAAGGTTGCAGATTAGTGAAGTGAGAATTAACAAGGCTCTATTAGAAAGTTGTAATGAGATGAATCTTTTATGCTACCAGAGATTATTGGTGTTGGAAGTTATGAAGCATTTTCCACACTAATCATGCTACTTAGGCTCTATCTCTGGAGATTTTTACTGAAGTGCATGTTTTGTATTTACATCTACATTAAGTTTAAGGTGGTGCTCTCTGTGAGAGAAGTAGGGACTTAGACACAAAGAGTGTCACCATTTCTGCCTCTGTACTCTGTGATATACTGGTGAGAAAAAAAAGCATTCAGTAAGTCTTATTTTATCTACATAACATAAGTTAGCATGCATTTTCCTGGAGGTTGGATACTTGCGGGTAGCTTATTTGTTGCTTGCCTAGATTTTTTTTATTTCCTTTGTGTTTGTTTCTGCATCACTTTCAAGGGTGGGGTGTCTGTCTCGTTGACAAGCCAATAGCATGGTTGACAATCTGAGATTTTAGAGAAAAACCTGAGTCTCACCCACAAACCTTTTTTCTTCCTGTGGCCTGAATGCATTCTGTGCTTCTACCTGTCACAGCCAGAAAAAAAACACGCAATAAACTTGGCTTGTAGTGTCACAAATTAAACTATTATTCTTTGTCCTGAGGGAAAAAACCTATAAGTGAAACAGATATCAACACAGGATTTAAAAGCTCTTCCCAGAAACTGGGAAAAAAGCGAAATAATAAGTTTAATGAACAAAGCCCCAGGCAGGAGAGAGATGCAGGCAGAGAGACATGCACGCGCAAACACAAATAAAAAGCAGAGATGAAATCTTGGCAGGTGGATGTTCCTGACTTCAGCAGGGCCAGGGTTTCACTCAACATGGATAGAATTTGAACTGTAGTTTTTAAAAATCCCCTCATGGCATTCTGTGTGTGCTTTTCAATGTTTTATTTAAGCCAGAAGTGAACGACAGGTACTAAGTAAGCACAGGGAGGTGTTTTTCCCCAGCACCTGTTTGGTTCCTGGCTGGCAGGAGCTGTGCTGCTCTGGTGCAGCTGGCCAGAGCTGCTGCCATAGCCCACTCATCTATGGGACATACTTTTGGTCTTGGGCATCAAGAGGATTTCAGGCACAAGGCTGCATCATGATTACTGCATGCCCTCAGCAACGAAAAGGAACAGAGTATTTCAGACTGTTCCCAAAAGAACTCCCTCCCACAGTTCATTTGTTGATATTTAATGTATATAATCTTTGCATCTAAAGAGAGCATGAGTTGCCAGGGCAGGCTCTGATGGATACTGCCTGTACAGTTTTGAGCTAGGGCATTGTAATACAGCCTTACAAGGCCCTTGATTAAATTTTCAGTGAATGAGTGATTATTATTTCATTTTGTTATCCCCATTTGATGTGGCCCTATGCCATATTTGGAGTGTGTTATTCAGCGTATGCAATGAATAAGGAGCTGTTCATTTCCAAATGGGTGTTTTTAAGCCATGTTCTCCTTAGCATTGATGTACAAAGATTAAAGCCAAAATAGTCAACAGCCACTATCCATTTTGAGTGTTTGTCTTGAGATATCTAGGGACTGGATTTTCAGAGAACTGCTTATAGCCTCCTCTGTGTGGAAAACACAACCAGGAGGAACTTGTTAGAATTCAGCACTGGTGAGTATCTGGCTCAAGTTCTCACATTAGATGCTCAGAAAATGTATCATGTAAAAATAGTGATCACTTATGAGAAGCTTACTCTAAATGATAAGACCAGGGCTGTATAAATTGATTGTAGCAGAAATATGGAAAGAATCTTGTTTTATGAAGAAGACTTCAGCTCATAACCCACTCCTCCCACCACCGTGTACACCTCTTTCACAGTCTACATCACCAACACTCTGTGCACTTTATGTCTAGGATATGGTAAATCTGGAAAAAGTATGGAGAAGAGCAACAAAGGTGATGAGTGGTGCTGGAACTCTCAGGCTGAACAGTTTGAGTTGCATTACCCCCTGCAGTAACGTTAGTTTTTCTTCATATCTGTTACATCACAGGTGAAATCCCGTAGCCTTTATCTAGGCACCATTTCTACAAAGCATTTCTGCTAAGAAACCATATTTGGGTTGTCTTAGCCACATGTTTGTGTATTGGTAAGTGATATATTCAGATGTGTAAATGAATAAAATGCATGAGTATAAGGGCTAAGAGAAGGGCAGAAATTAGGGGAATTCCTTGAGATTGTAGGCCTGAGTGCTGGCATATATTTTGTGCAATGAGACTCCTGGGCACGCTGCTCACACTCAAGTCAGCGGCTATGTCTTCATTGCCAGCAAAAGGCGTCTCTTCTTGGCTTCAAGCCATGGAGCCCACAGACCATGAGTCAGCATGTCCCTTGCGTTGCTTCGAGCAGACCTGCAAGGGTATCTTGTGGCTGTGTGGGGGACAGTGTGTGTTGTGACCCCACCAGCACATGGACCTCTGCTCTTCTTTCTCAGCCTTGCACAGACACAGGCCATGGAAGTTCTGGTAGAAAAAAAAAACGGTCAGGATTTGGCACAATTAATTCTTTCTCCACACACAGGTCTCTGTATTGCTGTGCCTAGCTAATTAAAATGATGCTGAGATATGGTGAGAGATAAACCTCTGGTAATTTATAACTTGCTAGGAATTACTCAACATTAAAGACTTTTACGTGTAATCACAGTTCATTGAAATATATGAAAATCCTTTCAGTTGAAAGAAAAAACTTCTCCTATGACATGGTGCAACTCTCCAGGTGGGAGATTGGGCGCAGTGAGGCAGAAAGAAACTGTGCTGGCTGGCAGTACGGGAGCAATTGAGGACACAATTTTTTTCATCCTTTAAAATGGTGCATGCTTGGCTCCAGCTGGCACCCTGAATGAATGAACGGATGGAAGAGCCGTGCTTTCAGATCCATAGCTCACTTCATTTCAGTAAAGGGATTTAAAATGTAGGCATTAATCTGATGAAATTAAGTGTGATGGAGAAGTAGATGAGTTGTTTTAACTGTGGTGTGGATATAAACAGGGTTGTAATCAGTAATTTGTGTCCAAAACCTGAGGAAAAAATGGTCCACTGCTGTAACAGTACTGTTTTGTCAACAGTGCAAAGTTCAGAATTCCAAACGAACTTAATCAAGTCACAGCTCTAATGGACTTTCCCTCATTAGCGTAAGGAAAGGATGCAGAGCATGTCGTCTACTCTAGAAAGCAATGGCTTGTTCTTGGCTACAACAGTGCTTTTTAAGCAAATGAGTGTGGTCAGAGATAGAACATCATATAGTCATGAAAATGGGCTTTAGTCCTTCAGGAATGTCTTCTTTTTGCAGGTAGCTTTTAAACAGCAGAGTGCAAGCAAGCATGGGGATGGGTATCCTGGCCCCAGGGAGCTCCTTTCAGCAGCTCTAGCCCACAGCCATCTCCAAGAGGCCAGCCTGGACAAGCACAAGAGAAAGGCATTTCTGGCAGGGTAGAAGGGCTGAGAAGCAACAAGGATAGCCTGAAATACCTCACTTTTCTTTCCCATCCATGGCAGGAAGGAAACAGTTCAGGATTTAAGCTCTTCATAAATACGAGTAAATTTATTTCTGCTGTCATTTTGCAGTGACAGGGTGGCATTATCCCCATTTTACACAGCCGGAGCTGAGACACAATAAGATTAGGGTTATATGGTCCATTTAATCGGGGTGTCTGTTTTGCAATGTCTTTGACACAGTGACAGAGCTTAGTCAAATCTGTATGTAACGTGTAATGTATGGTCTCACTGACTACAAATACAGCCCAGCATGCTTAGGTCTGCTGCAAATCACAGCAAAAATGCCTAGGTTGGCACACAAATAGCAAGAGAAATGCTCTCTGTGATCAGGTCTGCAAAGTTTGGCTTGAGTGGGGACTTTTTTTGTATGCGCAGGAGCTTGAGGTACAGACAAAGTTAGAATTAGCTCAGTTGTGCATGTGCACAAGACAGCTTTTTTCCCCTGCGGTCTTTTCTCTCATTCACTAGACATCTAAATGTCGTTTGCAACAAATTACAGAGCTTTCTTCATTAGCCATCCTTGATTTATGTCTGCAATTGCTCTGTCACATGCATTAAATGAGTCTGGTCTCTTAAGAAATGGTATAGTTAACTGAAGCTTATATATGTGAAAGAGAGCAAGTTAAGACTGCATATGTGGTATTTTTATTTTATCGCTGTCCAGTTCTTAAAGACTACAGCGAAGCTGTAGGAGTGAGGATGAAGTACTTTCCTAAGCCCTCTAAGAAGAGTTGGTGTGTAAACCATGTTCAAAAATTCAGCTTCGCATTTCTTGATTTTTCATGTGTCTTTATATGATCTTGGCTTTTCTGAATTCATTTTTTGTTAACTCTGCTGAAGTCATGCTCTTACTGCCTGTACTCTATTTGACATCTTTGAGTGTTCTCTTCCCATACCCACTTGTCAAGGGATAAGCTGGACTGGCCATTAGATGAGTGACACATTCTCTATTAACCCCTCTCCCTCAAGTGTAAGGAGTCTATCCATGACTTTTTCAAATCTTGAAAGAGAAGAAAGAAGACAGTGACTTTGATCACTGCTTTCAGTTCATCACATCTTGCTTTGCAGTGCTGCACAGTCAGGCAATGTACAGACATCTGCAGAGCAGGCAACGAGAGAGGATATCCATTAACGCAGGAATTTTCTTGTGCTGGGGGCTTGACAGGTAGGAGTGGGTCAGTCTGCATTTATCATGCTGTGCAAGACATAATGCAACTCGGCTAGGAATTTCCATCATTTTTCAGGGGGAAAGAAGGTATTTGATGATGTTGTGCTTAATAAGTAAAATGGGATAACTTATAAGCTTCATGATAAATCACACTTAAAGGAACATTATCACATGTTTTGAGCTTTCAGTTTGGTCTTGGCAGGATGGCAGTATGCTCAGGTAGTCCTTTAGTGGTCAGGAAGTCACTCTTCTACACCAGACTTTTAGTGAAAAATTATTCAGCAAGTCAAATAGAAGTTTCATATTGCATCTTACAGATGATCATTAATGGTATTTGGTGCAAAACAGTCACTAGTGTGCCATAGACAGAACTAATAAGACGTCAGAGATAAATTGTATGTTAGAACCTTGCTGCATGGTGGCTGGATGTGCTCCATTATCTATCTACCTGTTTCTCTATTTATCTCTCTGAAGTTAGTTATATCTGTGTTTTTCATTGGTGTAATAAATACCTTAATACATCACCTTATTTTATATTGAGAAACCAAAAAGACCATTTTGCCATACAGAAAAATTGTATAACACCTTCAGATTTTTGTTAAAAATTGCACTAGCAGACTGCAGCTCATTATATGAACTTAATTTCCTGCCTCAAACACAACTTCTGCATGATACATTTAAGCTGTGTAATTAGTGGTTTAGATAATAAATTTGTTTTATGTCAGTCTGTTTTGTTTGTTATTACTAATGAAATTATTGAACATTGGACTTAGCAAGTATAGGAACTCTGTTATTTTACCTTGTGTTTTAAAAGCTATTCCCTATTTGTGTTGCATACCAGATGTCACACTAATTATTATCCGCAGACAGGAATTCCAGCTCCACTCTAAATGTAAAGCTTTTATAAGAGCTTTGTGTGTTAAATGGTGCAAACTACTGTTGTGCTCGAGTATATTAATATTTTTGAGAGCTTTGAGGTTTTTTCTTTTTCTGGAAGGAGAGGGTTTTCAAGATGGGTATGAAATTATTTCATTTGTATCAAAAGCAAAATGATGTCACAGTAGACAGTCTACTGGAAAATGAAATCAGAGTAGTTCTGGGTGTGGATGAGTTAGCTCTAACAGGATAGTTCAAGTTGATCCTGACCCTTTATTCCTTCTCCTTTCTTCCTTTACTCATTTTTCTCCTAAAGGAGTGAAACATATAATTTGTTATAATTACATTAGGCCCTCAGAAATGACTCATCATATTATGGGCACCAGCAGAATTAACTATCATGAACAGAGGAATTTTTCTAACCCAAAATATATTATCATATCTGAGTTATAAACCTTTGAAATGAAACTGTTGTCTTGAAAAGCTTACAGTCTAGTAGTATCACCAGTATCTGCCTCTGTAACAAGAACCATAGCTACAAATAAAAATATTTGTTATTTTAAGTGATGTCAAACTTCTGTAGTACCAGTTTGAGAAAGACTTGACATTGTCTTAAAGTTTGTCAACTGAAAAACTGAAACACCATGAATGCAAAGGTTTCTGATCTGTGAAAAAGAAGTCTGTAAAATGAAAACCAAATGTATCCTGTGCAGTGACCATATCTGACAGTGTGAATGCCTGTATGTGTACATATATACATGTATGAGCGTATACTTTACATAGATACCCACACATACAGGCAATGCTATAGTGCTTCAAATTTTCTTCCTTTTTCATATATAAAACTAATTGCAAATTTTTCTTTTTGTTCTTCTCACAGCTGAATTTTTATTCCTCCTGTGGGGTGTTTATCTCTGCTATGCAGTGCGGACAGTCCCATCAGCATTTCATGAGCCACGTTATATGGCTGTTGCAGTTCACAATGAGCTCATTATCTCTGCTATATTCCATACAATTAGGCAAGTGATCTGTAGATTTAGTAATTAACTATTTATCTTTCAGGTTTCATATGGTACAACTTAAAATGGATGAACGAGATAGGATGCATAATGGAAGGTCTCATAAGTTTAATTCTGCAAATTAAGTGATTGCTAAACTTAAAACTGTAGGATTCAAGAATATATGCAATGAATTTGTTAATTGTATAACTAGGGGATTTTTCAGTATTGCTAGCAGATATGTTCTTGGATCAAAGTTTAGTATATATGGTAAATTAGATGTAGCAAAACTACTCTCTGTCTTCAGTCATCTGCATACTGCTCACTGGTTTGTTTCTGTAGAAAAACAACAGGTAAGAATGTTGGTTTATATGAGAACCTATCCTGATGTGTAACAGATTGGCAAAGTGGAGCTGTATGTTAAGATAATTACACTGGTTTGTGCATGAAGCATAGTGTTTTATACGCTGACATAAAAAAATGTTATGTGTCTGATGCTGTACCAGTAATATAAAGCACATGTTTCTTATAAAGTTTATAACAAGATCTACATTTCATACTTGTAAATTATTGGAATAGTAACAAATAGGGATCTTTACCAGAGTGACATTAAATTTCCTATATATGCCTTTCCTACAGAGTACCCAGTTTAAATGAATTGGTCCTAGAAAATTCAAAGTAGCAAGATAGGATGAATTTAATCTCATGCTGTAAGAGATTCTTATGACATTCTCATACCTTTGCCTCCTGACACAGACCTTATCTACTAAGATTTTTTAAAATTTTTGGTTTTAATATTGCTCCATTGACAGTCTTCAAATGATTAAGGTTCTCTGTCTTTGAACTTACATTTCTCTCTGCCATCTTGATGTTTGCTTCCATGAGGCATAATTTTTTCTGAGTAAACATTAGCAAAGCAAATCTTTTATCTCTGTTCCTTCCAGGTGCTCTTTTCCTTTATCATTGTTATAACATTTGATGCACTTTTCAGGCTTTCAATTCTTTGTTTCCTTCACTTTCTCCTAACCCCATATCTCAACATCCACATACTCTCAAAATCTTCTTGTAACAGCTGCAAAAATAACATTTCAAATCTGTAGTTGATGGAAGCATTTTTCCTTTCATTTCTGATTGATATAAAATTCAGTTACAATACTACTGAACTAATTATACCCAATATGACAGCTTCTCAGACAAAATTTTACCCCATTAATTAATGTTCCTAACATTAATTATTCATAGAATCATAGAATGGTTTGGGTTGGAAGGGACCTTCCAAGGTCATCTAGTCAAAGCCCCCTGCAATCAGCGGGGACATCTTTAACTAGGTCAAGTTGCTCAGAGCCCCATCAAGCCTGGCCTTGAATGTCTCCAGGGATGGGGCCTCCACCACCTCTCTGAGCAATCTGTTCCTAAGCCATATTTTGGGCATTGTTAGAAGATACACTTCAGCGCATTAGAACCTTTCTTTACTGAAAGGGTTGTCAGGCATTGGAACAGCCTACCCATGGAGGTGGTGAAGTCACCATCCCTGGAGGTGTTTAAGAGATGGGTAGATGTTGTGCTTAGGGACATGGTTTAATGGTGTTGTATATTGGTATTGGTATAATGTAGGCTGCAAGTTTCTTTTAGCAATAGGACATGATGAAGATAATCTTGGAGAGGGGGAAATGTGGCATTTTAATACATGCCTTATGAAGGAGACACAAGAGGATTAGGTCTTTCAGTTTATCCTATTGAGGATCCTGTCCTTCAGCCTAAGGACTGCTGATTTTGTTCTTTAAAAAAAAAAAAATGTACATTTTGCATTGATTCTTTTCCCTCTGTCTGATACTGCTGATTTGTTCAAGAAATAACATGTACTGTTTATGGATAGGAATGAATAAAATGCACTGAAAGTACATGATCCCTCCTGGGATTATGTCCATTACACAAGCCTTAATCCAGTCTCTTTGAAGTTTGCATTTCCTTACTTTTTTTTTTTTTTGCTTCTGTCTTCCCCACCAAGTTCTGGGTGGAACTGAAAGCGAAAATGTAAACTCGGATTTATATGGCACATCTGAGTTGTCATGAAGTTGAAAGCACTGCAGCCTTGAAGGACACCTTCTATTACAAGGCAGCCATCCAGTCTGAAAAATCCCAAAGCTTATATAAGATTGATATGAGCACTAAATAAAACCCTGAACTGTTTGCATTCTGTTTTCCTCTAAAAGTATTATTCCTATTTCAGAACCCAAAATTTCTTCATTATCTTCAGATCAACATAGCATTGAATTCCTGCATTGCTCTTTCTCTTGTATTACTGAGAAAAAATAATATCTGGAAAGAATCTCGTTCAAGTAGAAACTCCATCTCTGCTAGATCTGAATGTCTTCTACAAATGCCTTGGGGCTTTCAGGGGTATAGCGTGGATACCTTAATCAGTTAAGTTTTCATATTTAATACAAGCAAAAAGCCTTCATAGAATTTGGGGGTTGAGGCTGTTAAGGGTTGGCCAGATCCAGTGAGCATCAGGACCAGGGAGCTTTCTCCCATCTCTGTCTGGTGGATGTGGCAGCTGCTGCAGTTTCCATTTGCAGACCTAGTGAGACTGAGGGCATTCACTATGGTGCGGTCACACACAACACATGGCTGGCCCCATGGACCATCACAGGTCCAAAACAAACAGCCTGGTCCTGTTCTTCCTCTGCTGCTGATCATGTTCATTAATGAAACATGCAGCCTGTGTATGTTCACAAGTGCACTCCATTCACAGGTGCTTCAAATACAAGCACAGTTCTTAAGCCAGTCTAATATCCGTCTTTGGGTTTGAGGCCCTATACCCAGTCATGGGCTGAGACCTTGGGTCTTCCCAGATGCAGGTCTCCCATGTGCTGCCTAGTGCAGCCTGTGGTTTGCTTATGAATTGCATATACACACATGCACAGCATCTAGAGTGAGATCACACCAACATTAGGAGAAGGATTTAATAAAAAGGTAGGAGATCACCTGCAGTGATCATGTATGTGACTCAGTGACAACTTGCTTACATGTCACTAGCCCTTTTTATCCCTCCATCTTTCCATGCTTTTTCTTCCCCCATCCACCTTAGCCACTCTTAGTCTCCGTCCTTGTGTTCTCCCAAATAATCAAACCCCTCATTACTTTTTTCCTATTGGTCCTAGTTGTGCTATATTGGTACTCAACTTTGGTATTTCTGATATCATTAGCTAGGTAATCACATCCTTATATGATGACATGGTTACATTGGTACCACTGACCTTGCAAGTTCTACTCCCCCAAAGGTCCCCAGTGCTCCCTTCAATTACCTGTTAAGTTTGGCCATCTTTCAAATGACTCCCTGTTAACCACCTGTGAAATGTTGCCATCCCTCACAGCATTGTCTGTAACTCTTACTCACTTTTTGCTCTGTTTTTATATCCAGCAGTTTCTCATGTCTTCTTCAATAGTTCTCATGTTGTGTTCAGTTAGCTAAACTTCAGGCCTGAGCCTCCTCATATCCCTGCACACCTCAACAGCAACATCTCTGTAAGGAATAATTATAATATTTTACTGTGTTCATGCAACATTTCATTTACAAAGTATTAAACAAGAAATGATGACTGTATTATTATGCCATCTAAGCCTGTGTTTCATGCCAGACTGTTTCCATTAACAAAAGCTGCAAAACGTGCATCTGTGGACTCGGATAAGTTACAAATGTCATTTCTATCTGAATCATTTTTGTAAACCTGCCAATTACAAGCCAGTGGTAAATCCATTCATCCACTGCACTGCTTCCCATTTCTATCTTTGGGAGCTCACTGAAGCAGATAAGCCAAGCATGCTCCAGATAGCTTTAACTGCAGTTCTTGTTCTACCAGTCTTTTAGAAAGCTGAGCAAGGAATTGCTTCATTTGAGAGGTTCAGCCACTCCTTCTCTAGCATTCCCAAGGCCCTTGGGCCCTGTAGTATTCAGCTGGATGGTCCTGCAATCAAGACCATTTCTCTGCTCCCCATTAAAATACATTTCAGTTCAGTTCTTTCTTTGATGGCTTATCAGCCTCACTCCGTAGCTGCGATCTATGGACATCCTGTATTTTTGAAGTGCACTGCAATTTATCATAGTACATATGCTTACTTAACCTAAAATAATCTGTTCAGATCCCTAATATAAGTTAACTGCCATAATTCAGTTCAGGCCAAAGAAGCTGTGACAATTTAAACCATCCGAAAAGTCCAGGTAAATAGAGTGACAATGATGGAATAGCAATATACTTTAAGATCTATTGTTTCTTTTAATACTTTGTTTTGGCTGTTTTGTTGGTTGTTTTTTTCTGAGTTGTTATGAAATCATGGTATATAAGTAAAGCATGTGGATGTAATTTTTAGCCTGTATGAAAGCAGAAACCAGTTGTGTTCAGCCTTTCAATTAAAAGAATCCTAAGAAATATTAAAAATGTTAAATCTAATGCACTGGAGAAAAGGAAGTGAATTGCAACCCTGAATTCTGTTTTCAGATTCATTCTTGCTTCAAGACTTCAGTCTGACTGGATGCTGATGCTGTTCTTTGCACATACACACTTGACTGTGACAGTCACTGTTGGGCTACTTCTGATCCCTAAGGTATTCAAGTCTCCTGTCTCTTTTCTTTTGCCAAGACTGAGGAAGATAAATGTTGTCATGCAGAAGCAATGCTGTATAAAATTAGCAAGCAACTGATAGAAAAGGAAGATGTAAAATTTGGCTGTTTCCTAAAAAGCTGTATATATTTTTATTTGAAAAGCTTTTATGCATTTTCAATGATTCTTTCTTTCAACTTTCAAGTTTCCAGAGATTTAAAGTACTTTAAATTTTCATGTGATTAATACAGGAAGGAAAGAATCCTGCCTAATGATGCTTATTTCAGGTATTTGGGTGACCATGCTGCTGCCAGAGTTAGCTGAGATTGGACAAAGAGTTCAGGTGAGGGGATAGAAAGACTAGGATATACTGCTAAATAAAACTGGAATGAAAAGCTTGAGATAGCCATGAAATAGAGAGGTTGAGATTTAAACCTGGCAGTTACTACAGGCTGAAAAAGGGGAGCCCTTGGCAAGTCAGAGCCTGGGACCAACAGATGCTGTATACTGAGGCAGACATGGCCCATGATATGGAGCCAAGAATGGTGCTGGATAAGAGGATGGGTAAGTGTGGGACACAAGAAGATGAAGGACAACAGGAGGCAGGGAAGAGAAGAGACAGAGCTCTGAGCAGTGTGGCACACCTCCCATCAGGCTCTGGCAGCGAGGTGACAATGTGTCAGTCTTACCAGGGGCAGGAGAACCGCAGGCAGCTCCACCTGTCTCCACCACCAGTGCACCGGGTTTGGTTGGAGCTTTCTTGTTAGATTGTACCTCGGGAGAGCGAATGATTTCATAATGGCTTATGAAATGACCAATAATATTAATCAAGAAGTCAACAGTCAAAGAGAGCAGTAAAGGTGAAGGCTACATACGAAGGAAGGACACTAAGCAGTTCAAGTTGATAGAACTTTCAGGTTGATGAAGCTGCTATTCTTGTCTTTTGCCTGTGTGTCAGAACAGGGCATGCTCGTAACTGTCAAATATACATATATTGCACAGTCATAGCAAGGGGACACATTGATGCAGCTTTAATGCTGAATAACCTTGTTTTATTTTAAATGACTTTTCTGGCCTTTAGCAATAATGTTACTGTTTTCTATTTTATATTCATATACTTTATCACATATCTTCAAAGATGTCTTCCTAGACTAACCTAGAAAATTTGTTGACCTTTCTGAAGCTGACTCATAACTATTGATCAACATTTCCATTTTTATCTTATTATCTGTGTAACACTACATGGACTTTTTTTCCAGCTCAGCAAAGAACTCAGAGAATTAAGAGAAGATTCACAAGGTTTAGTTCCATTTATAAATTTCTGAGGCCAGATGACTGTGTGGATGATAGTAACTACAGATGAGTTAATCAATATGAATAAATAAATAGCTGACAATCTCTTGCCAACTCTTGATCTAAGCATTTGCTAAAACTTAGAAGAGAGAGAGAGAGAAACTTGTCTCCTTTTTCATTTGTTTCCTTCCTTTTTTTCCTCTTCTTTTTTTTGCCACCTCATCTCTTCCTTTTCAAGGTTAGGATCTGAAATGTGAGAATCGCTTTCTGCAGGATTATTAAACAGTATGGAATACAAAATACAGTCTTGTGGTTTTAGCAGCCTACTTGGAAATACTGGATGAAAGTCTATTTCCTTACTAGCTTAATTTAAATGTAATTTAAAGAGGCTTCAAATAAGCAGCAATATAAGTGGAGGGTTTTTTCCTTATGCAAATTTCTAAGGTTTATCAAGTTAAGCCATCATTAATAAGATTTCCTTCCGTACAACACTGATATTCTGTAGGACACTACTTATGCCAAAGATGCCTATAAGCTAGTATTTTGAGTTCAGAAAATCACATGAAATCAGCAGGATTATTGTGCCGTAAAAACTGTTGATCTAAACTCTTACAGTGATGTTGAAGTAAACTTTTGCACTGATGGTAACATCTTTTTTATGAATACTTATTGCAGTTTTCACATTCAAGCAATAACCCAAGAGATGACATAGCTACAGAAGCTTATGAAGATGAGCTTGATATGGGTCGATCTGGATCCTATCTGAACAGCAGTATCAATTCAGCATGGAGTGAACATAGTTTGGATCCTGAAGATATTCGGGTATATATAACTCATTTAAATAGCATTTATTTTCAAGAACAACACTTTTCCTACTAGTAAACTCTGAATTGCATCCATTTGACTTTTTTTGCAGATACTAGCTGAAACAGGCCAGCTTAGGTCTCTCAGTGATTATGATATCAGGGCATGTGAAATCTCATGGAAAATATTCACTAGTGTGAAGAGAAGCTGCATTACTAGTTGTAGTAAAAGTCATACTGGAAGCTAAGGAGGAGGAATCATCCACAGCAAGAGTTGTTTAACAGTTTACATAGGCTCTTTGAAATATCTTGAAGTGCAAACAGGAGTTGGTGTCAATATGATTAGTCATTTGTATGTAACATATACATAGCTACCCATAATTATGTAACATAAAATTTAAGTGACACAGAATTAACAGAACAAACAACTTAATTCCTATCTTACATCATAAAAGGGCTTATGTTCCCAGAATAAAGAACAGCTACAGAGTTCATCAGGAAAGCATATACCACAGCATTGGGAAATCTGAAATGTCTCTGAGTTGCGTGTGCTGTATGATGCACACCTGTGGAAGGTAACATGTTTATGTACAAGGGTTGAACTTACATATGAAGTGGGAAAAAATGGGATTCAAGTTGTTGGAGAAATGGCATATTATTAATTAGAAAAGACAGTGAAAGAAGTTTAATGCCATTTTTAGAGCAACGGGTAGTGTAATCATCAGGCATCTTGTGTGACTGGACTCACTCTGTACATACTAGTTTTGCCATTCACTTTGCTTTACAGGATGAGTTGAAGAAACTATATGCCCAACTTGAAATCTATAAAAGGAAGAAGATGATTGCTAATAACCCGCATCTGCAGAAAAAAAGGTGCTCTAAAAAGGGCTTGGGGCGCTCGATAATGCGACGTATTACAGAAATCCCCGAAACGGTCACCAGGCAGTGCTCCAGAGATGAGAAGGACCTGACGGAGCACAGTGCTGTGAAGAACACGGCCACACTGAAGAAAAACCCACAGGATTCCATGAGTTCTGCAAAACCAAAAGAAGAGACTTTGAAAAACAGAGTCTTTTCCTTAAAAAAGTCTCACAGCACTTATGATCATGTTAGGGATCAAACAGAAGAACCGAATAGCATAACTACAGAAAGCACAGAAGTTGTAGCTACTGAGAATTCGCTTCTGGACTCATTGAATGGTAACAAATTAACCAAAAACGCGACTGAAAAAGTTGAAGCTGTCTCCACTGAATCGGTCCCTTTGGTGTGCAAATCAGTAAGCGCACATAACTTAAGTGCCGATAAGAAGCCTCTGCATCCAAGAACATCCGTGTTACAAAAATCCCTCAGTGTTATTGCTAGTGCAAAGGAAAAGACTCTAGGACTAACGGGTAAAACACAAAGCCTAGAAGAAAGCACTAAAAACCATAAATCTCAGCAGAAGGGTAAGGAGGCCAGCAGAAAGCACTCAGCCTCCGATAAAGGAGAGCATAAGGATTCCCACCGTAAGAACTCTACCCAGTCTGAGGAAACAAAGAAAACCCATAAATCTGGAATTATGAAACAACAAAGGGTTAGTCAAACACCCGCAAATCCAGACACAGGCCCAGGTAAGTCTCTGCACAAGGACAATTTCGACATAGGAGAAGTTTGTCCTTGGGAGATATATGACCAAATTCCTGGTCCTGTGCCTTCTGACTCTAAAGTTCAAAAACATGTGTCTATTGCTTCCTTAGAGCCAGAGAAAAACCACCCTTCCCAGCCAAAGGGAAAGACTCATCAAAAGCTGAAGACACCTGAGGAGTATCAACAGTCAAATCAAAAGAACCCAGAGAAGGTGGAGACAGCCACTCAGGAGACACAAGAGCAGCATGTCTTTGAAAATGGGAAAAAACAGTCTAATTCCAAGTCTCAGGTCTCCCCTGGGATGAAGTGTGAGAATGTTAATAGCTATACACCTAAAACCTGTGCTGGGGAGCGGGAGAAGCTACCCCAGAAAGCAGCAGAAAAGGAAAACCTCAATAAATTGGCAGAACAGAAAAAAAATGCCTCTTCCGAGGGAAATGTGCTTTTATCTGACTCCCGTAAGCCAAGTAGTTACTTACAGCAATCTTTAGCATCTCGAGCTGAAGTCTGCCCTTGGGAGTATGACACACCAGATTTACCAAATGCAGAAAGAAGTGTAGCTTTATCAAACACCTCTGCTATAAGTGCAAATAAAACAGCAACACCTCGAAAATAAGAGGCTTTTGGACTGAGGAGAGTAGCAACATTGAGAAGAAACACAACGGGAAAGACAGAGGGGACTTAGGCCAAAAGGATCTGAAAATTCCTAAGGAGCATCACTTAAATCAAGGGAATCAGCACTACAGTTAAGTAGGAGTTAAACAAAGTAAATTATCATTAATGTTGTTGTTCTTTATTTGTTGAGTGCCAACCATGTGATTAGCAGTGCCCAGAATATGGTCCCTGCTCCAAGGATTTTACTGTGTCAATGGAAGAAACCTGCCTTTGTGAAATCAATTCTCTTTTAAAAGAAAACAAAATATAGTGATAAACGCACAGTGTAGATCTTAACTGAATTATTTCTGAATGCCACAACTGGCTTTAACCTGCCCTTGGGACTTTAAAGATCCAGCAGAAGTAGGGCACAGAAAATGTCCTGATAGCAAAAAGGGGTATCAATGCGCAGCTTACTAAAATGACGACTTTTCACTTTATGTATTTAATCTAGATAGCACTGCTAACTCAATGCATCCCCAAAATACATTTTATATAATGATTGCTCTCATTTTCTTATTACTGTGTGTTTAAGTACATTGTTGTGTCTCATATTAAAGCATTCCAGGTTGTATAATTTTTGCAAATAACTTTGATATTATGTGACACAACAACACATTTATGCAATCTGCAGATACTTTCTTCTAATTGCAAGTTAAAATACCTGCTGTAGACTTTTTTGTTTATATATAGAATTGCAGTAATCTTTCACTGGCTATGGAAGCTGTAATTCGTATCGGGAAATTCCTTTGGGCTTTGGAGATCTTTTTTTCTTTTACTGTGATTTATATAGTGAATTTTTTTGTTTACTCTCAGTTATTTAAATTTATAGTTTGATACTGCATTATTCAGGGGTTTTATACACGGTAAGTTACTTGTTTTGCATTTCTCTGTTAATGCTCTTAGACTTTGTTAATAATGGAAATTCAGTCGTCTTAGCTGCATATTCTGGTAAGCCTTAGGACAACTTATCTGTTGTTTGTTACTAATTGGAAAATATCATCTAACAAACCAGAATTCTTAAACGTCAATGGTGATGATCTTGTTCAGTGTTTCATTCTGAATAAGACAAGCAAGAATGACAATGAATATACCCCAGAAATGATCACCTGTTTTACTAAAACCAGACAACTCTGGGAAATACATTAGCTAGTTCATATAGAACAACAGCATACTGTTTGTCCATGTTGGCAAACCTCCAAAAATTGGCCTTCTGAGTGAGGAGAGAAATCCAAAATATTACTCTTCCCCCATATATGCAATTGTAAGAGATAGTGGGAATGGAAATGACGGCATCTCTCTCCCACTCTCCAAAATGCTTTGGTTTTTTATTTATTTATTCATACATACATTTACAGTAAAAGTTGTTTAATACAGTGCTAATTTTTAGTAATAGCTACACTCCTCATTGTGCATATGAGCTTAATTCATAGATGCCCTGTTCACAACTATGAGTCTTAGTGATGGTTCACTATCAGGGCCTGAGGATATATTGTAAAGATTCTGAGGAGTATCACTAATAATAATAAACCCTCAGCCATCCAAATGCCAGTTCCAGTGAAGTGCTACTTGCTAGAACTGGCTGTACATGCAGTACTCCAAAACAAAGACAGCTCAGTCCTAAAGAACTTGTGCAATTTGAGAGAAGTGAATGGGATTCAGTGAAAGAACATAAAATGAAAATGATTGAATAGAATGTGTTGTTTTATATATAATATATAAAAAATAGATATTTATATATGTTTAATATATATATATATATAAAATGTCATATCTAATACACACATGCACATACACGTATGTAGTATAAACTGATTTTTGTGGCATCATAGAAAAAGTGGTTTAAGATAAAATGCAATGAGCAGAGAGACTTAGACAGGCTGGGCATGAGGAGGACTTTTTTTGTCCTTTAAAAATGACAGGAGTCTATGGGCATGTCTACACTGACAGATCAAGATGGATCTGATTTTCCTACTGCCTCTGCTAAGCCCAAACCTGGAATGTGCTAACACCTGAACCATATGGGGACAAGTCGGCTCAGGTCTCAGTGCTGTCTAAACACGTTGGCCTCGCTCATAAATCCTGCTTATTAGCTCCAGATTAAAGTGGCCGAACTGCCCCAGCCAACCTGGTTAGCCTGGATGGTGCTCAATTCAACCATGGGGACATGCTGACTTAGGTACCCTAGGCTTGTCTCCCACCCCTCTTTTGTAGGTGGTAGTTATGGCCTAGGAGAGCTGCACTTGGCCTTCAACACATGTTCTGTCTTGCACTCTTGCAGTCCAGAATCCCTGTTCATCTGTGCAAGAGAAGTCAGGCATCTGAGTCTGGATACTTTGGACATCTGTGCATGCACTTTGCACACACAGTGCCAGTGGCATCCTATGTGCGGCCCAAATCCAGCTCTCTGCTTAGTGTGGAAAAGAGCTGAGGTTAGATCCAGCATGGTCCGATTCTCCCTTCCCAGTCCCAGACGTTCATAGGATTTGTCAGCAACTTTTTCATCAACTTCAGTGGTATTTGATCATCTCTTCAGAGAGAAAGTAATGCTAAATTTCCCTGCATGGGAAGAAGTCCATCCAGGGGACATAGTTTTCTGAGTGTTCTCTAGGAGTACCCTGTGTGCAGAAAGATGCATAACTTTAAACCTGACAAGTATGGTGGCCACCTTGCACCTCTTCTAGCCCTAAA
Source organism: Brachypteracias leptosomus (assembly GCA_013401335.1). NCBI lineage: Eukaryota > Metazoa > Chordata > Aves > Coraciiformes > Brachypteraciidae > Brachypteracias > Brachypteracias leptosomus. The sequence continues at coordinate 104,599 of VYZX01032843.1, read as the reverse complement.
GGGAGGTTCTGTCGCCCATATTAGCAGTGGTTTCTGTGAATGGGGTGGAGGCACAGCTTATGGCAGGTTGCCCAGACTCACTAACAGGAGTCAGTGCTGGAGCCAGGCACTGAGGTTAGAAGTCAGCATCCATAGGGGAGTCATGAAAGGAAATGTTTGTACATACTCTTAGAGAAGACAGTCACAAGGAGCAAGTGCCAGCCCTGGTGCCCTCCCTACTTTACTTCAGGGCTGAGCAAGAACACACAGCCTCTGCCCTGATCTGCAGCAGCTGTGTCAGGATGCAACATACACCAAGGGTGGGGGCATCCACATCAGCGAAGTGCCCGCACAGTACCACTGCCCCTTGCATCTCAGGCAGGATCAAGCCCTTCATGTATGACTGTATCTGTGCCACCCCTACCAATCTGCAATTATTTGCTCTTATTTTTCCCCTTTCTTTTCTTTTTTAAAAGATAACTTCATTAGAAACATAGAAACAAAGCCCATTCTTTGGTTGGTGTAAAACAGCCCACCTGCAAGGCAAACAAGAGAACGATGGCTGATTTACCAGAGACAGCACCAGGCTGTATATTCTTTGTTTTCTTTCATCCTCACCCTTTCCCTCACTTCCACTTCTTAAAAAATGTCTCTTATGGTTCCTTAAGATTGTTGTAGTCACATCTCCTGAAACATACAATTGAAGAACTTTCTTTTAGAAAGCAAAGAACCCAGTTTATTTAGCAACTGATACTTGGACTACAGATTCAATGTGGACTTTAAATTATTTTGCAGTTGAGAAAATGAGGGGCCAAACTTCAGTCAACTATTCTGTTTCACTATGATGCTGCTAGAAACATTGCTTGATGAAGACATACTAAGTTAGACATAAATAATGTTCTGTATTTCATATATTTTTCTCCACCAGCATATATTGGCTAGATTGCTTAATTGAATTTTTCTGGAGATTCATTGTCATTATTCAGCCAAAAAAAGTGCAACTCTAGAATTAAGATGTTTTCTAGCAGATCTGTTAAGAGAAAAGATAATAAACTCTAAGGTCACAAACATTTGCTAGGTTGTCCTTTTAAATGCATGTGCAAGCTGCATTTCTCCTTTATTTCTAAGCCATGGTTTATAAATAATTAGATTCATACCAATCTTATTAGACTTGTATAATTTATGCAAGATTATACGCTTTAAAATATAAATCAGTACACACCTATCATCAGCTTTGGTGGCATCATAGACCTGAAACTGGACAATACTTTTATATTTGCTCTCCTTAGGCTTTTGCATGCGTATAACAACAGGCAGGCCTGAGAAAACACTGCCTTTTGACTTTTAACATTTTAGCTACTCCGAGTTGTAGAGTATATAAAGCTGTAAGTCTCTTCACTTTATAATGTGGTTCTTATAACAATGTTATCTGGCAACCAACAGCATCCACCATGAAATACTTGATAGATTTATGTTGTAATGTGTTGCAGCATGTAAATAATGTAACTTCTCTGCAATAAAGCACATTTATATGAAATCTGTCTTCAGGCTTTTGTGTTGTGATTTTCTGAGATCATTACTGATCCAAACTGAACAGGTTTATCATCAACTTGTAGAATAACTACAATGATTTTTAAAGCCTATATGATCTGATCATGTCATTAGCATTTTCCAGATTTTCCTCATATTTTCTTGACATCAACTAGTTGTGTACTGTGTTCAGGATTTCAGGTTAAGGAAATAGCTCTCTTCTCTGTGAGATCAAAATTGTAGGGTCTATGCTATATTATCCCGAATTTAATGGCAAATAGAGTGGTAGAAAATAGATAGCATTTTATGATGTCATTGTAAAATCCTATAACTCATCTGTACTATATGTGTGCGTGCCCAGATTCCTCATCTAAAATGTATGCCTAACAGATAAACAATCAATCTAACAAAGATGATCTGAAGCAGGGAATGGCTGCTGTGTAAGGGGTCACTACATGAACTGCAACTTGCTTAGCTTGGGAGAAAGGTGACAGAGAGGGATAAGACCTATATAAAATCACAAATGGTCCAAAGGTAATTACAAAACTGGTATTTGCTGGGTTTTGTCACATGGGAACTACAGAACATCAGGGCAGCCGTCATGCAGCAGTTTAAAACAAATGAAGTTTTCTTCTATATATAGCATAAATAAATTCTGGAGCTCATTTTCACAGACTACTGTGAAAAAAACATTGAAAAGGCCACAGAATAGAAATTTATCAAGATCCCTGAATATGGCAGATATAAAACTCTTAAATCCCTAATCTGTAGATTGCTGGTAAGTAGGAGAATTGTCTTTGCATAATCACCTAGTTTTCCTTCCATAATCACCCACTGCTGAATATGGTGCCAGATGAGCATTTCATCCAGCACAACCTCTGAACATTCTTATACCTGCATAAATACAGATAGTTAGGCTTAATTAGTTTATTTTCTGTTGTCATGCCTGTTTTTTTAATGACCCATTATTGATGTATGAGTTCTGGTAGGTTCTTGCACAGACTGATAAATATATTCACTTGTACCTTTCCCAGTGCCTCCTGGGTGAAACACTGCCATTTGATAACCAGTCTGAGTCATGGTATCAGGTGTAATGGGGACACAAGCAGGAGAGAAGGGGAAGGGAATTACCTATGTTCAGTAAATGGACTGTGTACAAGTCCTTCACAAGCAAGAAGTCTGGATATCAAAGAAACAAGGCCTGGAGATTTTCCTCTGAACCACTACATGGGGCTCAGCCTAAACCTAGGGCAGCTTTGGTGTCTCAGGCACAGGGTGTCAAAACTAACAGTGGCCTTCTGAGCTCCACTTCGGACAATTTTAAGAAGCAGGGGAGTGATTTCCAAAGTTTTGTGGCTTTGGAAATCAACCACAGCTGTATTTTCCAGTACCCTCTTGCTTCTCTTATTACAAAATGTATGTCATGTGAGAGGAAACTGTGACTGCACCTGCCCCAGCCATGAGAAGCTGGGTTGGGGTGGGGTGTAGTCCCACCAGCAGCCTGCTGACAACCATGGGGAGGATATCAAGAAGATGGGCTCTTCACAGTGGTACATGGTGGAGGAAGAGAGACAATAGATGTAAATTCAAACAAGAGAGGCTCAGAATATTCAGAAAACTTTTTCACCATGAGAAGTCATGCAGTGGAGAAGGTTACCCAGAGGTTGTTCAGTTCTCATCCTTGAAGTTTTTCATGCACCATTTTTCTCTAACACTTTGAGGATTTTTTTAAAGTCAATACAGGATTCCAAAGGAACTATTAAAGAAATTCTAAACTGGGGGGGGGGGGGTGGTGGAATGCAATTCTTCAAAATGGCAGTTGATTTGGTTTGGGGTTACAGGGCTGCTTGCCTGCCTGCAGAGAAGTTATTTCAAGCTGAACACCTTTTTTTTTCCCTTAATAAAATATTATTTCTGACAGGTTGGAGCAAACTTTTTCCAATTCTAAAGGAGCTTTTCTCATCAACTCAGAAATTAGTTTTATCAATGCTAGAAATTTAGTAAAAGATATTGATTGTTGCTCTTGGTTTGGCAGGCTGCCATCATGTTGCAATATTCAATCTTCTGGTTCTTTAATACTTGGAAAATTGAACATTTTTTCTCCATTTATCCGGGTGATTTTTCTTTTATTTTTTTTTTTTATTTATGAGTTAGCTCTTTTAGTAGCTGAAGGTCTACAAACAAATCAAACACTTGACATGTTACCATCAAATTACTGGATTGTAGGTTTCTGGATCTATGAGTTGGGTCCAATTTTTCATTGTGTCAAAGCACAGAAAAACATTACATTGCACCCAAAATAGCCATATAATTTTGAAACATGCACTTATGATCTTCTGTATAATATAGATATACATATCTTATATACAAATGTACAGAATCATTATTACATCTTTGTAGCTGAAGACAGCAAGGTTTCCCAATAGATGGGTGACAGCCTTCAGAAAAAATTAAAAGAGAAGTTTGCTAAACCTGCTCAGTGGAAGTCTTCTAATGACATTCAAACCACTGGTTGCCTTTCATGTCTACCAGCCTAAAATGTGTGCTAAATTAGGGCTGTGTGTTTGCTTCTCAGCTGTACAGGAGATGTTCTCAGGCAGAGCAAATGCAGATGCCTCTCTGGTCCCATGATGACACAGGCTGTCATGCCCACATGAGTGACTTCTTGCTTTCCTGCCTGCTGTTGGCCTCCTTTGCTGTTACTTCCTGATGAGGAATCATGGAGTAAACTTAAAAGTCTGTATTTGGTTGATCTGCTTGGCAAAAACCCATAATGGTGGCTTTCTGTCTTACCTTTTCCCCTGAGGCTGCACAAAGTTGACAAGCACAGTGGCGATGAGATGGGTTTGAATGTTGCAGGATTGCTGGAGAGGGGCAGAGTAAGTTTTCTAGAGGCTGCCTGGATCTGCTTGGAGTTGAACAGTATTAGCTGTACTGCTTGACAGATGATGTTGACAGGGAGTTTAGACTGGTTGCAGTACTACAGATGAAAAACAAGTTGATTTGACATACTTCAGCACTAAAAATAGTATCATATAATGATGTCTTTGTTCCATAAAGATTTTTTTGAAGCTCCACAGTGGTAAGAACTGTGTGGTTCCAAGCAGTCATCTTGGAGTCTTCACTAAGGGAAAATCACAGCAACACTGGAGAAGGCACCTGTCGAGCTCTGTTCCCACATTGCATTTTATGAGGTACTTGGCAAACGCAGATGATTTGTTTAAGCTGGGAGAATTGGCTAGCACTCCTCTGTAGGCAGTGTATTTTCATAGTTATGTTTCTACTCATTTTAATTCTTTTGTCTTATAATATTTCAGTTTCCCTTTGTTGACAGCAGTTTTGTTATCTCTGCGATGATTTTTTTTTTTATTTACAGGAACTTGCTCCAAAACTTTGATTTGCATCTCAGCTGCTCCATTCCATGGCCAGAATTATCCTCACAAATTCCTTTGTGTTTGAAGTCAGAAGGCAATAGTTTCACAATTTATGGAATTTTCCTTCAGAAATAGTTAAAAATTTAAAAATACAGCTTTGACGGTTTTTATTATGATTATTTATATATTCTGTTTTAATTGCTAACAAAATTGCACTAAGTAAGAACTGCTAGAAAAAGGCTACATTTGTTACTTTCTAAGTGCTATTTAGAAGTATTTTTGCTTCTAGGATTTATGAGAAATTATAGATTGCAATTGGGCATTGCATGACCTTTTCATGCAACTGTTTATTGTCCACACTACAACTGGAATTGCAAATTCTTACGGCAAAAATACAGTGCCTAGCTAGGGTTTGAGGTTTTGGATTTGCCATCTTGTCAATGTATGACAACCATTTTTACACACAAGCTGAACTACTTCCTAAACCACTTCCTTTGGTGTTTTATGCATTACCTTATAAATTTAGACATTATTCTTAATTCCTTGGAACAACATTATAATTCAATATAATGGACTAGCAGGTAATAATAGAAAATCAATGAGATAAAACTGTATATTCTTTTTCTTTTTTAAACACATGATAGTGAAAATGTGAAAACTCTGGCATTTCTAGGGAAGAAAACAAAACCATGAGGATTTTGTTTCTTACCCATGCAGAACTGTAATATTCTTTGTGTTAAGGAGCTTAGAGAAAACTTTACTATATTTCTGATTGATCAGATACTGCCCTGTGCATTCTCTCTATTTAAAATACTTTTGATTTCATCTGAAACATGTGTCTTGTAGTTCTTAACCCAAACCCAGTTTTTACTAGAAGTGTATTTGATCCAGTGGGGATGGATTTCAAAAGAAGGTGCAGAAACCATATCTGCATGTATTAAAGGTCCATGCCTGCGTATGATCGAATTTATATTAAGGCACAATTTTATGCTGTTGTTGCTTTTACCTTCTACCTTTCTGTAGAAGTAAGTTATTTGGTTATTGTTACTTCAAAACTGTGTTCATGCTTAGAGTATCAAACAGGTAGGTTGTAAAAGGAAATACATTTACACATTGCATATAAATAGTGCAGCTTTTGGGGGCTATTCACACAGAGTTCCTGCTTTCCTCTGCTTGTTTCTTGTCTCCTATCATAGGAAACATTTTCTAGAGTAACTTAATAGACCCAAAAGAAGACTTAGAGGACAGGAGGTTTCAAGTTACTGAATGAGAGGCAAACTATTAGTTGGTTAATTCTTAGCATAGAAATTACTAATTTTCAAAGACACAGAAAAGGTATTTAGTCTCCAGTCCTCTTTGAGTCCAGGGACTTCTTTGAAAACTCCAGTATGAAAGGCTAGATTATTGGTTATGATGGTGTGATCAATCCTTACAAATGGCAATAGCAAGTCTGCCCGTTAGCATAAGACTCCGTGTCCTGGTACAACAGCCTGGAGAAGCAGGCTGATGCTAGGCCAGGTGGACTCTTGGTGGGGGAAACTTTGGAACAGCACACAGGAGCACACATTGACTATATCCAGAATTAATGTGTCTTGGACTACCAGAAATGAGTTATTAGAGCCAAACAGGGGAGAGAATGTGTTTAACAGCATAGACACCTCTTCACCAAAACTGGGATGAAGAAGCCACAAGCTCGTTTTAACTAGGCCACTGAACAAAGTGGCCTGTGTTAAGTCAGGATCTGGTTCACATTCATAGCAGGGAAGCAGAAACCTGCTGTCAGAAATCTGCCTGATACAAAACCCCTAAGGAACAAAAAAGCATTCATTGTCCCACGAGCTGCCACTGCCCATTCACATCCCTGCTTTCCAGCTGGTGGTCCCAACAGGTGCTTACTGCCCTTTGCCACCCTGCAGGTAGTACAAAAGGCTTGTCTTTTCATTGGAAATGTCCCAGTGGCTGATGCTTGGTTTTGCACTCTTTTCAGTCAGAGGCCAGAAGCATTGTGCTGCAAACTAAAGCTCTTTTCAGCTCTTTCTCCTGGCTGTTTAGCTCCCTTTGACCACCCAGAGTTTCCCAAGCTCAAGTCCTATGCAGATGGTAGCACTATTATCCTCTTCTCCAAACATCCCACTTTATCTTTAAATGACATGCTGCCATGGTAAAATACTTTCCCCTGCTCCAAACCAGAGATAGCCAGGACAAAGCCACACTCGTTCAGTTTGCTGCTGTAAACTTCCAGTTTAATATTTGGCAAATCATTTAGGGGCAGATTTTTTACATAGTTACTGCCCTGGTTCCCAAGGTCCCTGTGCCTTAGTTTTCCGTCATTGTGTGGGGATGACTTGACTACTTCCAAAAGATGACAAGAAGAGAGATGGAGTCAAAATCTTACCATTGATACACCTGATAGCACTAAGAAACACCAGTATGATACTGCCCCCTCACCTTTTGTACAACAATGAATTATATAGTGTTGAATGGCAGTAAAATGCATATCGGTTCACAAAATAGGTGATTATCAGCTTGCAAGTTATGGGAGCTTGGTTAATATAAGCAATTTTGCACTACATGAAGTTTCCTCTTGGCTGTTTTATAATTTGCAGTTTTTCTTAGCAAAACAGATAAAACCCAGACAAACCTAAAGTTGAAATGACCTGACCTTTTGCTACATTAAAGTTCTTGTAGTCTCCTGAGCTGTTCAAATGTAGGAAATGAATACTTGCTGGTTTTTAGCACTGGCGTCAGGAGCTCTCCAGAATTTCCCTTGCCCACCTGCACAGCTTGCTGGTGCTATCTTGGCATTCCTGTGTACACATGAAGAGCCAATCTGAAATCCTCGTAGCTTCTCCAAATACTATCCAAATGTCACAGGGATGGTCTTGGGTATTTGCGTCTCTGCTACATTTGGTACAGTTTTGTATGTCTGTTTAATTTCAGCAGCTCTTCATCTCTGTACAATTCCACAGAGCCAGGTAAATTCAAAGAAATAATATCAAAGTCTGTTCCTCTTTACATTCTTAACTAAAATAGTTGGGGTCTGTAAACAGACTCAGAGGAAAGGTGAGTTGTGGAAAAATGTGGAGATCAAATCTGTCATGAGCATCCAGTTTCTTTGTATTTAATGTCACTGTCACAACCTCCATGCAAAGTAAATCCAGATCTTGAAGAAAGCTTAAGTACATTTCCTGATCCTCCTTTCTCATCTTCTCTACAGATCTCCTTCAAGGACTGCATTTCCCCCCCCTCTCTTCAGTTACAAAGAGTGATCAAAATGAGCTCATTTACTAACATAGGCTCAGATGCACAGATGTTTCTAGACTTGCCAGTTTGTGTCTGTAACTTAACGGCTGCAGATTTCTTTTATAAATCCTTTTGCATGCCTGATGTCCAGTCCTTGCTTGGCCTGATTTGAGCTTTTCTCCTTTAGTAGAATTTTTCAACTTTATCTGTTGCTCGCAAGTACTTCTAAGTATCTCCAAGAGCTTCCAAGTGCTTCTAAGCCTCTCCAAAACAGAGAGACTTAGAAGCACTAAGAATTGAAGTGTTTTCAAAAATCCACTTTACCCTGTCTTTCCTGTATGTTTCCTTGTCTTTGATTCTTAGCTTCTCCATATTTGTTTCAGACACAGAAACTTTGTGTTACAGTTTTCCTTTGCCTTTTGCACTAGGCCTGTGCTTGTGCCTATGCTAAACCCTACTGTTTTTCCTATTCTTGCAGATTCAAAATCATTTCAGTCAGCAAAGACCACATGCTGCATCCTCACATCCCAAACATCCATAACCTGTTTCCTTGACTTCTTCTCTGAATTCTCTTCTCCCCACTGACACCTGCATTTTGCTCCAGACACTGCTGCCCACCTGATGGACCACCCTCATCCTCCCCCGCCTTTCTGGATTCCCTGAGCAGCACAAGACAGGAGTGGCAGCATCACTGCCTCAGTTTAGGTTGTGCCAGGCACTGTACAAAAATTCATATACAAAAATAAGTCCTGATTTTATTTTTTTTAGTCCTTACAGGCTAGGATTCTGGGAAGACAAAGACAAAAGCAAAAGAGAAAGAGGGGTGACTGTCATGTGAGTATAATGAGCACAACACTAACAATAAAAAAATACATTCACCACTTGTCCAGCTATATTTGTCTATTAAGATAGTTTAAGATTTTTAAAATATGTATCAAAGTATTTTTAAGAGATGAAAGTTATTCTGTTGACTAAACTAAATTCTGCATGTATCTATACTGTTTCATGAACCACATACTCTACCATAATGTAGGAAGACTCCATGCTTCTTTACTTAAACGGCAAATTCTCAAGAGAATTCCATAGCTCCATTTTCTAGCTGCTTTGGCAACAGCAGTCTAACTGTGTGCTGGTCCATCTAAGCAAACTTTGGTTTTCCTTTCTTAGAACCATGCTGGATTAGGATTTGCTTTGTTTAGAAAAAGCTGTTTCAGTGACAGCTGGCTGGAGCAGCTCACAATGTGTAGTAGGCTGTAGTGCTAATAAAGGAGGTCCACTAAAAGACAAAGTCTTTGCTGCTGTTCTGTTGTACCTTCTGGATACATTTTTCAAGTGTTATGGGGTTTGAATTAAATGCTTTCTTATAATTACTACCAAGTCCTTTCACCTTACTGCTATTGTCCCTCAGCTGTGGGACACCCTGATGATACTGTTAATACACTTAGTTTTTTCCAGCTCCAGTCTAAAGGCTTCACTGTTGTGTTGATCCTAACCAGGCTTTCCGACTGAAGTGCTCCCTGTCCCCCACTAATTTCCAGTGTATTTAATGCCTCACCCTCTGGTGTGTATACACCTTATATATACAGTGTGTAAGAGTATGGTTTTTTCAGTAAGTTGTCTGTTTAACTGGACGTTTTCTCTTGTGTACTGTCCCTTGCTTCTACATGGGACTGCAGTGGGCAGTCTCCTCACAGAGGATTTCTGTGCTCCCTTAGTCTCCGTGGCAGACTCTGCTTCCTAAGGACTGTATCGCAGTGGTTCCTCATTGCCAGGGAAGGATTCTGCCCATTTTGGTGGCAATGTGTGCTGGTAACTTCTGTTGCCTTGTGGTACCCAGCAGCAGATGCTTTTGGGTGGGACTGTCTTAAATTAATCTCACTGTGTGGGAACCTACATATAAGTGATTCTTCCTGGGACCCTTGTATAGTCAATGGAAATTTATTCACTATACTCACTGGAGTCAGTGGCGTGATTCATTTTACACTAGAGACAATGCCTACAGGAGGTCATTTAAATAGCACCTTAAAGTTACCGTCTTCCCGTTTTCCAAGGAAGGTTAGGATGACTAGCTCAGATTTAGAAGTATCCAAGATGTCTCATACTAGGTGTGATGTAGGATCCCACATAGGACATGATTCATCCTATATTGTACATACTGGCACTGACAATGCCTTGGTCTTCTTTCCAGCCTCCCAACCTTTAATCTGGCAAGGATCATTCAAATATCTAATCTTACAGCATGGATGACTGTCTGAGTAAAGCAGAGCAGACATGGGTCAGAAAAATCCTTCACTTCAAAACAGAATTCATAGTACTCATTAGTATTCAGTATAGAGTGGTGATGCATACAGAAATAATGTACTCCTTATCACTAAAAGGAAGCTGATCTGTTTTGATCTCTCCCAGGAGCTGAGTGGGGATTTCATTAAACTGAAGTGTCTCCATTTGGTTATTGATCACTCTGTTTATTGCACACTTTGTATGGGTGCATGTTGCATATATGCTCTCATTTGGTCCTGTGCACCCAGCAAATGATAAATAGCCTACCACTGGGGGATCAACAAACCTCTGTCAAATCCAAACAATTATTCCATGCTTTCTGCAGCAGGGAAATTCTTGCTTTCTGCAGTAAGAGATGTTTGAAGGAATAAAATGTAATTACAGTTCCACCTAGAGCTTGGTCAAGCTCCATCTGTTTTGCTGAGATGAATGTTACAGCTATGAATTGTGCCAGGAGCTGATATGTAGGAGTTCTGCCCGAGTTATCAACCTGTTGTCTGCTCCTTTCATGAGTGTGGTTCTGTTATTTAGTGGCAGTCTGATATGAAGCCCAGTGAAGCCACAGGGAGTTTTTCCAGTGACTTAAGTAGGTTTAAATCAGGTCCCAAAATAAAAAATCTCTCTTTAGAAGGCAGGATGTACCAGAACAGTGAGGAGCTGTGAATGGCTTAATCATTACATTTACTCAGCCTTATGACTAATGCCTATGTCAGTTAACAAGTTTTATTAACAATATAGTGACCTTGAAAACTCTGTACATCTGACTAACTCATTCTCTTTTATGAGTAAGTGCTCTATATATTGAGCAAGGATGTAATTGAAATGATGTCATATAAAGTGACTTGAAGCTTAAAATGACTTAAATAATATACGGATTGCAATTTCACTTGAAACTGATGCGGTTTTTAAACATTGAAAGAATACTTTACTGAAATTAAGGGTGGCAGCATAGTATCAGTATCAGGTAAAATATATGTGTATAGTGAGGTGAATATTAAGGCTATTAATCATGGGTATGAAATGCTAAGTAGTATAGAATTATCCCAGTACTGGAAACTATTAAATGTGGATATGATCAATGTGGGGTCTGCAATTTGTGAAGTTTGAAAATCTATATGACACTGAAAATGGATATCCATTAAATGTATGGATCATAATGCTAATGTTGTGACAGGTCATGCTCAATATGAAGTGAGATTTTAAAGGTGTTTCATACACAAGCAAGTGCAGAGAGCTGGACAATTACTGTATAGTTACGGGGAGAGGCTGAGATTCACTATATCAATGGTGAGGGTGCAAATGGTACATCACACTTCAACCCACTCAGAAATATAACCACCCCTTCTTTCTGCCCCCAAAATGACACATCACTGAGATAAATCAGCACATCTACTTAGCTATTTAAGTTCTTTCTCTTCCTCAAAACTTATATGCCATAGCACAGGTGTGATATATGCAGTGTGATCACACCTCCCGAGATACATAGCTGGCCTGCCTGCTGTTGAAGCCAAAGTTTTACATCACTCAGCTAAATATCATACCCTTTCTTTGAGAAATCCATACATTACTCTGCACATGCATGTTGTGTTTTTCCCTGCATTATAACTCTGCAGTCTATAGCAACCACCAGCGTAGTAAACTATACACACCAGTAATGCACCGTGATTGAGCACCATGGCTCCATGTTCCCCTTGATGGCCTCATTAACTCAAGAAACAGACACCAGGACCCATGTGCAGGTGAGACCTGACCTCCTTCCAAATGTTTTCTCAGTTAAAACATTTATTTAACCCTACTTAAATATTGAAGGACAGTACTCCTGTGTCAGTTCCCTCATTCAGGAGCACAGTAATGGCCATTTCCAAATGGCTACAGGTGTGGTCTTTCACCACAGTGCTCAGCTGCATCTGCCCAGGCTCCTCTCATCTCTTTTGGAGATCTAGCACAGGGCTGTTGGCATCATGTCCTGGTAAAGGGGCTGAGCCCAGTGCAGGTGGGAGAAATAGTCCCTGTGAGCACCAGAGCTTTCTGTCAAACCTGCTACATGGATCACAATGGTTCACCAGGATGACCACCCTTCACACAATGTTCCAGTCAAATCCTGTTCTGGGAGCCAAGAGGAGCCATGATTCTCCTGCGCTGCAGGGGTTGGGGAAAAAAACATGACGAGAGAACTCCACCATGAAAGATGTGTGGAAGGGATGAGGGAGGGAACTGAGGAAACCTGGGAAGTATCAGCAACTTTCTTTACAAAGACTCAAAATAGTATCCGTTTAAGTAAGAGCCAACATCTCTATTTCTGAGTCTCCTTAGGTCCCCTTTACAGACAGAGATCGAATCAATATGGTTGATGGAGTCTGGGACACAGTTAGCCTCCTGCTATACTCCACAATTAGGAGATCAAATAAAACACACCCCAAAATACCTTGTAAAGTACTGGAACAGGCTGCCAAGGCAAGTGGTTCAGTCGCCATCCCTGGAGGTAGACATGTAGACGTGGCACTTAGGGACATGGTTTAGTGGTGAACTTGGCAGCATTGGGTTAATGGTTGGACTCGATGATTTTAAGGATCTTTTCCAACCTAAATGATTCTATGCTTCTATACTGATTTCTCTCTCTTAAACATGAAGGAATTTAAGGTTCAAGTTCAAACATCAATTGTGACCATGTACTTGTCTAAAGTCTAACTGGAGTAAGAGCCACCACTGTTGTCTTTACTGAGAAAGCCACATTCCCAGAATACTGTTAAGCAGGATTACCACTTAATTATGAGTTACAAAACCTGTGTATGTCAGGTTTGTCAATAACTATAGAAGTTAAGCTTTCATTTAACTTCTGTGGGTATACTACAAATTTTCCCCAATAATATGCCATAATTATAATTATCCATTTTAATCTTCTTACCTTGAATAAGCCTGAAACACTTAATAGAAATTTGGAGGAGTCTTGAGTTTGCACCAATTCAATTATTTTGCTGTCAGGGGGCGGGTGAAGTCTTTATTCTTAACTCTGCCCTTGTGCCTACAGTTCCTGCACTGCCTGCTTGCCAGCTGCCCTGAGTTCTTCACTGCGATGTGCTCTCTTGCCCTGTGAAGGCTGCTTTGACTTCAGCCAGAATCCTTCTGGGAGCATCAATGGTAGGCAGCCAGCAGCTTACCACGACTCTCTGCTATGGGTCTTTGATCTCTCTCTTACCATACTTTCATGAATAGCCAAAGTACTTTGTGCAGAAGAATAGTTTGTGCATATGTATCTATATATTTAATGTATCTGTATATACACGTATGTATGTGTATGTGGGGGGTGGGTGTGGCTGTGTGTATAATGCATTTATATACACATATGGGCACACGTACAAACTATATCCAGCTATGCCTGATTTATCTCCTAGGTGCTGCCTAAAGACCCTGACACATAAAAGCAGTTATTTAAGAAATCCAAACAAAAGCTCTAAAAGCAGGAGGCTAGTACTGTGTGTTAACTTTATTGTTATGCAGAGGTATTCCATCACCTGCTGCAAATCCATCAGGTTATACCTGTCCTCCAGTAATGTTTATGCAGTGCTTCAGATTTTAATTGATTAAGATGACAGTCAGTCCATGTACCTTGAGTAAATGCTACTTCAGAGAAATGTGATTCAAAATAAAGTGCCATTGGGGAGGTTTTCTGTGTCATATCTACTGAAGTGAGTCACTAAACTGCTACTTATCGCAGGCAGACCTTTAGACAAGAGACTGTGAAACATCAAAAATCTCTTAAACATCAGCCTTGTTGTAGAAATCCTTTATGTAAAAAGAAGTCAATCTACTCCAACCTATTCTGACACAAGATGCTAATCCAAGTCGTCTTCTGCCTCAGTTTATTGGGGTTTACTACCTAGCAGTGTTTTTCCCAGAGCAAAGGAATGCTCTGGTGGTGTTAACATTCCCATTCAGAGGTTTCCAATGTATAAAATGCTTCTACTTTCTATACATGAGTGCTATAGATGACTATGCTATTGCAGCTGTAGTCTTGATTCATGCTGGCAATATACTATGTCCCTAAGATCTTACTGAGCATGGTTAAGGTTCATCATATATGACAGAAGCCTGAAGCTAACTAAAATGTTTAAGTTACAAGAAAATCTGTAGTAACTTATGAATTCAGCCTCAATTCTAAATCTAAAAGAAATATGAGCATTTTTGAAAGTAACACATAGCTAAAATACCTTGGAAGCCCCAGCTCTGCCCCTCTAGCAATAGCAATTCAACTTCCTTCCTCCTGGCAGAGCTTCTCCGAGACATATGTTCTTTGAGCCGACACACAGTGTGTTGCCATTAGGGGAGGACCAAGGATAGCTGGAAAAATAAAAACCTAGTTCTGTGGAGAGTATCATTGCTTGCTTATTTGGTTCTTTTCAAGTTTAATTAAAAAATCCAGGAAGAGTTACTGTAGTTTGGAGATCATGGTAACGTTGGTGCATCATGGAGCATTATCTTCTCTTTGACCAGGTGTACGTTATGAATTAAAGAAGTTCTTACTGAAGAAAGGTAGATCAGCACATTGCGATGAAAAGTTTCAATGGGCTGGCATTTTCAGACAGTGATATGAAAGGCTTTGTGGAAAAAAAAAAATCTTAGCCAGATACCAGTGAGGGTATCTGCACTATTGTCCTGGCACAATAAGTGTCCTCTGTTGCTCAGCTTTTGCCCTTTGATATGTTGCTTTCAGAAAGGCTTAAAAAAGCTTCCTGTAGATATTGCTGCTATCTCCCACTAAGCCAGACTGCTGCATGGCAATACTTCTCTTCCTCAAAGTAAATGCTGAGGAAGTCAACAATAAGAATAAAAAGTGATCTTAAGCTGTGTCTGAGAACCATTGTTTGCTAGGAAGGGAGCTGGAGGAGAGGCTTCACTCATGGTTTTCACCTCTGTGGTTGAATGAGAGAGGAATGCATTTCTTCCCTCTCCCCCTCCTCCTACACTATTAAATAAAAATCCAGGAAAGCATTTGAACTAAATAGTTCTTTGATAGAAATATGTATCTTTAGCTTCTTTACTTAAATTCAGGTACTTTATTAGGTAGAAAAAATCAGCTTTCATTTATATGAATTTATATGAATTAAATAGCTGCAAAGAGGATCACAGAAACATGATTCCTAAAGGCTCAAACATCAGAAGGCAATTAAAACTTGAGGCTTTGCATATACTGAGAGAAAGAGTGGCTATACAAAAATAACTTTGAGGAGGATACTTTCATGGCAGACAAGCAGCTAACTCCTACATGCAGCAACACGTACATGCAGCCTACTTTTTGTGAGGAATGGATTCAAGGGTCCACAGGGGTCCTGTGTGAATACTGTCACTTGGCATTCATGGCTTCAGGCACAAGAAAATCCACTGCAACGTGCACTTAATTCTTCAGAAGAGCCTGGGAAACCCAGCCTGGACTTTGTTACACTCTTCATTTCAGAAATCTTACAAATCCTTACCCCCCTGCAGGTTTCATAGTGAGCCCTTCACTCAGCAGATGAGTTAATTCTCCTCATCTCCTCCTTTTCCAGCGTCACTGGTCTCTAGGAGTAAGGATCCAGGCAGCCCTGACAATTTCTCCTTCATGCAGAGGTGGATACACCTGGGTGACTATCTAGGCCACCTAACAATGTGAAACAACACAGTCCCAGCCCCTTCTCACACAGCCAGGGCATCGCTGGCATTGGCTGCTGAGTTTCCAGGGTCTCTAAAATACCCACTTTACAACACTGCTTCAGGAAAAGCACTTCAAATTCTATGTCTGATTTAAGTATTTCTTGACCTCTAAATCAGGTGCAAAACAACATTTCCAATGCCATTGGCCATATCAATTAGTAAAAGATGGTATTTTGCACAGAATTCTCTGTGGGAGGCTCCATTTTCCCATTAGAAACTTCCTTCTCCTTGATTATTACTCTGTCATCACTGGTGTTTGTAATTCATTTCATTTGCTGAGGACATCACTAATATGCACCAGATATGTAAGGAAGTGACTAAAAGGAGTAAACTAGTTCACAGTAGGAAGCCAGAAGTGTACCAGGCTGTGGATTGGTCTGTAAAAAGGACCTCTAAGGCCAGAACCTCACAGCTACATATGTGGATGTATATTTCATATGGCTACCTCTTACTAATTTATTTATTCTTTCTCTGAGCCTTAAGTAATGTTGCTCCACTGGGAGGCTGTGCATGCATTGTGTGGGCATAGACTACAAAAAAAAGTTGGGCCCAGTATGTTTCCATCCAAAGATGTGGAAAACTTTGATAATTCATTAGCCAGGAAACAATATTAAATTCCTTTTCCTTGTACTAAAATTAAATCAAAAGTGCAGGAACACCTTCTGCAGCCTGCCACCAGCCTGATCCTTCCTAGGGCTACAGTTTCAGCTAACATTGTGGCAGCTGTATCTACCTAACTCTGATAGGAGAGTGTCCCTCGGGGCTTGAGAAGTCAGTCTCCTCTACATGGTGTTTTCTTTTTTTCTCTGTTACATTCAAATTTGGATCTGAAAGCTTTTTCTGTTTCTGTGTATGTTTCAGGTAGTTTTGTTAAATGAATCTTGCTGGAGTACCATGGTATTTGCAGTGTTACAAAGCACTTGATGATGTGAGAAATCTGGGGATTCCACTTTGGTGTTAGGGTGTCCTTCCTCCTCTGCAATTGTCAGCACTGAAATCCTATGAATACCAGGTTTGGGTGATGTGCTGGAGAAAGACAACCTGGAAATGTGAATTGTCTCTCTACTATAGCAACTTCTGTAGGACAAAATGTGACTGGCAAAAGATGTGAAAGACCATAGTCCTGACTAAAAGCAAATATAAATCTTAATAATTTAAAAAGGTTTACAGACAGGAATAAAAATACAACACATCTCTGATTTGCAGTTTTCTCGTTAAGTCCTCCTAAACTCTCTGTATAGACAAAGTATATTGCATACATGAGGTCAGTGAAAACATACAAGACAGGTTCTTGAAGTTTGTTCTATTTTGTGATTCCCTAAGAGTTAACATGGATATTGTCTTCAAAAAATAGAACATAAGACACCTATCAGTCAAAACTATAACAGTGGATGGAATAATGTTGTTAAAAATGTGAATGAATCTCAATATAGAAGCACAAGTATCATCATACTGACTTCCATACATCTCTGGCTCCCCTATAGCTCTCACCCAGTAGACTGGCTCAGTGAAGAAGCAAGTGGAGGATCCTCAATGAGGATACAAATATTGCTTTAATAGGTCATTATAGAATTATCAGCCTATTCGGAGGCAGCCCACTCACTCAGAAGACCTGATGTTTGCTCTCCTGCTGTTAAATCTGGCTTTGTTGTGGTGACCAGATTTTAAATCATTTTTTTTTGGTCACAGACAGATTGCTGATTTGAGATCTGCAACAACAATTCCTCAGTATAATCTCTTACGCCATTTCTTCCTAATCTAATTCTCCCCTCTGCTGATGCATGCTGAGCGGTGTGGTGGGCGTGGATGGTGGTTCCGCCCAACAACACCAGGGTTGGTGCCCTGCCAGTCCTGGGAGGTTGAGGAACTCTGAGGGCCACTTGGAGCACACAGGAGAGGAGATACCACAGGCCACTGACCACCCACCTCAGACATCTATTTTTTAAATTCCTGTACTAATTTAGGCTGTCATTATCTCTAGTTATTCCTGCCAGCTCTGCAGGCCATCTCCCACCTCAGTACTCACCCAGTTTTGCTGTAGTAAGTCTACCTGGACTCTTCACCATTTCTCATATTTGAATGCAGATTGGGGGAGCAGGGCAGTGTTAGCTGCAAATTATCTCATTTTACTAGACTTTTCCCACAGTAATTAGTGAGCAGATCACATATCATTCCTGTAGTTAATATTGTAGGCTCACTTTGTGCTGTGCAGAAAATGTATTTATTCTGATTTTTAATTTTTGCTTCATTAGCTGCAATTTACTCTGGTAAAAAAAAAAAAAAACCCACACAAAAAAAATCCAAACAATAAACCAACCAAACAAAAAAACCCAAATAAACAAACAAAACCCCTTAGGTAAGATATTAACGAGGCAAAATTTTTCTCTAGCAAGAACCTCACTCTATCATGACTACCTAACAGTTTCACCATTTTACATTTAAAATTGCTGTTACATCCAGTTATATATTATAAAATAATCCTGGTTTATGCACATTTTCCCTGAGCTATCCCTATTTTTTAATAACAAGAACAAACACCTATTGCTTTCTGTTTCTCTCCTACAGCCATGGCATTTTAAGAGCTGAAAGAAGCAGATTGTGAGAAGTAGGAAATGCCAACAGCAAGGAGGTGTCTAAGCCAGTAGTCCATGGCAGCTGAGTAGTGTCTAAAGTGAGTCTATGAGAGCACATCTGGTGCAGATGTTAGCTGCTTGATTCGGACCTTGGTGATGGAGGTTATTGTAGTGGGCATAACACAAAGGTCTAAAGGAACCATCGCGATGCCATAGATTTACCTTACCCCTACTAGATACAGCATTAGGTAGCCAAAATTTAATCTTAGGCTATATGAAATGAGTTGGCAACACTTGATTAAAAACATGGCAGGATTTACAAAATGGAACATTTTTGTCCTTATGTTTGTTCTGCATTTATTGGTAGTGGAATAAAGTGAGCCTAAGGGGATCTCCTGCATGAAAAAGGCTTGTTTTCTTGAAGGTTAAGTTCATTAAATCAAATTCTGACCTTTTAGAGTTTACACTGGCTGAGCCTTTCTGCTTCCTGGACCTCCAAGTAATACTGTTGGTCCACAGATCTCACTTTTCCACAAACGTTCCCCACCTTCTTAACCGTTAAATGCCCCTCCCTGTTGTTAAAATGTTTGCTGCCATTCATCAAAATGCAAGCAAATAAAGGGCATCTATGAAGCAACTGCTAAAATAACACGGCTTCAGTTCTAAAGGAAATACTTTGCAAACTAATACCATTACTGCAATCACAGAATTCCCAAATCAGCATAAATACGTAGTGGTAAGAACCTCTGTATATGTTTATGCACACACATATAATAGATATAAATATATATGTACATACACACATTTAAGCAGGTAAGACACTTTTTAACTTGCTGTGATGGCTGTACTGTGGCCCTCACCTGAATACATCATGTTCCTTTAACTCCAGCCCGAGATGAATAGATTGCTGGCTGAATGGAGTCTTTTTATAGTTCTAGTCTGTGGGGAACTTCTTCAACAAAAATGCTCTTCTGATCACATTTGCAATTCATATATGCTATGAACAGAGTTCTATTAATTGAACACTGAAAAAAAAAAGTAATTATTGCATATATTATTTATGACCTTCTTGTCTCTACAACAAGCAAACCAGCAATGTTCAGTACCAAAGCACATTCTGAGTTTTCTCACTGTGGTTTCTGTACAACTGCTCTTCAAATGGTTATTTTTTCCTAAGGATTTCTACATTTAGATGACAAATCAAGCTTCTCTAATTGCCAAATTGTATCTGCTCCCTCACCAAGAGACACCTCATGTTGCTACTGAGTCAGAGTAACCAGGCAACCCTAAGCCTCTAGACTAGGAGGCAAAGAAAAATGTGTACTCCTACAGTATGAAGAAAAATGATCATTTCAATCTCTATTCAAAAACTCGCCAGAATAGATATAATGTTTGCTGTGACTCAAGTGTTTTAAAGGGTGATATAAATCTTCAGGCTCCCAAGATGTCCCAGCCAGAAGCTGAGGGGTTTATTGTAAGTTCTCCCAGTGCTGCTGGGTAAACTGGAGCCCAGGCAAGAGCTGGTCGAGTGACGCTGGGCCTCTGAGCTCTTGCATGGTAATGCCTTTTGATTCCTGTCAACTGTGTAAAGTCATACCAGGGAGAAAACAGACACCAATCTGTTGTTTTTCCTGGGGAGAAATCCCCTGATGGTCTGGTCAAAACCAAGCCTTTATAGCACAAATTCCTGCAAATCCCAATGACGACCTTCCACCAAGGGCAGCTGCATAAGCCCGGCTGTGCTTTGAGTCTCTGAGGTTTATCCAATTACGTGATGAAGATCACAAAATCATATTTATTACAAAAAACAACCTTAAAAATAACTATTTGTAGACATCTTGGACTTCCAAGTGTTCTGTTTGTCCTCTGTCACCTGAAAAAACAAATCTCACGGGTCTCATGTTTGTCACATCCTGGGACTATCTCTGTTCTCAGCTTAGTGGGTAACATTTTCTACACCTATCATCAAATGCATTGTTCCAGAAACCCTTTGTCCTACCAGACCAGACCAGACCAGACCAGAGTGGGTTTCCTCTGCAGAGGAGTTGGGAACACATCTCCTATGAGGCCCATGAGGACATATCCTGTGGACTCTGAGAAAGCCACCTTTCCATGGCATTGTATCTGTCCCATGACTCTCCAAAGGCATGGTTCCCATGGCAAAACATGGCAGATAAAAAATAGATAAAACATTGTTAGGCATAATTTCTGTCTAAACTACCATGTGAAGGGGTAAAAGTGAGAGACAGAATGTTAAAAGAGTCAGTGATGGAAAAACAAAAAAAAAAAGGCCAGAGGAAAGGGTTATAAGCCCTGGTCATGATTTAGGAGGTGGCTAAAATGGGGATTCAGGGCATGTCTTAGGGTGCTCCCCCATCTTGGAGAGTGCTGCCCTGTGTTGTGGGCAGTGCCGAGAAGGAATGCTGCCATGGCTTCAGCAAGGAAGGCAGCAGCCTGGAGCGCCAAATACTCAGCGGTGAGTATGTGCTTGTCCCTCTCAGAGGAAGGCATCTCCCACAGCTAAGGATTTGGGAGGCAGAGATCAAACCCGCTTTCCACAGAAGTAGTAGTTTAGGCCATAAATCCCTGTCCTGATTGCTTTTGGTCAGCTTGGCTTCTGGATGCAGAGTGCTAAAATAGCAGCAAAGAGACAGATACTCCTCCTGCAAGCTCTCTGGCATTCCCTTCTCGTTTAAATGTCTGTTTGCTGATTCCCAGCTTCCTCCCTACTCACTTTTTGAAGCTTTTGCCCTGCTTGTGGTTGTTAGTGGGTGACCAAGGGGCTTTTCCACCAGTGGCTGTGGTTTAGAGACTTTCATCACAGTCCAAAGGAACACTCTCCTGCATTTAAAAAGCTGACGTGACACCCCTAGCAGCACTTAGCAATCATAAGGTGCCTCAGGTTCAATTATGCAAGACCATGAAAGTCTCACCTACGCTGCAGATGCACAGTTCCCAGAGGAACTGTGATTTCTGCAGGCTAATATCAGGACTTCCCATTGTTGAACTGGGAAGAAAAATTAAATCTAAATACTGGAATTATCTATCTTTGCATGTATGTGTTGCATTTACTCACCTGTTTTCAATGCTAGAGATACCGTATGGCAGATACTTCTAACAATACTGTGGGACTGCTGCTCCTTGCCTGTATTTGCTTCCCTGTTCTCTCAGAGGCTGCAGCAGCGGGGAGCAGCAGACCTCAGCTTTGCTGCTCCCTCTGGCTTCCTCTGACAAAGGTCTTTGAGGATGTTCTTGGGATCTTGGAAGAACAGAACCCTTCCCTTCCCTTCCCTTCCCTTCCCTTCCCTTCCTTTCTCTCTTCTTTTTTCTTTCTTACACCAGTTCATTGGTTTCTTCCAGACACTTTCACTTTGAGCACTGGCCCCAGGGATTGACACTGGGGAGTCTACCACAGAATTCAACAGCCTCACCAAGAAAAATGCTTCTACTGAGTGTCTACTCTTGGCTTAACTAGGTGAGGAGGAAGAGGAGGAGAAGAAGGTGGAGGGGACAGGGAGCTGTTTACTGGCCCTAGTCACGGACAGCAACCAGCTGCATGCTGAACCTCAGCCGTGGACCTTAGCTTCATTGATTTCACTGGAATATAGGTGGATATTTCCATGACTTGCCACAGGTAATGGGATTTAGATATCTGTTCAAATGCATAAATTAAGCCCTTGATAGTCCATTTGTTTTAAGTAAAGCTGCTCCTGGAGTTCAATATAGTTTGAGGCATTACAGGATGTGACTGGCCCCATGCTGGGTAATTTTTCATTTCTGCCGTTCTTAGAAGCATATTGGATTACTGTGTTGGTGTTTTGTGAAAAATCACAGCATGGGAAATGCTATAATCCTAGTACCTGAAGTGCTCCGAGCAGCCTGGCCAGAGAAGGCTGCGCAGACAGCAGGTTGTGCAGGAGAGAGGAAAGTATCCAAAGGGTAGAACTGATGGATGGGCAAAAGGCATCAGGGCTGTGCTGGGTGCCTGCTAGCTGGGCTGGAAACGGGTTCAGCAGTGAAACCAGAAACAGTTGGCAGAGTCACAGGTCTGTAAGTGGGGAAGGGCACAGGGCCCTTCCCCAGGACTTTGTCACCTTCCTTGGAGCTGTCTGGATGTGGTGTTTTGTCACCAGCTCCCCAGGGCTGGTGGCTGGGACAGGACCACTGGATCAGCCCACTGAAAACATCCGCTGCAGATAATGAAAGTGTCTGATGAAATCTACAGCTCCTTCAGGAAAAGGGACACCTACCTGGAAACCTCCAATGTCCATCACAGATGTCCCCAAGCCTCCCACCTGTGAGCCTTTCCCAGCCCCCTTTCCCAAAAGAGCCTTCCTGAAAACTTCCCATCCCACTCCCTGTGCATCCCGTGCGCAGGCACAACAGCACCACACGGCAGCATGATCTTGCTGAGTGTTGAGAATCGAATTCAAAAGACATTCCTTAAAAAAATGTACTTTGCAGAATGTATGGCCTTACGTACAGAAGACGTACGGCCTTGTATTTGTGGGGAGGATGTTCAAGGCGAACAGAGAGGCAGAGCTCCACCTGGTGATGCTGCTGCGTCTCTGCCATGCCTGAGTGGGACTAGGACACTGTTTTGCAGCTCTTTACTGTTCACGAAGGCTCTTGGTTCTTATTCCAGCTTCTACTCATAGATGCTGCTTATGAGGGCCCAAAAATTATTTTAAATGGAGGAGTTTTAAGGGGGAAAAGCCCTCCAAGATTTACACTGGTGTGTGTTGAGCGATTTCTAGCATAATATCCATCTAACTGTTCACAATAGTTTTTCTTACAGCACTACAAAATCTTATTTAGCAACTAAATAACATTCCCCCATTTTTGTAGGTTGCAATGCAGTTCAAGACTTAAAAAGTCAGTGCTGGTTCAATGCTTAATTAGGCACTCGCTCATATCCAAACTTTCCCAAATTATACGATCACAGTAGGGAGTCTAAGGAGTGCTTTATTTGCAAGCATCATAAGCATTTGACATTTCTTAGAGAAATCTGCTAGATTTCTATGATATTCAGCACTCAAAAAAGCAGCTGAGTCAGATCAGTAGGTATTTGTGATAACACAATATCTTTATTTATAATTAACCGCAATGGAAAAAGTTCCCCCAAGTGGTTTCTAAGCCCATTGCAACATAAAGTAAAGGTTAGATGGCTGTGGAAGCAAAAATGCCTTTATTTATATGACAGTTAAAAAGAAATAGAAAAGAGAGGTACGAGGGAAGTGGGTGAATATATAAGGATGCTACACAATATTTGTGTCTCTTCTCTTTACTATACTGCCCAGTTTCTTATTTCCAGGTAGCATTTTTGTAATGAGAATAAAAGGAACTACCTGTGATTCCAGCAGGCTTGGTTTTAGGAGATGGGCATGTATGGGAAATGCACAGCTCCAGGGGCTGACCCTTGGCTCAAGCCACAGCAGGTAAGCGTGGACAGGCACTTTGTCACACCCGTGTGGCAGCCTCCTCTGAGCATGCATGGCAGGGGAAGAACAAATTGCCATTGCACACTTCTGGGTTTGTAAGCACTGAAAAGCAAAGGATAAAGAACGGGGAGCGGGGTGGGGAATGAAGGTGAAGGCTTAAAAGACTTGTTAGCTTCAGCATGCTTTGCTTCTGCTGCTTCTCTTGCTCCTGTGAGCAACTATGTGGAATTCCTGGGCTCAAGAGAGCTCATCACACAGAACAAAACAGCAGCATCTACAGATCATGTCTCAACACTTTTTGAGTCCCTGCAGTTAAAGAATGCTAGCAAAAAAAGTTTGACATCTATGATAACATGTCTGCAAACAGACATAAAGTCACATTGGTCGTAGGCAGTGGGAGGAAGGAATGATTTAACCGTATCTGCCTATGGTATGGACTAATAAGCACATTTCCCACCCCCATAAAATCATCTTCCCAAACAAGGGCGGATGCAGAGAGAAAAGGAAAAGCATCTATCTGAGCATCACATCTGAGCTCTGGGGGTCTCATCGTAAAAGCAAAAGCTAGCCTTTGGCAAAAAGCACAGGATAAAGGAATGAAAAGTAGAGCAGAGACAGCAGGGGTGTCACACCTGGAACACATCAGCTCCTCATGACTTCAACAGTATGTTATCCTCTTACACCCAGAGAGCATTTAGCCTACAAGTTAGTGAGGACAAATGTGGGATTGAAAAATGTGGGATTGAAAAATGGAGGATTTAATTTTCAACAATCAGCCAAACTTGTGATGCCAAGTTGCAGATAGCAGTAAGGTGCCAGACCTTGCAGGGGTCCATATAATCCTTTCAGATGGTGCAGGTGGTCACGCACTACTTGTGCAGCAGTGATGGAAGATGAGCAGGAGAAAAAATATGACTTGCAAATGTAAAATGGCACCTAAGTGAGAAAATGGTCACAAAGCCCTAGGAAAACCTCAGCCCTGTTCTTGATAGCAGCCAGAGAGGAAAAATGAATATTCAGGAATTAGCAGCAGGAGAGTAGTGACTAACACAGGCAATGCCATGTGCTACAGGATAAGTACCCTAGAGTTATTATTTGGAGCTACCTTCTTTCACTATAAAAGCATAAAATAGGACTAAAGAAGTAGTGTTTAAGATGATCAGTGTGTCTAGCAGCTACTGTCTGAAGAGAAAGTAAAGAGCCTGAAAAAGTGAGGACTAAAAAGAGATATGCTAGAAATTTTCTTAAATGACAGTTTCTACAAGGCAAGCAGTTACTCAGGATGGCTCTCCGTACAAGAGCTGGCAGCCACTCTCCAAAATTTATTCACAAAGGACTTTAGAATCATAGAATCATCAGAAGTCCTAAGTAAAATGAAAACTTCAATTCTTTCCCCCCCCTCGTACCCATCCCCCCCCCACTGTGGGAAAGGCAGATGAGTGGAGGAGCAGCCCTCATTCCTTCCTGTGACTGAAGCCCTCAGAGCCACACACATTTTTTTCATATTTGAAATTCATCCTGTGGATTTGGTGCTGTTGTCTTTCACAGTGGCTACTGTTTCTCTCATACCTATTAAATCCTCTTTCAATATTAGCTTTAAAAACTGCACTTTATATGAAATTAGCCAAATGAGGATATTTTTAATGCTACATGAGTTGCAGATGAACAGCTTTGGGTGGCAGATGTGGACCTAGCAGAGCCACAGGGATTCTGGAGAGGTCGGTGAGGTTTCAGATGACCAGGGGAGGATATTGGTTTGGATTTCGAGATTTTGTTTCTGAGCAAAGAACAGGAGACTACGTTCATTTTGGTCATGTTTTGAGGGAGAGATGTGAGCTCAGCCTGTCACTCCTGAAGTTGTGTTTCCACGGAAAATTTATGGGGAATATTTACTTTCCTTCAGTCTTCCCTCAAAGTCATACTCCAAATCTGCTTTGTTGCAAAGCAAAATGTTCTCAGCAGATCAATTCTCCTTTCTCAGTGGGATCACTGAGGGAAGACTATTATTTAATGCTGGCACACTGAGAACTGCCCTCTGCTGTGAATAAAAGATGTTTATTCCCAACCAAATGCTTGCAAAGAGCTAGTTGCTCTGTGACACTGTCCTAATTTTTAATTTCTTCAATTCTCTGTCTTTGAACAGCTCCAGTTCATTTGATTTACTTCAGTGTCTGTGGTTAATTGAATAGCATTTGCAGTATGGCTTGTTTTGTTGATTATCCCTAAGTATCCAAGTTATTATGAATTGCAATTAATTGTCCGTTACTTTCTATTCCTTTCTGAGAACAGGCTTTAAAAATATGTTCTCTTTTTGTAAAACTGGTTTATTAACCAATGAAGCCCACACAGTACAGAGAGTTTTAGAAAAGCATGGCTGTGCAAAGGCTGATATTTAGTCTGGGAACATTTCCATCGCTGTGTGACAGTGGGATGGAGATGCAGGGGGTCAGCCTCGTTCCCTCTTCCACAGGTCAGAGGAGACAAAATACAAATTGCAAATGTAAAATGACCCAGAGGAGGAAACAGGAAGGCACAGGTATGTGTAGAGGGGCCGGAGCATATTTTTTGCAGAATCCCTACCTCCAAGGGAAATTTGTACCTTTGGGAGGTACCTGGGCCAGACAGAGACAGCAGGTTCTCTTCTCTGCTCCGAGATGCCATGGGGTCCATGGAGGCTCCAGTCCAGCATGCAGGTAGTAGTTCTTCATGGAGATCATTGTCTTTCTTCATGGAGATAAAAACTGTTCCCTACAGGACTAATTCTTGGAAAACACTTTTAACAGGGATAAAAATTTGGAACAGTTTTCCCACAAGAATAAGGTTTTTAACACATTTTTTTTCAACATATACGTTGAATAACCTTCAGGTCATCATTTGCTACTGAAATCAAACATCTTTATTTATTGAAATGACCCAAAAGTGTGGGGTGTCAACCCATTGCCTCCTGGGATGTGTAGTTCTGAGGCACTATGGGGTCGGCTGCTTGGAAGAGCAGCAGGTGCCATGGGGCACTCGCACCCACATCACTCTCACCAGGTACCACAGCAGCTGAGGCCACCAAATTAGGCATGACTAATTTCTTATTTACAAATGTATGAATTTTTCTTTTAGGAAATGGGCATTTGCTGAAGCCTCCTTCCTCCAGTGGAAGTGGCTCCCTATGGAAAATTCCCCTCCAGAGTTGTTGTAAAGCATATAATGAAAATGAGGCATCAAAAATACAGCTAAAATTACATTAGTTATTTTCTTATATTGGGGAAAGACCAATGGAAATATCCAAGATATATTAGTTTCCAGGAAGAAAGAAAAGAAGATACTAAAAGGGCCAAGGGAGGTCTCTAAATTTTCCATGCACATATAATTTAGACAGTAACATTGTGACAAATGAAATATAAAGTACTTTTTAGATTTAATTTCGATGTACATAAAAGGAAACTTATTAAGCGTTGCTCCCCCTTTTCCCTTGCAGAATGTCTCTCTTCAATCATCTCAGGAAAAGACAGGCATAAATCTTCTGTGTGACCAGAATAAAGGTTGTGGGATATTTTATTCAAGAAAATATCTATGAAAAGAAATCTAAAAGAATCAGCATACCTCAAAAGAACATGTTTAACAAATGCCCTCATTACATATAACTCAGTTCAAACTACAGAACCACGAATAGAAGCACATGCTTGAGAAGCTGTAAAATCTGAGCCTTACTTAGGCTGGAAAGGACCTCCAGAGGTCCAACGTGTGGTGGCAGCAGGGCTGGGGGAAGCAAATGTCATACACTTGCAGCACCGGAATTGAAATTGCAGCACAGCTGTTGAACTTAATTGTTTCTATCTTGTTCCTGGCATTCTAATAAGAAGTTGCCAAGGCAGATCACAGTATCTTTAAATAAGTTTAATAAAGATTTCACTAAGAGATATTCAGCTGAGAAGTTCTGTGAGAGGCCAGAGTGAGAATAATCCAAAACCCAATTTCTCATCTTCATCTTTCACCCTTATAAATTCTGTCACCAAACAAGAATGTCTGGAAGCAAGCAGTTTTAAAAGACCACTAAACCTCCAGGTCATAACAGCTGCAGAGACCAGCAGTTGTGTGACAAGGCAAGTACTGGAAACCTGTGACTGCCCAGGAAGGTGAGAGGTGTTTCTCTAAAGCCAATCTCCATCAATACATGGGGCAAGAGGTGAGCAAAACAAGCAGTGCTCTGAAGCATATGCCAGGCAGCATGTGCTGGTTGGGGTGCCTGGTGCAGGTTTCCTTTCTCCTCTGACATGGGAGAGCATCACAGAGTGTAGCCCAGGGGATGGAGTGTGGACACAAGGGCCAGCTCTGCTTTGGCAGCCACTGCTTCTCCCTGTTCCCCCTTTATTTTACATTTGACATTTGAATTGTTTCTGATCTGGATCCGGGGAAAATTATGCTCCTCACAGTTATATGCCTCTTCCCAGCTCAACAGTGAAGAAAAGACAGAAGCCAAATAGCAATAAATTCTACTTTAGAAGGTGAAGTCTGTCCAAATCTGACATGACATGTTATTATTGCCATAATCACGTGTGAACTTGCCTCATTTGCTCTTGTCATCACCGGTGGATGTCACCTTCATAAAGTGATGGCAATGAGCTGTGGTAGCACATCTGCCACCTTCTTTCTCCCCAGAGGAACACTAACTTTTTCTCCTGCTGCTGTGAACAAAGCCAGACGCATAGTGGCTCTGGGATCACCACCCCAAGGTGACATGCAGCCACAGGTCTCCCAGCAGCTGAGGGGCACTGGTGGGCAGCAGCCCCCTGCCTCCCTTCTTCCCCTTCCCCAGAGCCGCTGCTAAGGTGGTAACATTCAGGTATAATTGCACTCTCTGGTATCTTCTTTTTGCAGAGGGAGGATGTTTTCCTTGTGAGTGGGTTAGCAGAGAAAGCCACAGAAGAGAGGGTGAACCTCATTTGACAGTGAGTGGCATCTCACCTGATGCTAGCCCTCAAAACTGAAACCTCTGTAGTGAGGGGTTAGCTACCTGTCCTCTGCAAATGCCAACCTTAGGTGGGAGTGAACTGCCTTTTTAAAGTCCTGTCTTTCCCTCAGGTGATTATTTCAGAGGAAATAGCATTTTATTTTCTTAAGTTAGACAAGAGAAATCTCAGGGATACTCAGAACAGCACAGACATGGACCCAACAGAAATACCAAGGGTGACTGGACAGATATGGACAACATCTTGAAGCGCACAAGTCTAGAATGCTTCCTGCCTTTCTCTAATGTAAGTTTTTAAAAACAAGTTACAGTATTACAGTAACAATGGCGATGCAGGAATACTCTTTACTGACACTGACTCAATTCTATTTATTTATGTGTTTGTTTATTTTTAATTCCTGAAAAGACTAATACTGGGCCCATCACAAACTAGACTTTCTCAAAAGGATGCAATCATTCACATCTTGATCTACTCAAAGAAAGATCAATCCTAAGATTTGCCAAAACATGAATAATCTTTTATCTGAAGGGCAGTGGCAGACCGAAGAGGGAAGGTGGAGGGGCCTGGGTGGCCATGGAAGGGGACAAGGGCTGGGGCTGTTCTGCCTGCCACAGCTGCCCGTGCTGGCAATTCGCAGAGCTAGTCCTGCTAAGGATTTGGAGGAAGACACAGCCAGTTCCCTCACCTGCATAGCAAAGCCCGTCAAATCCATCTCTCAGGCTGGCTCACACAGGCTAACAAACCAATGGCAATGTAAGCTTTGAAAGATGTAGAAACAAATGGCTCACGATGTGTCCATGAGCCACTGCAGCATTTGCTATTGCTGCCTAAGCTCACTGGTAGCCCCAGCACAGAACTCCTTCCTGCACTCACACTGATGTCAGCAGGGTTAAGGACCTCAAGCTCCTGTAGATTTTCTGGCTTAATCTTTTTGAGGTGTAAATGTGGATGGAGATGCAAGGTTATCTTCTTCTTTGAAAAGCAGACCTTTATGAGTGCATCCATGTGAGATATGTATCACATCTCTCTTTTTCTTTTTTTTATCAGACCTGAAATTTCTGCACCTGAGACCTAGATCTCAGAACCAAAATTTCTCTTTAAATGTTAAAGATCTTCAAGGAGACTGATAAAATGACTCCGACTTCCCAGTGGAGCAAATGAGACCAGAATGTAGTCCCTTTTCTGATGAAGAGTGGCATGACTGTTGAGCTGAAGTGCACATGAAGACAGACGTCTGCTTTAGCCTACATGCCCTTCTACAGGCTGCTCTCAGCAGCATAGATTGCTACAGTGAGTCTGAGCACTCAGGGGCATCTTTGGCCAAACACCAGTGGAAAGTTTTTGGCTCTAATACTGCTGACATGGTCCTGTTTGGGGAAGCACAAGGGTGATAAATTAATGGAATCTGACTTTGCTGTTATGCATACAATTGGAAAGGGACAGAATAAACTCAGAAACTTCCACCGTTGAGTCAGAAGTGTTGGTTTACATCTCAGAAAAACAGAAGTTAATTTTTTAGTTACCTCTGCAGGAGCTCTGTTGAAAAATCCTCGAATTTTTAGCATAGTTTCTGAGTTAGTAAAAAGGAGCAGTAGCGTGGTTTATACTGTTCATTCACTTCTTTCAGGCAATTTTATCTGCTTTAACAGTAGTGACAGTGGATTTCCTCACCTTCCAGGACTGTCTTCTTGCCCTTCATTCATTCCTAGCCTTCAACCAAGCCTACCTCTTGCCAGTCTACATGCTGCAAGGTACTTGGCCACACCACATCCCGTTGCTGGGTGCCTATTGCAGAAAATGCTGACACAGGCCCTCTCGATTTCCTTGTGTGTAAAGCACTTTGCTCCTTTCTGTATACATTTTCCTCTGGCTTTTCATTAAGATCTGCTATAGGAGGTGGCTTGTGGGCTTCACAGTTTGTTGCATAGGTTTGCCCACAGGGCCAGGCTGGCTCCCTCCACCTGCCAGTCATGTTTGCTCTTTGTCAGGAACTGTATATCAGGCTCCTCCTGGAGATTGCTAGAATAGCCACAGCTTCATGGATGTTTTAATTATGGCTGATTAAGATCAAGAAGCTCTCTGTGGAACTTATTTTGTCTGTATTTGCTTATGTGCCATTTGGTGTACTCCACCACATCGCAGTGTCTTGAATGTGTAAAGGCAGAGTCACCTGAGTTAACACCTTGGCTTTGCTCTGCTGTGCCAGAGCTTCATGCCCTGCCTGTTCACACTCCACTGTGAATGCTAAGGTCTCAGACTCCTGCTGGCTTCATGTTTCTTCCTTTGGAATTTTCTGTTTGTTATCCTCTCCTTGTCTGGCACGGATTTTGATGCCCAGTTAAAGTTGAGTATTCAGGTAGGGATGCCAGTCCCGTTGTGTGTGGGACGTGCACACATTTCTCTGTGTCAATACCCTGACACTGTGGATACCTGCAGTGTCCACTGGTCTAGCCATGCACCTCTCATTTTGTAATATGTAGGAGAATCTTAGAATCATAGATGGTGTCAGAACACAGTTGCCAAGCAAGTGTCAGTGATCTCAGCTGCAAAATATACAATGGCACCAAATGCTCAACAAACAATGAGGCTGGATTCTGAAGGGCTGCACAGGGCTAATCAGTCAGAGAGGGAGTCCTCAGGGCTGATGTACTGGTTTCAAAAAGAAATTGTGCTAGCTGTTAAGTCCTCTGTTTAAAGTAGCCTCTAGATATATTAAATTCCATCTTGTACCTTAAATATTTTCTGTACTACTAGTAAGAAGGAGCCAGCCTAGTTAGACAGCCCACGCCCTTTTTTGCAATGCGCAAAACACAAATAGGGTCTGCTGGGCTGTACCTCATATAAAAATAGTAATTAAAAAAGCTCCACCTTAAAAGTTTGCTCCTAAAATTGGTGCATCTCTATACAAGTGTAAAGTAGGTGACTAAATGTTCTAGGACATGTGGCGTGATGATTGTAAATCAGATGCTGTAATCACCAATTTGCTTGTCCTTATGGGTATTCAGTATAAGCGATTCAACATCCTGAAATGTGCCAGCTGTAAGCATGGGTGCCTTGCAGCTCTACAATAGGGATTTATGGTGCATATTTGTTTCCTTCCTGTACTACACCAACCAGGTGTATAAGCATTGCCTTTGCTGGCNTGTGTTATCAACACTCTCTGGGTCCTAGTACTGCAGCATGAGGGCTGTATGGGGAAAATCAGCTCAGACAGACCCACTACAGCCTCTCAGCATTCCGATACCCATTTACTCTTTGGCTGAAGATAAACCACAAGAAACATGTCAGAGCTCTGTCATGTTATACATGTGTGTTTGGATTCCTGCGCAGGTGAAAATGGTGATAAAATTGCAAAGCTCACAAACCTCCAGTTCTTACAACAGGCAGTATCTACCTGTCCACCATATCCAGGGCGTTTTGCTTCAGGCTTATGTATGTAAAAGGAGGAAAGCAGAGCCATCAGCAGTTGTCACCACTCATGAAGGTTCCCGTTTCCCTTCCCCTCTGGCTGGGGAAGGGATGTAAAGTTTGAAAGACCAGAACTAATGGGTAGTTCCTGTGTCTCAGACCTAAATGGCTTGATATAAGCGTTATACTTCTTGTTAACTGTTGGAGGCTGAATAGCTTACTTTCTTTTATTCAACCAAATCTGCCACAATTGAGCTAGAGCTACCTAAGCCTCTCAGTAAAATGGCATGTGTCCCCAAAAGGTGGCCCTGAGTGGGTAGGAGAGAGGAAGAGGGTGATGGAGCAGGGCAGGGGAGCAGAACCTGCTGTCACACCCACTGCAGCACCCAGCAGAGCTGGCAGAGTGACACCATCACCCCAAGCCGTGTCTGTGTCCCCAGAGGCAAGAGGCAGCATTGCCTTTAGGCAGCACTTGGATCATCTAGCCAGCACAGGGGCACTTATAGTTATGGGGTGACTTAGAGTTACCTAAAGATATGGTAGTTAAAAGTTGTGGATTTCCTCTCAGCTGCTGCTACAGGCTAGTCCTGACTTACTGAAAACTTCATTTCATTCTGGCTAAGAAATAAAAATCAGTTATTGATATACTTGAGGTTTTGATATATATTCATATACTCTCAGGTTTGTTGTCTTCATTCAAATGCTGAATAGACTTAATGGCTCTCTTCAAAATGAACAGAACTTTAGGATAATTAAAAACTTCAAAGAAGGAAGGAAAGTTAGTGGTATGGCAAATGTTTAGAGCAGACTAGCTAGATACAGACTAATAGTTGGACAAGGCTGTATATGCCATCCAGAACATAAAACTCTTATTTGGCATGAAAGTCATAGTGTTTGAGCATTTCAGTCCTTTCTGTGGCATCAATATAATATTTTTAAAGTATTGGAAAATATAGCATTATCCTCCAAATTATGAGAATGCATTTCAAATATTGCAGTTGAGGATTTTTGAACATTTTTTTTGCTAAGATTTCTAAAATAAAGCAGAAACTAAACTGCTGAGGATGCCTCTTATCTGCATTAACGGAGGTTTTAGAAGAACACAAAATATTAAAAGAAACTTGAAAAACGTGAGAGTTGACAGCATACAGGTAGGAAACCATATGAAGAAATGTATAAAGTAGTACTAACTTTGTCAGGCTGAGAAAAGTGCTGTTTTGACAAGATAAGTTAAAATGCATTGTACAAAGCAGTTGAAAATATTTTCTTTTAGGCTGCCATATCACTCTTACATCCTGGAAATGTAAAATGCAATCTGTTAGCTCACCACACACTGTGACATCAGTTTCCAGTTCCTGCCACCAGCTCCAGTGTCCAACACATGTCCCTCTGTCAGCCTTTCACTGCCCTCAGACACTTCACTCTTGACCACATTTCTCATAACTGTCAATTTATTACATAGTTTCCATGGAAATTTGTGCTGAAATATTTGTCCCCCTGTTCTGCAGTGGCCTGGTAGCCCTCATAGGGAGCACCCAGGACCATGCACAGCCAAAGACAAGTACCTTGTGGAGGCAAAGCTGCTTGGATAATATAGCATATCTCTCAAGGAAGTTGCCTTCGGGTCAGTGGTGTAAAGAAAAGCCCTCTTGATGTTAAGTCCTCTGTTTAAAGTGGACTTTAGATATATTAAATTCAATCTCATATCTTAAATATTTTCCAGCACTCCACCCAGCACATAATTTGCGTATCAGTTGAATGGATTCATAAAGTCAAAAATGCTGTTTCTGTGTGTGTTGAGGCAGGTGGACAGGGAAGAAGAGCTTCCACCCCTGGATTTTGCATCTGTAAGTAGCAATAGGAGCATATCCCCTCTCTTGTATGCCTGGGTGAGGGTGATGTGCTGGTATCTTACACTCTAATTAAAGTCAAAGTCCCAGAAGACTTAAGTTGCAAAATCCGACCCACTTTTCTTCTAAGAACACCGAAAGGATATTTTGAAGATTTACTTGCGGTGGGCTTGCCATTTGCTTATACAGACATAGATCTGCAAGGAAATCTGCCTGGCACTAAATTGTGTCTAGCGGGTATTTACAAAAAGTAAGTTGTAAGTAAATATGAGAGCTGGGACACACACAGGCAGCTTCCTTCCCAGAGCTATGGCTGTTTGTGAGTATAGAGGCTGCTGTGAAGATAGACATCAGAACACGATGCAAGAGCAATCTGTAGGTACAAAATGGAAAATACCCATCATGCTTCCATTGTAAAGGGAATAAGTTGGCTCATTTTCATTTTTGTCTGTTAATGAGATAGTTTGGCAACTTGACGGAATTTCCAGGCTTGGAACGGCTGGGAGGAGACTCTGTTCCAGGAAAACCTGGACTGATGCTGATGAACTCAGTAGTACAAATGAAGGTGAAGGTTTGCAAAATCAAACCTTTAAAATGTATATAATCAAAACAAGTGAGATTTGTCATCTCTTCAACATCTCTCTAAGTAGTTGTCTTTTCTGTGGTGAATGTCATCTATCCTGAAATCTGCTTTCTTTCCACAAGAAACAACTGAGTTTTTAACTCTTGACTTTTCCCTGCTGGCATCTGATCATACTGCTTTTTTACAGATCAGGAGCTCTGCTGTAGGTAATAGCATTCACTGTACCTCATGTAGCTTCTGAGTCAGAGAAAGGTAATAATTAAAGAGAATACAGAGCCTGAAGCCAATCTCTCTTGGCACTGCTATCAAAATTGAGTGACTTTATTTTATTT
Source organism: Brachypteracias leptosomus (assembly GCA_013401335.1). NCBI lineage: Eukaryota > Metazoa > Chordata > Aves > Coraciiformes > Brachypteraciidae > Brachypteracias > Brachypteracias leptosomus. The sequence continues at coordinate 69,357 of VYZX01032843.1, read as the reverse complement.
CACCTTAGTTACATTGATTGAAATGTGAAATTGTGTTAGTAAGTGGCTCTCTCCTGCCTATTTCTTAGGGTTCATTTGTTCATTCTGGCAGGCAATGGCCCATCTATAATGCTGAATCCTCTATTGCTTCATACAAGCTCCTCCTTTGGCAAAAGGAAGGTTTTGACCCTTAGAAATCATTTTGAGAACTGAAGTAAAGCAGTGCAGTACAATGAAAAATCTGATTACGCTAATTAAATACTACAATTACATGATTATGTTCACCTGAATGCAAGAGGCCACCATGACTATGACACCTTGACTCTTGCACAGCTTCTAGGCTACATTTTCCAAATTGACAAGTTCACTTTGTGCTGCACAAAAGATGCAAAATTCATCTGACACCAGCTGACATGTGGAGATAAGAACTTGCCTGCATGCATTATGTTCACTACAGGATTGGAACAAGCTAAGGCCAAGGAACAAAGAGCGGAATCAGAGGCAGGAATGGGAAAGAGGGTGAGTGACTTTCTACCTGTATCCCTTCAGCTAAGGAGAAAGTATGCCACTAAAAAAAGTGTATCTGCTAAGTAAGCCTCTACAAGGTGCAGGAAGCCCTGAAGACACAGACCCAGGTGGCAGGTAGCAGTGTCAGATCAATGCTGCAGCTGTGTTGCTGCCTGAAATGAGGATGACCACTGTGTCAGCAGCTAACAGCAAAACCCATGCAGATCTGCTTTCATGTCCCACAACTGGTCCTTTGAAGCAAAAGCTGTCTCAGGTGTTTTCAGCTACAGTTGAGAAAGAGCTGTGGTGGAGCTCTGGTGGCTTCCAGAGCTGAGGAGACAGAGCACTAAAAGTCCAAGCACCCACAAGGACACTACCAGTTTCTGTGCTTTATGAACTTCAGGGATGTGTGGCTGCACTGAGGCAGTGCTGCCAGTGTAAGCAACTGCCTGCACCCATCAAGACTCCAAATACAGTTTCTGGGAAACTCCAGCTGTGTGAAATAAAGGTATGTGTCTTAGGAGCCCAGCCTGCCTCGGGACTGCACATCACAACTTGCACCCCAGCATTGCTCTTCTCTGGTTGAGTGCAGAGATGCCTTTTGGCACCAAATGTCACTTTGAGCATATTAAGATGAAGATTACAGCTTACTGCTGATAATGACTGCATATACAGACACCTGTGGTGCAGAGCAGCAGGCATGGGGCTGGCATATGGAGGCACAGGGCTCCCATCTGGACCAGGAGCTCCCACTCTGGCATTGCCCATCCCCGGAGTCAAAGTCCAGATCCCCACCTGCCCGTCAGATGCAGTTGCAACTTTGGCTCACCTTATACTTACAGCTCATACTTTTAGAAAGTTATTTTGCTTTATTAGCAATTGGTTTTGAGGTGGGTTGCCTGCATTTCCATGATAATAGCTACTATCAATTGTTTGTGCACTGCTCTATCCAGTTTCTAACACAAGACCCAATTACATTTATGAAAACGAGTGTGTCAGAAAGTACCATCAAATTATACCAAAGAAATCTCAAGATGGTTTTGCAAGTCATTATTATGATCATATGAGGTCAGGAGGAAACTGGTATGTTTAGTGACACACTGTTTGATGTAGCAGCTGAGTGACTCACACCAAATTGAAGATTTGTTGCTACACTGAATGCCTAATTGCAAAGATAAGCCATGCTGTTTGTTCAAAGACAGTGTGTAGGCTGGGACAATCAGATGCCAAAATTGTGAGGACAATTACTGAAGTTTAAATTATAAAGTCTGAATTGAAAGCTGTGATTAAATATGGACTGTTCTTCATTAATCACTATTTAGGTTTTTCCTCTTTGTTTCGTTCTTCACTTTGACAGAAGCAACCCTATAGAGAAGACCTGAAGCAGAGCTAAATACCGATGTCTGATTTGAATCTTGCTTACACAGTTCCTCCATTTCCACCACCTAATTAACACCAGTGAAACTACCCAGTTGCAAAAGTAATCAAAATGTTGGCCTTAACCATTCTGTCTGAGATGGGATGACAGCACGTAGACCTCTCCCATCACCTCTGAGCCCTGTGCTTGCCCCAAAATGCATGTACGTGAGCCTAGCATAAACTGTTCCATGTAACGACTGATGTTCACTCCTTCCTCACTTGCTGTCTCCAGCCCAAACAGGAACGCCTCAGCTGAGCACCCAATGTGAGCACAGGCAGTAAATCATCATCTAGTAAATTCATGAATGCCATAAACTGTGGCTGTAGGAAAAGTATATTGGGTTAAAAATGAAGTTTATCGCCTCATCGCCCCCATCAGCTGAGGGGTGAGCACCAGCTGTAGCCCAGCACTGCTGCTACAGCACTCTATGAAAGCAGCTTTATCCCTCACCATGCATGCTCTGCAAGGACAACCTCTCTCAGGTCACCGGCCCACCCTCCTCCTATGGCGTCTTCTTCAGCTCTTCACTTTGGGATCTTGCAACAGGGCCACCACCTTGACATCACGGTGTCTTCGCTGCATGAGACAGTGGTAGTCCCCCAGCACATTCTGGGGTGCATTTCAGTTTGGCCCCTCTCCAGTGCAGTGGGTGGAGGCACAGCGACTCCCTGCCCAGGCACCAGAAATGGCCAAAATAGCCCTGCAACACGCCCTTTCCGCAGGAAGGGATATGATGGCAGAAGTCCTCCCTTGCTGCTGTGAGCTGCTTTGCTTAGCTCACCAGCAGATGGTGTCATCTCTGACACCAGCAGCTGCTCAAGGTATAAAACTGGAAAAGCTTAATTATTCCTGTATGTCCCTCCCCACTTTCCCTCCCGCTTTGAAGGATTGCTGCTGCCTTCTCGGGCACAGGACAGTGTATCCGCTGTGCCTGCACGTAGCAGGAATTCCTGTGGCTGACAGAAACAAAGGTTTGTACCTTTGCCTGATGCAGTAGCTCCCATGTTTGCCAGTGGTGCTGCTTGTGCTCATTACTGGAGTGTGAAGTCCATCACGGGGAGGTGGCTCCGCAGCCGGTGCCTCTGTCACATCGCTGCCCTTGTGTGATGGCAATAGGATAACCCCATCCTGCGCCTGGGAAAACGTGTCTGCCAGAGCACTGCTCACTTGTTTACCTAGGTGGATACTGGCTTAAAAATGCCCTCCACACTTTCCCCAGCCCAGAGGAGAGGGTATGAGCTGCTAATTCCCGTGGCTTCCCAAGGAGCTACAGTAGGGCCATCCGACCTCCTGGGTACCTTCGGCAGGGCCATTCGGCTGCAGAACCTGCAGCACATCAATGTGTGTTTTGCTGAGGAAAGCTACAGGGCGTATTTGAACAGGGCAAGCACACAGTGAAACCTAAGAACACAAATAGTAAAATAAACCCCAAAGCTCTTGACTGAAATCCCACAAAGTGGACGTTGTGAAAGGCACAGACATGGGTTTGTGGCACTCTCGGTGCAGCACTTGATGGTTCATGCCATGAGCCAGGGCAGCACACTGAGGGGAGGCAGGGTGGTGCTCAGCATGCGTGCACAGCTCTCCTGGCTCTGACCACAGACCCAAACCTGCATGGAGGGGATGGCACAGCCCTTCATCTGCAGAGGGCACCCCAAGCACATCCCCATTGCTCTCATCACACCCTACATTCAAAAAGAGCTGCAATAGTTTTATGGAAGTTAAAAATATTATCAACACAAAGCCAACAGTCATCTTTTACCTCTGCTTTGGGGAAGAACCAAAGCGGTAATTGGTTTGCTTCAGAAATCATGGATTTGGGAGGGAAGTTATTCACAAAGCAAAGCTTTCCCTTCTTCTGAGAGGGGGTACAACTGCACTGGGTGAATCATCACTCCCAGGGGCAAAATAGCTGGGTGAAAGCCTCCCCACCCTGCCTATGAAAGTGCTGTCTGGGGCCAGTTGTTCCTGTGGAATAACAATATTGGCTGCAGGGCTTGTTCTCTCCTGCAAATAGATTAGGCTGCTGCCTCTTAAGCTTATTGGAGATAATGCCCCTCAGCCTGCAGGATTACCTTATCAGCAGCAACCAGATGGAGTGTATCAGGGCCCTGCCAGTCATTCCCCACCTGTTGAAACTCTGTGGAAGCCAAAAAATTAATTGCTTAGAAATGTAAAAGCAAAAGCCTAAAATCATGAAAAAAAAGATTAAAGGGAAAATGCAGGGAGGACTGGGAACTTCTTGCCTGATATTGGTATCAGCGTCAGCACATTTTGGAGAATGACTTACGTGGTATCTGATGCAGTTTGCAAACGTAAGAGAGGTGGAGACTTCAGAGAGCAGATATTTTTGGCAAGAAATACCTATTTAGCAGCTACCAGCCATGTTTAATTTGCATAAATTTAAACGGTGGGGATAACAGCAAATGCAAAAATCTTCCTGAAAAACTGTGGCACAGTGCTGCTGTTAGCTTCCCACCACCACTTGGGGTGTCAGTGACCCCCAAAATGCTCCCATAGGGCTGGGGCTCTCTGGCACAGGGCTTTTGGCATGTGCAGAGCTCTGAGGAGCAGCTCCCAAGTTGGTCCCAGTCCTGGTACTGGGAGGGCTCTGTCAGTCTCCAAGCTGCCCTGTGCCCCGGACCATGAAGGAATAACATTTCTCAGCTCCGTGTCTGTGACTATCTCCAAGTGCCCGGGCCGTGAATGTGAAGCAGATCAGGTCTCCACAGCAGCCATGGGGATGTGTACCATGAAACAGCTTGTGAAGCAAAGCTTTCCCAGGCAGGATTAATCCTGTTCCATCCTCTGTAAATCACTAATCATGCTATGGGTGATGGGAATAATGGCAGCAAAATAGGAAAAAAATGCATATAAAGATGTATATGGATAAACTGACATTTTTAGCTTTGCCTTCTGCCCCAAGGAGCCCCAGATCTGGGGAGAAAGTGAGAGTATGGGGATGTCACTCAGCTCCCTGCACCCGTGGGGTCTTGTGCAACCACCACGGCGCTAGAGGAAGCAAAGGGCAGTAATCTCACAGCATCTCTCTGAGTACCCTGCATGCTGTTTAATTTTATACATGTAATTTGTATGCAGCTCTGCCTGCTGGGCACATGGGCTGCAGATGGGCAGGCCACACAGCAGTCTTGGCTCGAGGGCAGCCACCAATAGGCATCATGCCCATGGTGTGACCAGGGTGCACTCAGGTGCCCAGGGCCTGCCCACAGCTGTGGGGACCATGGGCTGGAGCCCCGGAGCACTGCACACCTCCAAGGATTGCCCTAGGCTGCCTGGCAGGTGCAAGCCTAATGATGGCAAACAAAATAAGACCCAGAAGAAGCAACTGGGATGTCTGTGCACACACTGGGGGGACAAGTTTCCTTCCTCTGTCTCAGTAGGTACCAGTAGCCCAAAGACACAGGTGATGGCAGAGGTTTGTGCAGTGGAGAAATGGGGAAATTGCCTGTCACTTCCCAGAGTCCCACTCCAAACAGTTACTCCTGGAAGCCTCATTTTTGGAAGTGTCTTATTGTTTTGATTCCCTGAAACTAACTTTGCATGACTCACACATTTTGCTGTGCCCTATTAAATGGTGGCAGGCATTCTACAATCCTTTGTTTATGGATACAGAATGAAAATAGTACTGCTAAAACCAGCAGGGACTGAGGAGTGCTCCTATTCAATTTGCACAGCATGCAAACCTAGCAGTTTTGGCATCATTTTTAATTAAGATTGGCAAGTCTCTTAGGCCAGCTTGCCTTCATGACCTTTAGCCCCAAATTTGTTAACTCCTTGCTGAAGTAGTTAGGTTTTAATTCTCAAGCTTTGCCTCTTCTTTCAGTTCTCTCTCATTAAGTGACTCAGACAACTATAAAAAATTCCTTAATTATTTTGTTTAGACTTGTCTGAGGAGCTGGACTCTCATACTCTGCTTCTGTACAGAAGTCCACAGCTGCTATTGCATTGCATGGACCATTGGTGCTGGGTGAGGTGACTGAAGTCTTCAATTAGTTTGCTTGAAATTCGTATGGGTGTGAGATGGAGAACAGCTACTAGAACCAGTCCACTTTCATGCAAGTAGAGGACCACTTCCCTAGCATTGTATTTAGTGTCCTGCTGTAGGTAATAGGAGTTTTGTTGTCCTCGATAGACCAGATAAGCCTCTGGGAGCTGGGGACCATGATGAAACTGCATTTTAGATACCTGCCACCAACAGGAAATCTTTTTTTTATAATTAGGCTGCAATACTGATAATGAAATGGTGCTGGATGCCTTGCTGGGCACTGGAATGCCATTGTCCATAATGCCAAATTGTCAGACCAGCTCCTGGTGCACTTTCAACAGGGGTTAATGGGGCTCTCTTGAACCACTCTCAGTCCTGTGGGAGATAGCTCAGTTCCTGGAGGGAGATAGCACTGTTCCTGGTGGGCACTTTGGGGTGGGTCACTTGGCATCACGTGCCTTTTTCTGGCATGTTTGGAGTTAGGGAAATATGTAGAACGCTGTCTCAAAGATCATCAATAGTGAAGTTTAGGAAAGATCTGCATACTGTTTGAAAAAAACCTGTGCTGTATCTATACCAGATAAAAAGGGTAGGATTCTTCTTGTCTGACTAGCCTACTCTTCAGCTGGTCATTGAAGGCTCCTGCAATGTCAGTCAGCGGAAAGAGGTGCCTGTAAGCCTTTACCTACCTCACCTATCTGATAGAAGTGTTCTTTCAGGTAGGATGAATCACTTTCCTGGAATTGCCTGTTCCTCTCCACCGACTTTAAAGAGAGTTACACATCTTCATTTAGTCGGCTGAACACCACCTCAGGCAATCGGCCTTTCCCTTTGTAAGAAATTTCCTGAGTTTCTCACTACCTCTTAGTACAGGAGGTGCCTGATTCAGAGGCAGAGCCTCTTCACACTCCTCTATAATGGTGGAGAGAGACAGACACCTCCAGGGTAATCCTGATTTATGAACAAAGCTGCCCACAATCAGTGCCTGGCTCTGCAGGGCTGCCAGACACCAGCGGATGCTGCTGCTCCCGCAGGCAGCTCAATCCTCCAGCTGAACCCAGCTGCCATCAAATCCAGCTGTGGTGAGTTAAAGTATTTCCTGGGAAATAATACAAATGGAAGCAAAAAATCAAAAATATGGTTGAAATGCGTTATGGCAGCTCTGCCACACTCTACATCTACCACAGCAGAAAGCTGTATTTTATGAAAAGGTGCCTCTTGGAGTACTACAAAAGGACCCATAAATGCAATCACAGAAAAATAATCATCAAAAAAGTGAGTGAGAGCCAGGGAGGTGCACAGTCGTTCTGTAATTCCCATCATTGTGCAGAACAGTTGCGGGGAAGGAAATATAAATACATATATATTTATTTACTAAACATTATCTGTCAAAAAGATGTCAGTAAGATTTTGTCTTTCATGAAACAACAGTGACATCCAGTGGTATTGTAGGTGTACCTGAGGGAAGGTAAAGCTTTCCCTGGGACAGGGTCCCTGAGCCCTGGTCCCTTGGAGAAGACTGGTAAGATACAGGCAGCTCCAGCTGTCCACAGCCTGGGGCAGCACTTCTGTACTGGATGAACCTGTAAAAAAGAAGAGAGTGGGAAAAAAATGCATTTTCCAGAGCACAGAGTGAGAACACATGCATTTCAGATGCTTTGTAACTGCACATACAAGGGAAAAAAATGAACCTGTTTTCTGAAAAACAACATCTGCATGTCAATCAAAGTCTACTTCTAGGTAAACAAATGCACGGTATAAAAAATTATTCCCAGGCACTCAATTTCACTTGCTGTTTCTTTTCTTTTAATTTGTTTCCCCACTTTCTGTTTTGCACGCTGATTTATAACCATCCCAAAAATATTTTCCTTACACTTTCTCACTCATATCTCCAATTTCCCTATATTTTTCTACCATTTAGATTTCAATTGTCTCAGTTAAATTTCCTTTTCTACTTCTGATTGGTTCTTTTGAATAAGGTCTCAGAGAGTGTCTGTCTCATTCTGCTGTCATTTTGATTTACTTCCTTATCGTTTTCCATTGATTTTCTCATAGGACTTAATTTTAATCCAATTTACAGTGTCGGTAATCTGGGTAGCTTCTTTTAGTTAGATTTAGATTCCAACTCATTTCCTTTCCATTGACAACTGTCCAACTTTCTCCATCTAAATCATTGTACTCACTCTGTCTCAGCCGGGCTGTTCCCTTTGCGGCTGGGGCTTGCTGGCTCTCCTGCTGCTGGCTGGAAAGCAGAGTGAGGGACTGACTGGCCGGGAGATCAGGTGGCAGGAGGCAGAGCATCGGAGACAGACACCCTCCCCACCCTGGGTTTCAGTTATTTAGTTGTGTCAAGAGCAAGCAGAGGGAATGCAAATCTTTCCTGCAGCAATCACAGCACAGAGTTCCACGGGATGTGGGAGCGCAGTGCGGAGATGATTGGTTCTGCAAAGTCCAGCTTCTCAAGGGCATGCATGTGACCCACAGACATTGATGGGAGTCAGTCTCTGTCTGGCAAAGATTTACTGCTCCCTATGTTTGGTGAGGAACAGTTGTTTGCCAGGGGCACATGTAGAGACATTAACTGGTGGTGTGAAGCCAACACTCAGAAATTAAACCATTTGAAACCCTCCTCCTCGCTACCTAAACATACTATTCATGCTTTTGTTCCTGCAGTAAAATGGTCAAAATTTGTTGCATTTTAATTGCCCTTTGTCAGGAGTGAAGCTGCAGTTAGCTGTGAACACTCTTCTTTACAGGATAACTCTAGGGGGTATTTGTAGCTGTATGATGATCTTCTTTCTTTGGTTTCTTTCTTTTTCTTCTGTCTTATTTTCTCTTCTTGCATGATTCACCCATCCAATTCCTTCTTTGAAATGTAAATGGAAAGCTATTCCATCAGATCTATACAGAAAATCACCAATGCTCTTATCTCTAATAGCTTAATTCCCCATTTGGGGAAATAAACCCCACGCTATAATATGAGGACGTTTTTCTCTCAGAAATGTACTTCTTTATAATATTTAATTAAAGATAGAAAAATCATCTTTCCAGTTATTTTCCAAGAATAATGGGCTAACTCTTAAAAAGGGATTAAAAAGTAGATGTGCTTGAGAGGAAAGGAGCAAAGCTGCAGTATTTTTTGCTTCTTACATTGAACACCACCATCACAAACTCAGCTGCATCTATTAGGAAACACTACGTGCTCTTTCTCTGCCCATCTTTTGTGCAGTTGCCAACTGGCTTGATCTTTCATCAACAAATAATTTTCACCTAATGAGGATTTACTCTTAAGTACCTTCTCCCCTCAGGAGCACAGGTTTCCTCTTTGTCCAGCACGAGTCGCTTTATGCAGATTGCAGCAGTTATTGGAACATGATGAGTCTTATTACAGGTATTGATTTGTCTTAGGCTGCTGTCTAGACAACTATTTGCATTGAACCATCACACACACACTAAGATCTGCCTTAATTTTCAATGGCTACTTGTTTTACCTGTCAGGGCTTAGGCAGGCTTAGTCTGATCAGTCCAGGTGATCCTCTGAAGCTGTGCTGCTCTGTAACTTGTGAGGACACAGCAAGAAAAGGAAAGGTAGAGGCTGTAATGGATTGTCACATCTCACAGACTGCAAGGGTTTATTTTTAGATCGGTACATTAGACACACATTTGAGTGATGGGAACTTGCTCTCAGATGCCTCTTCACTAAATGACTTTTGGAAGTAGCTCAGTACTCCTCCCCATAATGCCTGCTCTAGGCTTCTCACTCCTGAGAGGCAGGACAGGGATGGCTGCCTGAGCACTGCAGGGGGAAACAAGGAAGGTACAAGAAGTGTACTGAAGACAGCAAGGTAGCACCTAGCCATAAACATGGGCAGGCTTGAAAGTCATTACAAATATCTTCAAGATGCCCTATAATATACTTATCTCGGCATGGGTCCATTTCTTGCTGCATTCCTTGTACTTGCTTAGCTTCTAGCAAATGAAAAGACCCGCCAGGGTCTTGGAGATCAATTCAGACCTCCCCAGCCAGTCAGTGCAGGGACTCAGGCTCCCACGCAGCATGGACTGGGTGTCTACCTACAGCACTTTTCTCCAAGGGTGTATTGAAGTCAGGAAGAGTTGGCAAAGCCTCCCCTAAAATTCTGGGGATGCAGCATCGGAATTAAATTCCTAAAGTAAAGGCTAACTTTTCCTCACACCCTAGAATCACTGAGCTGCCAGATAAGCTTCCCCTTCTCTGCTGTGACCTATATATCAAGTTATGATATTAGGCATAATTAGCTGTACTGCTGCATTTGCAATCAACTTAAAATTAGCAGTTTTGATGTGTTTGTTTCTTTGTTTTCAGTAAAACTGTCTCAGGGTCTGAAAGTACATGCAGATTTATAAATAATTGAAGAGCTTTATAGTTCAAGTCAGGCAATCTCCTTAAGGATTTGGGGGCTGTTCAGTAGGTATCTGTTGTCAGTCAGCACTGGACCCTGATCCCACCAGCACTTCCACGTATGCTGTCAGCAGCTTACATTTTCAGAAATGACTAGTGATCACTGAAGCAGAATTGCTGCCTGCCTGTACACACCTATTGTGATGCCTAAAATCATACCTCAAAAGTGCAGACTCAGATGGCTACTAGTCACTTGCTAAATACAGAGCAAGGTGTGTATGGCTTTTTCAGAACTTTGGCATATATATTTACATGGACTTACATTTCACAGACTATTTGGAAAGTAAGGTGATAAGAACATGATTAAAACTAAGATGCAACTGAAGCAGTAGATATCTGGGTACTCAATCCTGAATAAATTAGGTCTTTTCAAAGAAGCCAATTTAACATATATCATTTGTATGCATGCTCCCTTAAAAATTGTACCTTGAAGGGAAATGATCTGGAGAAAGACTCTTCCATTGACGTAGAAACAAAAGGAGTGATTGACACTTGAAATCATGGAGGCTTTTCCTGTAGAACTCGATGGCAGCAAAGCCCATGTGTCACGGCTCACGCAGGGATGCAGCTCTGTTACCATAGCATCAGGGCTTCTCTTCCAGCTCTTTTCCCATCAAGTGCTGCTTATGATTTTTTTTTTCTTAAATCGAAAAATCCAAAGCAAGTAACTTGTTAATGAGATATCTTAAAAAGAAAATACATGCTCTGCTATTTTCATTTTGTAAAATGGATGCTGAATCTGCAAGTTTCCCTTTGATTTTTCCGTCTCCTCTTTTGCAAGATGTTGAATTATCATTTTCCATCAATATACTATAATTTCCATTAGCTGGAATGTAACTATGGAAAATGGATGGGAGAATAAATGTAGATATTCCATCTTAGCACAGCACTCTAGATGTTGTTTCATATTGTTATGCGTATTAAAGATACTGTGCAAACAGATAGATAGTAAGAGAAAATTCCTGTCCAGTCCTGGCTCAAGATAAACAATTAAACAGATAAAATAAATGAAGGAATAGCAGGCTGGCAGCAATTTCTCCTCATATTCTCAACCTATGGCCTGTATTTAGGAAAGTCACGTATTTTTCTGGGTTGCAAAAATTAGAAGCCTCATCACTCAGGATCCCTCAGTCCCGCCCAAAGAAACAATCCCCTTCAGAGCACTTTTGATGGCACTGCTCAAAGACATAGCCCAGGCTGATAATGGTCAGGTAATAGGATAACTCCATCCTCGTGTTTATAGTTTGTAAATATGGAGAGACTTTTAAAATGGCTCAATTTGTGTCTCTAGGCCCAGGATGTAGATTATCATTTACAAATATCTAATATAATATTTTTCAGCTCCACCAAAGTACTTTTAACTCAACCTATGCATTTTTATTGACTTCTCTGCTCTCATAAAACAGTGTGTTCTCATTAAGCTACAGGAAGGCCTACCACTGCTGTCTTCCTATAAATCTAGTACCTTTTAATGAAAGAAGGAAGCTTTGTATTGTAGCAGGCAGCTTATAAAGTGGCTTTTACCAAGCTGAGCCACTTATTTGTAAGCCTCTCTATTAGGGGAACTACAGATAAGCCATTCGTGAACTGAACAAGGTCTGAAGGCTGGAGACCAGAGGCTGTTCTCAGCAACACTGATGCAGATTTGGAGCAACCTCCCTGAAGTCAATAACTGGATGTATAAAAGCTGAAAAGCCCTCCAGGCACCCTCTTGTCCAGACCAATGTGTAAGCATTTCTCCTCTAGAGCTTCCTGTTCCTATTGAATGAAATATTCCATTCAGAGGGAGACACGAACACCATTTTGTTTTGCAGCACCCTTTTAATCTTGTAGCAGGATTAAAATGTTTTTCAGTTTAATGCTAATCATATGCCCCCTGAGTTTAGAATGGCCTGGAGTTCCTCTAAATTGTTTGTGTGGCGTGACAAGGGTGCTTCTGAGAGGATTAGAGAATTGTGCATGTTATTTAAGGTCAAAAAGGCCTCCTGCTCATTTTCAAAATACCAAAACTTCTTTTCCTAAAAATTCAGGTTCCTTCAAATACAACCATGTGCATAATGATGAAATTTAAGATGTATTTTGTCCATTTCAGAGATCAGTCTGATAAGGGAAGCACACCCTATGTGATCAGCAGCGATTACTCTGTACTCTCACTTCCAGAGGGGACGTCCTGAGGTACTTCCAGCTTTCAGCTCATGAATGAAAATCCCATTTGGTACCCTGGTCTCACACCAGCAGGGCATACCTCAGGCATGCAGCTGGTTTCTTACTAGACTTCTCCTTTTGTCAAGCTGGGATAGACGTGTTTCTTTGTAGTATTACTATTTCCTTTACTTCCTTTTCCCCCTCAGGGAAGGCCACTGTGAAGCTTGGGTTCAGGATTGAGCAAACACAGATTAAGCTCTCCTAAAGGATTAAAACATCTGTCTGTAGATCTACTGTGCACTTTGAAAAGAGCTATCGTGCTTATGTAGCCTGCTAAGTCCTTAGGCACAGCGATAAAAGGCAGAGAGTCTAAATCACCTTGGAGAATTAAATTATTTTCTTATAAATTAGCCATTGCAACTTTACTAATTGATAAATTTACCAACGTTTTGCAATATCTGTTCCTAACACCCTGTTAAATTTTAGTGCAGATTTTTAGTTCACGTAACAGCGTGATGCAAGATATTTGAAGGATTGAGGTCTTTGTCAGCAAAATTGATTGGCAGCCTGAGGCAAAAATAACTCATTATAGTGGAAAATACATAGAACAGATTAATTTCTTATTGTGTTCAAGTGATTTTGGGGAGGAAATTTTCTATGCTAGCTTAAACCCCTTCTTCCTCTTCTCCTGCCTCCTCTCAGCTCTCCCACACATACTGAGGTGGTTCCTGCTGATATTTTTACTGCTTCTTTATTGCAATATATATGTTTTCAAACCTGCAAGTGCTTGAATTTGTTCCAAGAGCAGAGAACTTAACAGTGAAAATAGTCTTACCCATCTCAGTGCTACCTGAACTGATCACCATCTTCAAGTACTTTTTGTGGGCATATTAGCTTTATTTAAAAATATTTCTTTATTTTGCTCAATTTGCAAATCAGCTATTTAACATTCAAATCTTGTCTATGGGAATACATGCCATATAAGATCAGCTTTAAAAAAGTTGACTTGGCAGAGAGAAAATAGAGAAATATAGAGAAGGTGAAAAATTCGTGACTGTTTCTCATATACAGGAACCAAAGAGCATTAAGTGGTACTTCCAGTTAGTCTCAGAAAAGGAAGCAATTTGACGCAGAATATATCATTAAACTGTGGAACTCAGTTGCTGCCACAAAATGCCAAATATGGATACCCTCATAATGCTGGGCACTAGAGATACCATAATGAGCTAACCTGAGCTTTTGTCCAGGTTCTTGTTGTGTTTCTTACCCTGCATCTAGAAAACTAAGAAATTAATTTAGTTTCAGAATATCAGAGAACAAATAAGTTCATGATAATCCATGGTTGTAGTGGGAACTCTTTCTGTATAGGCTGAAGGCATAACTCCCTCACCCCATGGGGCAGGACTCATATGGTTCGAGATGACTTCCCAGCCCCAGCCTCATGGCCCATTCAGCATGTGGAACAGATGCACTGTTTTGTTTCTAAGCCTTCAAGGAGACTGATCCCATTCAAACGGTAGATGGCTTTTTGAAAATAAGAAAACAGAATTTGAATAGAGATGACAAGCCGTGATGCATTGCCACTTTGGCAGGCAAAAATGTTTCTTTTCGGTGCCAGTCCTTCATTGTCCTCTCAGGTAAATACACTGCCTGCCAAGGAGTTCTACTGTTTGCAAATACACAGAAATATGCAAATCTCCAACACCCCATTTTAGAGAAGGCAATAGGAATGAGGCAGCCTGGACTCAAAAAGTCTAATCACAATCAGACTTCAGCTCCGTGTCTTTTCCTCTCCATGTAAAAGAGAAAGAATATCTCTGTATTGCTTGGAAAGTTGTGCTTGAAAGCAGCTGACAACAAGCTTTTAGTATCATCCACTGCCATCAGCAGGCCAAAATCTGCCAAGGTTATGGTGAAGGGAGCATTGCACAGCCCTGGGATGTGGCTCAATGCAGAAGCCCAGCTTGGAGCTGGTCCTCCCCGGGCTCTCTGCTCCAGTATTCTGGGGGTAGAAGAGTTCCTGATGCTGCCGAATGGCACTTTTTGTAAGAACCTGAATGCATTTAAATAACCACTGCCTACTTTTTGGTGTCACCTATGAAAGGCACCTCACAAGACTCTTCATCTTTTTACATAATCTATGCTTTGTTTTTCTTTTGCAAACTGTGCAACCCTGGATTAGCTGAACTAAGGACCTGACCTGAAGTCCATGGTCATGAACTCCATGGCCCTGCTATGAACTCTATAGTAAAGCTGACCTGAACTCCTCCACGGTCTGAACTGGAACTCCATGGTCAAGCTAGGCAAGCAAAGATACATGGCATTTTCTGTAAAACAAGGGAAACTTTGTGGTTTGGTGGCCTGTTTCAAGAAAAAGAGAAATTTGATCTAACTCTTTGAGTCCTTGTGCCCTAATGATTTAGAAATATCAGTTAGGCCCATCTATCTTGGGAGTGAGAATGTGCTGTGACCCTCTCTTTCCTCCTAATTACAACAGAGGAACTAAAAATTACTAAAATTGCAACTAAAAATTACTAAAATTACAACAACAACAACAAATTGATAGCTTTTTGCATGTACATGTGTTTTTTGCAAGGTTGGAAGAGCATTTGACAGCTCACAGGATGAAGCATTTCTGTCACTCTGTGGCTGCCATGCTGTCAACACCCATTTGCACAGCAAACGGACAGGATCCCCTCTTGTCAAAAAGAAGGTCAGACGATGCAGCATAGGAACTCCACAGCATTTCCCCAACCCTTCAGCCTTTAGGACTCCCTAAAGGATCAATATGCATCTGTTTGGTGTGACACTGGGGAAGATATGATCCTCTAATGCTGTTTTTCTGGGCTGATGCAGTATCTCAAAACCATGCAGCTTCACATGGCAGCACTTTGGCTCCTTTACTCCTTCTGCTTGAGGTTGGCTTTTTCCTCCATCTTTGCAGTTCAACAGATCGGCTCCATTTAATTTGAAATAAAGACAATGGAATTCAGCACTGAAAATTCCCAGTCTTCAAGAGGAGAAGAAGGAGTCAATAAGCAGCTGCCACATGCACAAGGCTTCTGTGAGGGCTTTTCTCAGACTCAGCAGGGAAAATGAGTTTCAGGCAGACTGTGTAATCAGTGATTCTCTCCAGCTCCTGAAAAAGGGCAAATACACTTAAACATCCAAATTAAAAAATGCAGCTGAATGGGCCATGAAATACAGTATCTATAAAACTAGCCTTCTTTGAACAGTGCCCTTTACTTTGCAGAGAATGCAGCTCCTGTGTATGAGTAGCTATGGGGAGAAAAGGAAGAAAATAGAAGACAGCTGTGCAAAATAAATATTACTTTACTGCTGTTTTAAGCATAAAATACCTTTAAGCTAATCAGGGTCTGTAATAGAGGGGTATTATTTTTCATAAATGAGAATGTCAGAAGTCCAACGTATGGGTTCGTGAGTTTAATAAGAATGGTCTCTGTTGTAACGGTACGCTTTATATTCCAGTCACGATGCATCAGCAGTTTATTCTGGAGTTCATTCTGAGGAGGTAATGACTAGGAAAATGACAAAGAAAACTGTTACTGACCATTAGTGAGCAATCACTCTGTCATATTACCAAGATAATTTAGATAAATGTGGGGTTTAGCTGTCTCCAAGGGAGACGGGATGCTGATATCTTAGATAGTCCTGCTTTTTAAAGCTTTTCTATTTGATGAATATATATTTTTGCCTCAAAGACACAGACTAGTTCCCCATATCTTCCTGATGGAAATAGTAATAGCTCATTTCAGCGCTGTCATCTTTGCTCGGTTGTGTAGAGCATGAAGCTACATAGATTTGTAGCAAATATGGAAAGCTCTGTTTGGAAACATAAGGTATATAATAAATGAACGTAGAGCATACCATGTTTTCCTTCAATTGGCTTCCATTATTTTAGCAGCTGCTAATTATGCAGTGCTGATATTTAGAGAAAGAGTAACAGATTTATCTGTTCCATCTGGATAATCAGGCTTTTAGAGCATGTCCTTCTACCAACATTGGACTTAACTCTTCCTGTTTCTTTTTCTCTCCTGAGGCCATATCAGGTTAAATTAAAAGGTGCAGAATTTCAGTTGAGATAGCTAGACAATTTCATTCTAGTGTTTAAAAGTAGTTTCATTAGAGTCATCACTGGCATGAGATGGCTTACAAGGAGCTGCATTGGATCAGCTTGGTGGATTCATAGCACACAGGCCAAAAACTTCCAAGATCGATCTTTCAACACTAGATTTAGGCATCCTGTATAATATAGGATTTTCCATGTTGCACATAAAATACACAACTTTCTCCAAAAGTATATGGTTATGAAGGAAAGTTTTGCAGCACTCAGATAACTGCCCAGGTCTAAAAACAGACCTTCAGGTGCAGGGTACCCAGAAAAACAACATTTGCACATTGTACATACAGTTGAGCTATGCATGCACAGGACAATCCTGCATAGCATATGGAAATGCTGTAGAGCTACTTCTGTAAAGAACTCAGTTACTGTTGTACCTACAATCTCTATATGTCCATGACCAGCCCTAAAACAGACGTGCATCTACTTTTCTTGCTTGGCAGGAGTCATTCCGTTCTTGTTCCACAACCTGGGCTTTCAACTTTAAATTGACTCCACATTCTTGGGCATTGCCAAAGTGGTGAGATCTACCTGGAATGGAAAACATCCTGAGCCAGGACAAGAAAAAAGTGTAAATCACCCTGATTCACCTCCAAGGCTGTTAACTCTCCAAACACAAATGATGATTTATATCTTCAACTTCAGTAACATTTTAATTAGAAAACAAATGAAATGAACGGAGGGCTATTGTAGCATCAAGAACTGATGTTATGACAGACTTAGGATTAGACCTTTTTACTCATGATCTTGTGGTCAATTTTTGCAGCACAGCATGATGCTTTTGCCTCAATTTAAGTGGCATAGCAGTTGAATATTACAAGGCCAAAATTAAGTGAATGGATGGGATGTGGGGAAGCTGAAAGGACAAAACTAGTGCAGGGGGATTGTCAGATGGGTGGGCTGGAGATGTAGGCTACCGTGTCTTGGACTTTGATGGGATAGATATGATACCTGAATAGTGCATCCAGATTAATTTGCAAGGTAGGATAAACTGCCATGGGCTTTCTGTGGGGATTGAGATTCTCTGGGGATGCAATTCTGTGGGGCCCTGCCAGTCCATGAGAGTAATCGGCAGCCCTGCCTGCAGCCCACACATACACACTCCCCTGGAGCAAGGTGCCTTTGCTCTCCAAAAACTACTTAATTTCTGCAGAGTTAAGTCATGATTTCTCAGCTCTTCATATCAGCGCCACTGGGTGAGAGTAGATACAACCACCTCAACCAAACATAGACTCAGCAAATTAGCAAACTCATCTGGTGTGCTTGGGTGCAAGTAATTCCTCTCTGCCTGGGGGGAGAGGCAGTCCCTCTGCATACAAGTAAAAAGAGCCAATGAAAGCATAACTAATAAATTTTCACCATTAATGTATCAGTTTACTCTCTTGATTTATTTAACTCAGGCCAGAGTTTTCTGTTTTTTTCAGCCTACTTTTTAACACAGCAGAAGTAATTTTGAACACACAATGCCATGGCTATTTCCACAGCAACAGGCTCTTCTAAATCTTAGTTAGGATTTCTTGGCAGTGCTGTTTCCTCAATGCCTGGGTTTTGAAGGAGAAAGCTTTAGTCAAACACAAACCTTCAAAGAAGACATACACAAAGAAAACAACTGGGAAAGGATTCTATTTATTTTATGGAAAAGCTCTTCAGAATTTAGTAGGATGTGTTTCTCTAGAATTTTTGAGGTAAGATATATGCTAAATATATCACATGGTGTGTGCTGCCAAAAGATGTGTGAAAATACCAGGCTCAGGAGAACACTTATTTCTTCCTAAAACATACATTTTTCACCCCAAAAGGTGTTTTGGAACACCTCCTTTCTTTCTTTACAACAGATTTTTCTCAGTCTGCAGATTCCTCTTTCAAGTCAGATGTGTTTTCACCAAGGCTGCCTGGTCTTTAACCAGGGACCAAAAGGGACATTGTATGCTTCTGAAGCTACTTAGCAGGTACTCTTTTCTAGTTGTTTTGGTTTTTACCCTAATTCATCTCTGAATTTATGATCTTTTCAGTCTCTACATGTTTAATTCACTGAAAGTGCAGTTCCCAGAGGGGAAAGGGAAAGGATATATACTTGTTATGCAGGCAGAAAACTTGGACTAAAGATGCTGATGAACTGGCATAATCTCTCTAATACTATGTAAAGGTTTCAGGAGCTTTCTGATTAATCTGAACCAATCCTAAGAAATAACAGAAGAATAATGAAGCCCCAGAGTACTTTCTGCAAACAGTAGCATAAAGGCCAACAATGATTTAATTTGGTAATCTTATGTAAGCAAAGAAATTTTATTTATCCTAGCTTGCAAACTAATATGGGCACAGTGGTCCTTCAGCCTCCAATCAGTTCTGTGCTGGCAGAGAAGAGTCATGGAGCTGGGTCAGTTGTAAAATACCAGTCTTGATTCCTTTGCCAGGCTAAACCATGCAGGTTTACTCCACTGAAAATCCCCGTTTTTTTCAGTCTGATCATTGGTGAAAATGTTCAAGCCCACCATAGAGGGACAAAACATGTAGAAATGTATCTCCCAGATAGACCCTAGCAAGACAGAAACTACCACGGGATCCATCACTGCACCACAGGACATTTGTCAGCTTGCCACTTTTTCAATTCTTTTCTTATATTTGTATTTAAATGATTATTGTAAAATGTGGAAAAGTGTATTTATAGTTTGATACTTTTTTCTCACAAGAGTGATAACAGTGACCAGATCACAACCACAGGCAGCCCAGGACTTTGCCCTGAGCAGTGCCCAGCCGCTGGAGAGCAGTAATACCTCAGAGCAAGCTTAGAATGAGACATCCTGGCTCTACCATTCCAGCCTCTGAAAGTTTGCACCTCAGACACTTCTTGAGAGAGAAATAACATTGTATTTAATATTGGACAGTGGATTTTTCTTCCTGAAATTTGTCTCCTTGGTAATATGGAAACAACATTTAGAAGCCACAATTCTGCAGCAAGGAGTAACACAGTTCTACTGTACACCAGGGGAAAAACAACCTCATTTGATTTGCTTTAAGCCTATTATATTTTTCAGCTGAAATCCATCTACTCTTTCCTCACTGATACATTCACCCTGTTCAGGTCACTCATGCTTTTATAGAGTAATCTTTTCATTTATTGATACTCCAAGCAAAAGCATCCTAGTGTGCTTAATCAGTGTTTAAATGGAAGCTGCACTACTATCCTACTCCCTTTCTCTGAATTTCTTCCAGTTCCATTATGTTCTCTGTAGACTGGTCTCTGAGAACCAGAACTACATAAACAAGACAAGAGGCAAACACATTATGCATTTATATAGAGGCACAACCATGTTCTTTGATTTGTTCTCTGATCCTTTCCCATAAATCCTCGTGCATTTCTTTGACTGCTATTGAACTTTGAGCTGACAGTTTTAATGCGATACTTAAAGCCCAAGCTTTTGCCCAAGTAAGTTCAAACTCTTTTTGTTTTGCTTTACATTTATCTACATTCAACCTCGTTTCTTATGTTTTTTTCCCCAGTCCATCAGCACTTGCAGGTTCTTCTGCTGCTCTTAACAATCAGTCCTTGTCTTTTCCTCTCTCATTAACTTTGTGTCACCAGTAGGCCACGTCAGCTTCATGCTCACCCCTTTTCCAAATCAGCTATGACTATACTGCTAAAATTGACCATGTATTCTCCTTCCCTCTTTCCTATCTTTAAATTAATTCATTTATTCAGGCTGGGGCCATCTCTCTTCCTCCCTGACAGCTGAACTACTTAAGAAGCTCCTTGATGAGGGACCTTGTCAGATAACTTCTGGATATCTAAATACATAACATCATGTAAGTTTATGCCTAGCTCTATTGATGCTGGCTGGAAATCACTGTCTCAGGAAATTATTGCAGTTCAGTTTGTCCATATTTGCTCTATAACTTTTCACACTGACTTTTCTACTTATATTTGGTACTAGTAATCTCTAGTACAGTCTGATGGTTCATAACCAGCCCCTAGAGCACAGGTTGTAGGAGCTGTACAGGAGCACAGAAGGTAAAACAACCTGAGCATTACCAGGGCTCTTGTTTCACATCTTCTCACTTCTGAAAGTAATTCTAACACTTGTCTTTTCATGCATGACACGGATGCAGTCCCTACTGCACACTTGTTCTTTGTTAACATTTTGATATGTTATTTCAAAATGAGTACAGTAACTGTTATGTTGAAAAAAAAGAAAAAATAATGATGTGAGGAAAATGGTACAAATCCTCCTGTCCTCCTTCCAAAAAGGAAGAAAAGGTTCAATGATGCATTGTGTCTGCTGATACCCTACACAAATAAATCAGTTTGACAGAACATTGGTGGGGTGGGAAAACGATTCAAAAGTTGTGAGATGCCAAAGTGAAGGCTGGCAGTGCCTTGCTGAAAGCACATCAGGGGTGGTCTCCTGACTCCTATTGAGACCCACCAGGCTGAACCCCACCAGCTGCTGGGACACCATCATGTACATCCCAGGGACACCAGGGCCACAGACTGCATCTTACTCCTGGTTTGGAGACCTCTTCCACAGTCTTGTTGCCTATCATGCCTCTGACACCCCGAGGTGTCTGACTCTCTGCCTCCTCTGAGGAGAGGATGCTGGCCCTCTATCTTTATTGCTCACATTTTATAGTCAGCTGCTTCAGTACACTGTTACATCTCAGTTATTTTTTGAGCAGGGAATTTCAGTATATTATAGCAAACGGTTATATGTCTGAGTTAGTCTGTTTAGGGATAAAAAATCTATGCAAGATGTATGAAGTAAAAGGATCTGTGGGAAGTAAATGAGTTCTCATTCTTGCTGGATCATGCATAAGATAAGGTCACAGCAAGACAAAATAGGGTCACTGTCAGATAAAATATGTGTAATAATATCAGCAAAGAGTTTCTTTGATTAAAGATAACTTCTAGAGGAATTAAGTGATGTTATGAAAGTATTTTCCAAATATAGTGGAAGATAACCTTTACTGAACTGCCTTTATGGTTATCAATTAAAATACATATCCCCATGAAATTTAATCTGTCAGTTATAATAGCTTTGTAAATCTTAATGTTCTTCCATGTGTAGTTCAAGAGGTAAATTCATGGCACAGAAAGAGGACATACTCTTTCCTTCAAGGAAGTATCTAGTACTCCACAGACATACCAGATATAAAAAAATATAAGCTCTTACACATACATATGTGTATATATACATGAAAGTAAGTTATTCAAAACCTTTTATTTCTTTTAAACCTGCTATTTCCAAGGTGCTCTATGTTGAACTAGATGATTAACTCCTTTCTTTGGGGAAATGTGGATTCAACACTGACCACATTTTCCTTCAACCATCACCAGTAAAAATGAAATTATTGTTAAATAATAATATTGTCACTATTATTAACCTGAATAAGACTATATATCCTCTTTATGCTTGATGATCTCATGCATTTAACTAATTTTGCCTTCAAAATACTGGTGGGGGCATTCGTTCTTCAAGAGTTGTGTCATGGACATGCCACAGCCTTGATTAAACCAATAAATATTATTCAAACATAATCAAACATGGTTTAGGTTTGGTGAGTTGCTGAACATCACAACCATAAATTACATGTGAATATTTCTCCAAAACAACACAGATACCTCAGGTAAATGCTGCCACTATTACAGAACCTTTTAAACTCACATAGCCTTAGCAGATTTATTATTATGTTTTCTTCCCTCATATCTCCTCAGTCTGCTGTAGGTGACAGGTATAAACCGAGAAGACTGACCTGCTACAAATGCCAATCAAACATAAAACAATATCAGTGCCTTTTACAAATACATCAGTCACTCATTTCTCAGCACATCAGTCACTCACCTCCCAAGGCTGCAAGTTTTTGATCTGAGTCATTGCATCCTTTCTTATTTCTTGTTCTAGTTTTTGATCTGAGTCATTGCATCCTTTCTTACTTCTTGTTCTCTCCGTCCTTTGTTGGGTTCAGGAATGTGTCAAGCCCCGAGTGAGCTATTGTTTGCTCCCTCCTCCAAAAATCAGCTGGTTCACTTCCAAAGGGAAAAGATTAGTTGGCTTTAGCACAGTTATCCTGCTTCCCTCAGAAGATGTCCTGGTGCAGGATACCTTCACTAGGCAATAGTGAACTAAGAGGATGCTTTTTTTTTTTACATTGTGTTTATAACCTCACACTTCAGGTATTTTCCTTAGGTGTCTGTTTTTCAGAGTATTCCCTCCCATTATAAGAACTTACTTTCTACTCAAATGAAATCTCAGCAAGTTGTGTCTGGCCTCTGCTTTTATAGGATACCCCAATTCAGCAAAATTTTCACACTGAAATATCTCTTTAGTCCTAAAGCTGGTCTCCTTCAGTCTGGTGGAAGTGTAAAGAGTTGATGGCACACATTTTACAATAAAATGGGGCACAAATCCATCTGTTCAGTGATGTGTTTGACTCTTGGATCCTGATCTTTCAAATGACATTGATTAGTCTCAATCCAACAATTTAGTATCAATCTTTCTGACATTCTGGGATATCCATAGGTAGAGATCTCAATGCTTTAATTTTTTAGACTCACAATTTCTTCTGCTATTAAACAAAGTGAAAAGGAAGAACTGAATACCAGGGTTCATCAGAATAGTTTTTTCTGATTAAGTTATTGACTATCTGGAGCATAAATATGGTTGTTTTATGTAGGAGCACAATTTATTGCTTTTAGCTTTGCATTTAGAGAACAGATCATTCACTTCTCATTGAATTTAATTTTGCCATAGGGAAAAACTTAATGTGACTTATGAATAAAATCATTACAATCATGATTATTGAGCAAGATGAAAAGAAAGTTTGCCAGGAACTGAACAGTTTCTGTTATTTGGCTTCATATTCTATTTACTGAATAATAATGTCATTTGGAAAACAAATGAAGACTAAGATTAGCTTTGCTAAAGAGAAGACAAGAACTGCTATTAGGTAACATTCACTCTAAGGTTGTTATAAATAATGTTCCGTGTGTTTCAGAATTTTTAGTTTTGCCAATGTAAATATTTTTTCTTTTTACAGAACTGACTTAAACCAGATGTACTAGGGATCCAACGAGACACACATTCCTCATTCATAGCTAGATCCTGCTGTGACGTCCAGGCTGATTAAACCCAAGTCCATATTAAAGTGTTACACTACTAGCCATGAAAATAATAAAATGTGATTTTTCCTACTTCTTGAGGACCCAGAGCTGATTATTGTCACAGGCAGGGCTTCTCCTTGACTGGGGCATTTCTGTGCCACATTAGTGGGTGTGTCTCCACATCACCACTGTGGTTCTGAACAGGAAAGTGTTGCTTAAGCAAACCATCACTACCTATCACGCAGTGTAATCTGAGAGCATGCAAAGTGTCTCCTTTCTAGGTGAAGCTGAGCAGAAGCTGGGCTCTACAGTCATACCTTAGGTGCTTTGGTCAGCCCTGAGTGTTTGGAGGTGGCTTGAAGTGGCCCCCAGCTGCGGGCAGCATGGACAGCTGGCCCTCAGCATCAACTGTTTCGCTCATCAACTCTGCCGCTGCCAACACAGACAGCAGTTATCCACTTGGTCCTTGTATCAGGAAAAATTATGTTAGATGAGCAACTGACAGGTCTGTTTGAGATGTGGCTGATAAGTGATGGGTGTCACAGGACTGACAGATCAGTCTATTTTAAGGCAGAAAGAAGCTGCTGTGTTTGCTGTTGTATGACTGAGGATATTGTAAAGGAGAAAGATCCCTCCATCATTAATATCTGTACTACCCAATCGTAGCAATATCTGGAGGAAGCAGGGCAAACATTTCAAAAAGAAACCCAAGATTTATTTACATTTTCAAGTGGTGGCAGCAAGGACACTTCATTTGTAATGATTTGTTCCCATGGCTTATTACTCCCCCTATTTCAAAAAAACCCAGAAAACACAAGTTAGATAACTGTGTGTCATACTGGTTTAAAAAAAGTGTATCTTATTTGTTATTTTCTCCCACAAGGTGATATTTGGATGAGAGAGGTGTGTGCAGAGGGAGAAGAGTGTCTTTCTTATGCTCTCTTTTTCCTAAAACTTGTATTCAGATAAGGTAAAATTTAATAATCTCACCCAGGACAATTACTTGGATTCTAATAAAACATGTAAATACAGTAAAGATTAAAATCCTCCTGTCAATAAAGAACTTGAATCTGTAAAAGTTCACACTAAACCAGAGGGAATATCTCCTGATAAAGGCTCTTCAGTTCGGCAGGATGCTGTGACTGTGGCTTTGCAGTGGAAGTCTGCCCAAGAAACAAACTATTATTCTACTATTCCCCCTCCATCCTCCTGGACATACAATAATGTCAATTAGCTGAAGGCTTTGCAAGACTTTCACTGCTTCTGTGCCCTCATTTCATTTCTGCAGGCACATCTGGCAGTGTCACGCTTCACTAAGTGGTAGAATATAAATGGTGAGAAATAAATGAAGGAATATCATTATCCAATATGAAACTGCATCAATCATGTTAAGATAGTTTTAAAGTAACAGCTATTGTTGTTTTAATCAGAAGAAAATGCATATCATTATTAGCATCTAGCAGGAAACTGTAAATAGTCCATCATCAGGAATATGCTATGCCTATCCATTTTGTACAATATCACTGAATGAAGTCATAACTCTGAACTATTTTAACTAGACATAACCCAATTTTTATAAGATATTTATTTTCAAGTGGCAGTTTTAATAATTTTTGTGTGTGTGAGAATGTGAGATGTTTTACTTTCTCTAGTTCATGTGTGTGTTATGAAAGACCAAATACAAAGCTCAGAGATCTCCACATCCAGTCTGATTTCCACAGTCTACAGAACATAGATGAGCAACCAGACTTTTCCATGCAAATAAGCTGCTTCCCAAATTCAATATGACATTAGTGCTACTTAGCTGCATGCAAGGCTGAAGCTGTGCAGTGTCACTGGGATTGATCAATCAACACTTAATGAATGGCTGCATTTTAGTAAATGGTAAATAAGTTACTTAAGGAAAAGTTTGCCAGGGAAATGCACCAGAATTTTATTGTGACGATGTCTGGTTTGGAGGAATCACTTAGTTAAATCACTCAACAGATGAGAAAAAGAATCTCAGCTGACTGTAAATGCAAAGGGGTGGAGTGCAATCAATAGTAATTTGTCTGTCAGCATTTACTTCCCTTCTCTTTTGCAGCTTTAACTGAAGTACATGTTTCTCTACTAAAGAGAACAGCATAGGAGTATAACTACTGCTACTAGTAACATAACTGACACTTTTAACCTTTAAAGTGCTTGCAAAGATTAAATAATCTTCAGAACTTCCCATCATGCATAGCAAAAGTAACTTAAAGTGTTTTCTAGACCTTCAAGGCAGATTTTTCATGTATTTTGGCAAGATTTGAGGGTCTCAAATTTTTAGAAAAAAACTGTATTGAGATAGGGGATTCCTCCGTACACACAAGTTCTAGTTCGATCTTGTGAACTGTGTTCATAGGTGTAACTTTCAGGATCCCCATGGAAAAGGTAAGTAATTGCCTGGGTAACCGTAAGGCTGCCAGCCAGCCACGGCCCTGCTGCCTGCTCTGCCTTTGCAGGGCCCTGCCTGGTAACTGCTTGCATGAAGGAAGGAAGGGGTGAAGACTGGCAAAGAGGCAATTACTTTGAAAAGAGTTTTGACACAATTCCCCAAAGCACTTACTACCCTCTTTCAAATACCAGCAGCAGCAGAGCAATTGCATTAATGACCTTTCACTGTTCCTCATTCCCAAGCCCAGCCATACATTCATCATAGTTCAGCTGCTTCTCCAACACATTCTCTAAGTAGTCCCTCTCCCTTAAAGGGGGATTAAATAATTAGATTTGCCTGTACTGTAATTGTCAGCTATGCTGTATTTTATTCTCTACTCCCTCTGTGCTTGTGTTAGCAAGGAAGGAAAACTGCATACCACTAATAGATCTTGTTTGGGTAGAAAAAGGACACTGGCAGGGCAGCAGCAGGAATGGAACACAGGAAAAGTTCAAAGGAGAAATTGCATTTTGGTGTAGGACACTAGGTACAGGGTCTCCTATTCGTATACTGGAGCAATGAGGGCAGTGAGACATGGATCACACATTTGTGTCTTACCTTTCTGGTAGAACTATACATTTTTAATATAATCCAAAGTGAAGAAAGGGCTTTTTGCAAAGGATGGAGCCATTCAGTTCCCAAGGTGCTCCTGAATTGCTCAGCTGTATTCCACAGTGGCTCTGAGTTTGAAGCTCCAAGGAGGACTACACATGAACAACTCGCATCTGGGGATGCAGGATGTACCTGCACTGGGCTGGAGTGTCCCATTTTCCAAGAAATGAGAAAGGGCAGACATTACATTACCCAGGAGGACTGCCATAGAGACTGTAACAAGAGATAATTCTGGAAATTTTCCCCCAGATCTGGAGATATTTCAAAGCAAACTGAAGCAGCTGCCTTGCGTAATGGCTGTGACTTTTGACTGCAAGCAGCTATCACTCTTGCATAGCTAGCTGTGAAACCAAGGGAAGGACCTTTTCACTCAAAGGTGTACTGATTTAACAACAAAATTCAAGACATTAAATTTCTGCACAGTGAAGCTAGCTCAAACTTGCAGAGAAGCACACTACTCTGTACCAGTGCTATGGACTGAACACCAGACAACCAGTGCCCTGGACCAGTACACCTACACTAAGTATTTGGCCTTGTATCGTCGTAACTAGAGAGTCCTGAAAACCTTGCACCTGCTTTGCTGCAAAATGTTCCCTTTGGTGAAACCATCTTGTTTGGGTACATATGAGACAAAAAGAGCCTTGCGAGGGGACAGGAGTACAGAGTAACCGAGGGAAGAGGTGTGACGCCTTGCTAGGTCATTAGGAGAATGGACATGTGGTGAAGGTGAGCAAGATTTGGTGCTCTCCTCTGCATGGACTCAAGACCAGGACATATCTGGGGAGACTATTCTCTGAGGTACTTATCACTAGGGAAGGAGTGATAGCAAGAAGCCCATTTCTTACAGATTTGTTTTTATCATTAACATTTTCTCCCACTCACACAGAAATAGAGAATGATGCTCTCACTTACTGAACCATAGACTGGTTTTAGTCATTTGGTTTTGGTCTCAGTGAATCTTCAAGTATTTTAAAACGCAAGGAGGACAAAAGCATCTTTCACAAGGATAATTACCTGCATCAGAAGAGGGCCTCGTATTTCATTACTTAAAAGAAGAAAAGAATCCAATGGCAAACAATGGAAATATAAATCTATTATTTCTTATCACTCCATGACAATAAATCAATGACTGCATCCCTTAGTTCCATTTTCAGCCTCTGTAAACTTCTTGGTACCCCTTAATTGGTTTGATTCTCTTATCGATTTTTACAGCTTGCAGGGGTCAGCAAGGTCACAGAGAAGCTGCCTTGCTCCTTAGCCCCACTTTGTGTTGCCACCCACCATATAATAAGCCTCCTGTTACCTTTCAAAATGCAAACTTACTCTCTTTCAGTATTTGAAACAAAGTACCAAAAATCAGCATTAAGCATATAAGGCACTTTGCCTGTGAAATGCTATATTTTTACATAGTTTTGAATATAGTAAAATAATGCAGAACCTTATTATAGAGATTTTAGCATAACTGACTTTACTTTCACATTTTAATTTTTTCATCTGAAAGAGAGATAAAGGAAAGGGGAAAAAGACAGACAGAAAAAAAAAGAGTAATTATTCAGAATTCAATTGTCTGAATTTCCACCCACAGTAGATATATGGTGATGTCCCTCCTCTCCATCATTGCCATCACCTGCTAGTGTTGCTAATAGACATTGTGAGGGTCTCTGAACTATAGAAGTGCTAATAGATGTCATTCTAATGCTGTCCATCATAACAAATTATAATAATTTACAGCATTTCCATAGAGAGGTAGGAACAAAGCAGAGATTAGTAATTGAAATAGTGCAGTGGCAATTGAAACACTTGTATTTAGCAGCTGCTTCTAAATTGCTTGAAATGGGTATTTACATAAACAAGGGCTTTCCTTTACCAAAAGGGGCTTGTGTGTTGTGTAGGGTTTGCTGTTCTCTTTTCTAGTTTCTGGGCACCCAGCAGAAAATGGAGAAATACAGCTGCATTATCATATTTACTCCTTCCTCCTGTAAAGAGCTGCTTTAGGGCATTTGTAAGGCTGGGTGTCCCAAAGCAATTAAATTACCCTGAAGAATAAACCACGTTTTAAACTTGCAATATAAATGCAGACATTTAGTTTCTCATATGTTATTTGAAAGGTCTTCCTTAGGTGTTTTGAGATTCATCCCAAGACTGGTTTTTAAATAAATCTGTTTGTCATTAGATCTTTAAGGTAATTCCTGTTTGAAGGATAGGAATTGTCTGAACTCTCCTCTCTATGGAGTTGCCTTCTATCCCTGAGGACATGCAGAGGGGTAGCCTCGTCAGCTAAGGGTGTATCACTA
The DNA here is from genome assembly GCA_013401335.1 of Brachypteracias leptosomus. Lineage (NCBI taxonomy): Eukaryota > Metazoa > Chordata > Aves > Coraciiformes > Brachypteraciidae > Brachypteracias > Brachypteracias leptosomus. Next base: position 40,261 of record VYZX01032843.1, on the reverse strand, counting down.
GCAGGCTTTCTTTTCTGATTGTTCTAGGTATTTTCCAAACATAAATAAGACAAAATTAATAAGGAGAAGGTATTATTTTAACCCACTTAGTTATGTTTGTACCTATTAGTAATCAATCAAACTCCTCTTTGGTTGCAGAACCAGGACTTTCAGGAGAGATTTCATGAGCAAGTGGCCCAGAAGCAGCCTATGCCAAGGTGTGGTAGGTGCTGGGGCCAGGGTTGCCTGTTGGTGTGGGGCACAGAGAGATGGGCAAGAAACTGGGGGGAAAAAAGGGTAATGCTGGCTGTGAAGGAAGGGATGTACTCAGGTACCACTGGGAAGGTGTGGTGGCAGGGCAGATATATTTGAGAGACATGGCAGGGGCACACTTGTATCCTGTGTGAGACAGAGCAGGTAGGTGAGGTTGGTGTAGGGTCATATATATATATTTATATATAATATAATTTAAATAAGTTTCTGTGGTTAGGCTTCTAAGGAGACAGAGACAGCTTACAACAGAGAATCTCTTTTAAAGATGATGTAAGAACAAGGCAACCAGGGAGCAAAGATGCTTGCTGGCTTGCTTGTTTATGTCTCTAATGGATACAGCAAGCTGGGGAGAAGGGGATGTTCCTAGCAAAAGCAAAAAGCAAATTCTTAGCAAACATCCTAGTTTACTTCATTTTATAATGAAGTAAATGTCTTTATAAAATGTCTTTATAAAGACATTTCTCCCTTTACCCTCTCTGCATAGAAAGAGTTCTTGTAACATGCATCCTAGGTAGGAAGGCTTTGCTAGTGCACTGTTACAGAGAGAGAAATATCACCCAGAAACTTCCTGACAAAAGGCAATTTTCAATGTCCGCTGCTATGATGCACTAATAATCTACCTTTACTTTCTATAGGGAAATTATGTATAGAAGACAAAAAGGTAATTTTTATAAGAAAGGAGAAATAAGAGAGAAAACGATTTTATCTCTAGGAATTGAACACTGTGAATTAAGTTATCAGATATATAAATGTGGAACATTTATATATTTGAAATCTTTTTGTTACCATTTATAGACCACTGACTGTGACTTGACTGCCATCTGTAAGCATCTGGAGGGGATTAAGATTTCTCACAGCACAAGGTTCTTTTTTTTTTTTCTTTTTTTTTCCAGGAAATAAAGATACTTAGTCAAAATGGCATATTATGGACAGGCAATACGATCAAACACTGAGCAATTAAAACTAGACAACAGCAACTTGATAAGATATGTATCCTTCATGGTGTGTGGCAGTTAATTATTCAAATTAATTTCTTAAAAAGGTAGTGGTTTCTCCATTATCTGAAGTCTTAAGACTGCATGTTTTTCTAAAAAAATTCTCTTGGATGAAAGTTTGCAGTTATATTATGCAGGAAGTCACAATCAAAGGCCTTTAAAACACAAAATTCTATCAGCAATCTGTCATGTAGGCAGAAATATCCATTTGTTCTAAACTTCCTCACAGACATTGGGGAATTCTGACACACATCTTTTGTTGATTTTAATTCCCTTGCACAACTTTGCAAAGCCTTGACTAATATTTTTTTCTTGAAACACTCATTTTTTGAGCCACACATAATTACAGTTAGGCAGGCAACGATCACACTATGGAAAATATAGTTACTATATGGAAAAATAGTTACTATTATGTATTTCTATATCACCATCTGTTGTGGGTATTACACCACTGATGAAACCTCACATGCTGAGAGCTTTCCACTGTTGCTCATCCATGTAACAGCCTCATCTTCCTGTTGCAGGAATAGTCCTTGTTCACTTCTCAGTTTATGACAGAGGGAGTCAGCTGTGCTAGTATGATTTTTTATTTGTTGTTTTTTCTTCTTCTTCTTTTTCCTTTTTTTCTATTAAGTGATATACCAGTCTTATATGATAAAGTGTCCAAGTCATTATTCTGTGCTTTTTGATCTGCGTTATATCCTTCTGTTCCTTATCATTGATTAATGATTCTCATAGACTTTTGCCTTCGAGTTCTTTTTCCACTATTTTTCATATTTTATGATGCATGCAGATGTGTGTGATAAAGACTCATCAATGTCAGTATCCTTCTACATCTATTTCATTCCCACAGATCACTCTATCTGGCTGGATCTTTGTTTGCCCCTTTCAGAGATGGAGTATTCAGGCTGTCTCTCACTGGTGCCCTGCTTCATGTTGGCTGTAATTTGTGTAGCTAAAAAATCTAAAATCTAGCATTTGAGGGTTTGGGGGATTGTTTGCTTTGCTAGCAGGATATGTCTCAAATTGAAGGTGGAGTGACTAAAGCTGTCACAGCATTAAGGTTTGGAAAATTTCAGTGGAAAAAAAGTTCAGTATAAAGCTGAGGGATCGTGAGGGTCAGGCTCTCCTCTTCAATGGCTGGTGTCCAAGGAGGAGAGGACTCTCTTTTGCCTTTGATCCAAATTCATGTATTGCTGAATCCAGTTCTAGAATCCAGCTCCTAAGTCTGGTTCCCATCTGCTGCTGAGTCCAGTTTGGGACTTCCCCAGTGCTTGCTCCACAGCATCAGTGGTGACAATGACATAATTGCCATTCGGGGTGGTGGGAAGGGGTTGGGTTCAATACTGATTTTTTATATATCTGATATTATTATTTTCATTAAAGTTGTTTTAATTTTCTTTTCCAATCCGTAAGTCTCTCTCCCTTATTCCCTTTCTCTTCCCCCTGGGGAAGGGATAGGGGTTAATAGAGAGTGTCCGTCATCCATCCAGTGGCCAGCCCAGCCCTAACCCTTGACAATAACTCATGTAATGAAGAGTTAACAGTAAAAGAATTTCCCATGAAACTGATATTCCAGTCTCTGTGAGTCCAGTTTTCTGTGTGGCTGATTCTGTTTCAAAAAAGGAACAAACAAAATAGTAAAAAATTTTGTACAGTCTTTACTACTTTAAATGTGTAGCAACATTAAAGAATAAGAAAGTAAATTTCAAGGTCAAAAGCACTGTTGTCATCTTATGGTCAATGCTATTTTCATTCACAGTATTTCTGGTAAGAATGCTCCTCGTGATGCTACAGGAGTGACGTAGATGTTCTTTATACCCTTGAAAATCATGCCCTGCACCGTTTGGAAGATGATCAGGTACCTTACCGGATGAACGGAGTCTGCAGCCACATTAGAGTCAGGATGTGTCTCAGGAAGCAGAGACAGATTTGATCCAGGAGCAATGTGTGAAAGCCCTTCAGAGGTCACACCGGAAGAATGATAAAAGATTTCTTCCTCTTTTTTTAATAGTCTGGGGAAAGCATTCTGAGCCCAGATGGCTACAGGAAAATAAATGAACTTCCACAATAAAGCCCATGGTTTTAGTGTTCAGACACCTATGGCTTCAGAAAGGAAGATCTCAATGTTTATTTAACTCTTGGATGTTCTATATTTTCTCTTATGTCTCAAAATGTACATTTTTAAACTTGCCAGCAAAAACTTTTGTAGTAACATGGAGCCAGAACCTGGAGGACAGAAAGCCCAAATATAAGTTGAATGTATGTGACCTGGAAGAAAACTGACACAGGCAGCAAGACTGCTGTGTCTGCCAGGTCTACGCAAGAGAAAGCAGAGAGCAACATCTAATCAGAGGACAGATACTTTGAATCTTCTACACAGTGTTCCCAGGTATCAGCTGTGATACCTGGAAATATCTGCTCATTTATATGCCACAACAGACAGATGTGATATATAGCTGTCTCTGTTGTTTTTCCCAAATGCCAACTGAGGAAATCTTGCGATTCATGGGACTCTGAGGAATAACTGCAAGACAGGTGGATGGATTGCATCTTGGTTTTTTTGCTTCTATTATTGCAGCTGAGTATCAGATAGGGAGATCCAAAATTCAAGACTGAGCAGTGTCCTAAAACTTAAAAAAAAAGCCAAAAATGCAAAATAATTGGCATTGCTTCTGCTTAAAGCCAGGCAGGCCGCCAGTTCCTACAGAAAAGGAGATTAAGGGATGAGAGAATTACTGAGTTCAAAGGTAGAACGCAACTGCAGAACACTGAGCCCAATTCACTGCCTGTGGGAAGGTTCTGTGAGAAAACCGGGGAGTCAACCAGCTTCTAGAAGAGACTTTAAGTATTTGACTGTATAAAACTAACGGAGGTTTCTGTGCTTGGTGCAATAGCTGTTCCCAGGCTTAGTGGCAGTATGACCTAGCTTATGTGTTTCCTTCTAGCGAAAAGAGATGTTCATAACAAAAGTGACATCAGCACCTCATTTAAAGCTTACTCTGCCCAAAGTTGCAGCCCCTCAATTTTTTTTTAAAATCATTTTTTCTGACTTGATCAGAAAGCACATTTCCACATTACATGGGAGGTAGTGTTTTCACTCATGCCATTTCACCTACCTTTTTTTCCCCTCCTTTCTCCATACAATGGTCTAAACTCACCATTCCTTGTTGTTCACATTCTCCTTTCTGAGCAGGCATTATACAGCCCACTCTCAACAGGTTTGGACCTTTCCTCTCTGATGCTAGGTACCTCTGCTCCAGCACAGATTACCTGAACTGTGACATGAGTCTGTTGCTCACCCAGTGACTGCCCTGAAGGCAGAGCTAGCCCATGTGCAGGGGGCATTTGCACTCTTCATTTGAATGTGATCCTAGCTGAACTGGAGTAGAGGATTTGATCTGCCTGGATTTTGAGAAGATATGGACCTACCAGAGGAGGTCATACTTGGAAATAAAGTGTAATGATCACCCTCTCAGCACCAATAAGTACCCTGCTACACACCACATGAAGAGGGGCAAGGCTTTAAGCAGGACCACAGAGAAGAAATGCTGGAACTGACATGTTCTGCCCTAGATATGAGGTGCTGAATCCTCTTGAGGAACTTTGGAGAGAAGCATCAAAGATGTTTTTTCTTTGAAGGCAATTTGCCACTTCAGAGGAAGAGGGCAAAATAGAGGCTTTAAAAGTCTGTGTAAGGAGAAGACACTTAAGAGTGTAAGGAGAAAGGCTTTAAGAAGCCAAGATATCTTTAATTTGCAAACACAATACCATGAGAATACATTCTCAGAGAACAGAGCAGATTGCTACCACGGTCCATAAATTAACTCTGTTCTTTGTGATCTTACACATATCTTACTTTGTCAATGGTCTGAAGCTATTGCTTCAGGCCATATTTGTTTCGAGGCCAGTCTGTCCATCCATGCTGCATGGACCACAGCTGTACCCTTGTTGGTCTGACAAGAGGAAGTACAGAGTGGCAAGCAGAGAAATCAAAGGCAGATTCAATCATTTTTCTTTCTAAAGAGTATTTTGTGCAGCCCCTTAATCCCAGATATCCATCTGTATTAAAGCAGCTGTCTTCTCCACTGATACAGGACCAGACACAGCTTACATCTAAGACTCAGCACATCCATCAGACCTGTGTATCACCCCGGACATACATGATTTGATGATAAGGAGTTTCTTCTGGCCTGGCATGACAAGGACCACTGTCACTTGTCCCACTGAGATTAATATGAAGGAGCTGAGAACACACCAGAAAACAAGAGTACTATGAATGCACTGACCTGGGGACAGGACAATTCCACATGAGGAGAGGGCATGTAGGCACAAGTTTTCAATACTATGAGTGTATAATGGCTGAATGCAACCCAGTATATGTGTACTTTTTTTAAAAAAAACAAACACTACCCTGAAAAAAACCATTCCAGGTTAACCCCAAATTTTTTTCGGTTCTTCACTTTTTCAGTGGTATCAGAAGAACAACAACTATTCACACAATTACAATTTTAATATCTGATTTGTAAATGCACTCTAACAGTAGAAATAATCCACTTCTGCCGTTCTCTGTGAATCTTCCCATCATGGCATATCCAATAATCTGTCTGCTTCTGATCTGTTCTTTCCATCCCTTTCCTTCCAATAAGAAAATGACAGTATTTTCCTTCCTTGTTCTTTCAGTAGAGCATGGTAAAAAGTACCAAAATATTGGTATATATTTCCATGTGGCTAAAATATTTTCTTGCTACAGTCCAAAGCCCTCAACAAAAGTCACCATACAGAGCAAAACGTCCTTGGTTTAATAGTTACTTCTTGGAATAAAAATTACAGTACAAGAGTTTATAAAACCAAGCTTCCTGTATATGATTAATGTATTAATGGTATTATTGATTTCTGTTATTTCTGTTGAAATTTGATATTCATCTTTCTTGTTCTACTAATTAATTCAACATCCAACAGATATCAAAAAGGTTCTCTAGTGATTATTTCCTTCTCTGTAGGGTTTATGAGATGGGCTTGATGATCTGATTTTCTACCTCACATTAGACTGACTGCAAAATGAAGGAGTATTGCTGAATGAGCCAGAAAAGTACTAATTATGAACACAGTTTTAAGCAATTCTTAAATCTCATTAACATTTGAATCTACTGTGCATTGATGAACATAGATATGACAGTGCACCAGGATGCTTAAGGAAATGGTATTGAATACATACATTTATATGTAATATATATGTATTTTTTTATATGTACATACATACTTATAGGAGAGTTGGGATGAATCATTACTTGAAGACGTGCATTTTAGTAGATTTGCTCCTCAGATGTGGTGGAGAGAAGAGTTCAGCAATTGCACTCCTTTGTTGAGGGCTCTTCTGGATCATATCTTGTCACTGTAGGTCAGAGATAAAGTATCAGAAGATGTACCTCAAAGAACATTGAGTATTCCCTCCTGAACCCATTGGTGCTGTGGGATAAGTGATGGCCTGTGTGACAACCAGAAGTCATCACAGGCAATCACTTCCTTCTCACATGGAACATGGGATGTCACTAGAAGAGAGCTCTGTCCTAATGTTACAGATCTCCACTTAATGGTGCTTCCTGGAATCATCTCTGCCCTGTTCAGCCTGCTTTTCTGCAGCAGCTTTTAAGGAACAGTACACAAGTCTGTGTTGCTGTTAATCACCTTTGGCTGGCCAAGAGACTGCAGACCTTACAGCATTCATCCATGACTCTGTCTCTGCCACGCTTGCCTACTGTAGTACAATTATTTTAAGTCGTTCGCTAAGGAGTGCTGCTGATGGAGGGAATATCAAATGTCTTCTTGCAACATTACCTCAAATAGGTATGTTTTTTTCAGTGATTTGTCATGTATATTTATACTGCTAAGGAAAATTAATTTCCCTTCTACATAGAAAAGTGATAAGAGTGAGATTTGGTATTGCATGATTTCTGTTCTATCTCTGCCTTTCAGTGCTATTTAACTGCCTAGAATAACTAATAAACAAATACCTAAGTAGATGAGCAGGGGTTTGCACACATTCCATTGAATTATAGACAAAAAAGCTTATGACTAGCTAATATGCTTTATGGTAAAAATGTTTGCTGATACCAGAGTGCATGGGAAATGCACACTCAGTGTATTTGGAGGCTTAGAAGTGAGCCACTTAATTTGATAGAGGAAATAAGCACCCAGATACTACCTGACTAGTAAGCTTCTCTGATTTTCTTTTACTTGCAGATTCTTCCAGGCAGGCCTAGAAAAGATTTGAAGCTGTACAAGTGAGGTATGCAAAAAAGAGAGCCATTAACAAGGTTTAACTTACAGTCCTCCCAGGACGAGCTTTCCATATCCCCATGTCTGCAGAATCTGGCTGCTTTTCAGGACTCATTTTCCCAGCAGGGCTTGATCCCATCCACACTCTGAACCCCTACAAACTTTGAAACGGGCAGAGCTCCTGAGGTCACAAGCTGATCCAAAATGGGCAGGAAGAGGGCTATTCCCCCATGTTTCTTGCTCCCAACTCCTACCCCACACTCACCCACAGGGCTGGTGCAGGCAGCAGGGCTCACGGGGAGGTGCAAGCAGCTGGATGGCTGTGGCTCTCTTGCTTTTTCAACCTTTTCCTTTTGCAGGGGAATTGAACCCCAGCACCAGCACCGATTTCCTGAGCTATTTGCTGGGATTGCCCTCTGCTGGGCCAGGGCAAGCTGGGCTCCCACTGCTGTGCTGAAGGCGGGGTAGGCACCCACGAGCCAATAAAATCACTGCTCCCTACTCACTGCTGCCATTACCTCCCTCTGTCTTGATGGTTCTTTCTGAAAAGTGATTCCTAATGGCATCAATGATTACTAAAGCAGGGTTTCCTTTGGCTGTAGGAAAGGCTTTTAAGGTCTTGGCTCTTTGGTCTCCCAGTCACAGGGAAAAGAGCAGAGAGAGGGTTGATGTAGAGGAAGCTGGGTCACTTTGCAGCTTGCCATGCCTGCTGTGGTTTTGTTCTCTTCATTTAGAGGCTGCAGGTTGAAACTGCACCCAGGTCTCACAGGTCTGGAAAAATGCTACTGATTCAGTCAATAATGTCTTCTGGTAGTCATCTATCACTGCAGCCCTTTCACTGCACCTCACATCAGCCAGGGCATCTGAAAACTCCAGCTTAAATGGAGGAATGGGTGGCACAGCTCTTTAAAATGCTTCCTTGGTTATTGTGTATTAGTATGTCCCTGTGAAAGAGCACGAGCAAGAGGGCAGCAGGGTGGGATGCTGCTCTTCGTCCTGACAGCTCCCTCTCTGGTCTGAGGAAACCCTCTAGGGCAGAGACTGTGCCATCCCTTGGAGCCACGCAGCCAGCTCAGAGGATGGAGGTGCCTGAGAGGCAGGGCAAGGGAGCATAAAGGTTGAGGAGAACGTAAAAGCCCTGCAAAGAAGTTGAGTATTGAGAAAAGTAGGATTCAATTAGCTGTCCCTCATGACCATAAAACTAAATTGTCATAGTCACTTTTTCCTTAAATGTACATATGGAAAGGGTGCCTTCAGAGACTTCATATAAATAATAATGTTATTATTTATGAACTGTAGCATTGGCTGTACTGGGTATGCTGGATCTCCAGATCTGCAGAGGCTGTGACTGTATCAGTTCTAACATATATGGCCAGGCTGGGTTAGTGGTTGAGTGAAAGAGATCTGGATCCTACCATCTGGCTGATGTGGCACCTCTGAATGGTTTAGCAACATTATGTTACTGTCCCTTTTAGTTTTATAAAACAATGAGAGGTGCTCTGGGCACTGAAAAACTTTGGCTTTGCCTGTCTGTGATTTCCCATCACATATACATTCGACATAAGAAAGGATCATTAGGCTCAACTTTCTCTTTGCATTATTATGCCCTATTGTAGTGAAATGTCCCCTGCAATTTCATCTGGCCATTATAATCTTCTGTGTATCTCAGCATGAACTGTAAGATGTGGGGTGCATTATTAATCAGTTGCCAAGAATTACAGTAGCAAACTGTATTTCAGATGTGCCTAAGCGATTTCTCTTGCTCGTATGTGCATTGTAACTTGCTATTACCCTTGCCTCATCTGGAACATTTAGATGGTTAGAGTATTTCACGTCAGTCTATTGAACTATGGGCTCATTTAGTACTTCACTTATAAAAGTATTATGAGTGGCTAGAAGTAATTTCTTGAAATTCCAAACACATGCTAGCCCGTGATCATTACAGCTTCCTGGCCTGCTTCACATCATTAGCTAGGTGTTAGCTGTAACCTGCCCCGAGCACAGAGCATTTTACCAAAGCAGTTTAGTGCACAGAGCTTCACAGTTAAGGATACTCTTCACAAATGTTTGTGCAGTGGGTGATCTGATAGAGCTGATCAGACTGTTTGCAGTTCTGCTTTATTTTATTATTGACTGGAATTTCAAGCTGACTTTTAGTAGGAGAAAATGAATCACCAAACAAGCATGTACACTGCTTCAGGTATGAACCACAAAACTCCAGGTAGCCAAGTAATGTCCAAACCAACCCAGTGACTGTTCTGAAGGAGAACCTGTTTACGTTACCAGAAAACATCTGTATTTGCATATGCAGATACAATTTGTAAAACTGCACCTCTTACTTATAAGAGAATTATTATTTATTTATAAGCAGTAGCTAAAAAGGAGTTTCAATGAGCTTACAATGTTGCTTAGAGTTGTAGACTTTTGATTCCAGGATGAGGGTAGAGCAGATTGAAGCAAAAGTTTATCTGGGCAATCAGCGAAAGGGCAGAGCTAACAGACCCCCTGCACTTCCTCACTTCATATCCTAACACTTCAGCAAATAATTACAAGTTAAGTATGACAGGAATCAAGAGACATATTGGTCCCTTACATGTGACCTTTCATCCTTATACCAAATGATGATATCCTTTCATATAGCCTCTCTTCATGAATTACTTTCTGCAAGACTTGCAGGACAAGGCCCATTGGAATTTAACCCCAGAGTGGAGGAATTACGATTTGGTGATACAGAGGCTGTGTATGTAGGCTTCTTATTGATGTACTTAGCCTGGCTCTTCAACCCTGGAAACCTGAGTAAGTGCTTTACAGCGTGTTAATAACTCACATTTATCTTGGTTCATAAAAATGCAGCCAGAACTAATACAGAAAACCCCTTTCTTTTAAGGAAGAGAGACATTTATAGAAGGTTTAGATTAGCTCAATGGATATGTAATGTAAGCAGAAAAGATGATTCAGTAAGACAGGAGCAAGATAAAAGCTTTCATGGTTCCTCTTGGATACAAAGACATGATAGCTGTGGTCTGATCTTTGCCAACATATTAATTCATTGTTGAACAGCTGATACTTGGCTTTTCTGTCCTTTGGTATCCCAGAGAGCCTTGGCTTGCTCAAAGCATGCTGTTGTACTCTTGCTCTGGAATATTTCTTATGGTTCCCTATGTATGATGTTTCCTGAACAGAAGGCACTGCTTTGGTTCATGCCATCCACACACAAGTGCATTTAAATGCAGTTTGGTTTAAAAAACCCTGTATTGTTATGCTTGGGTTGTTAAAATAAGTAATATTTGGAATCCTGCCTGCAGGGACGGCACAATGTACACACAAGTGCTGGTAAGCCCCCAGGTTGTGTTTGCTAGCTAGTTAGCTAGATGAATGTGGAAATGGAGACCACAGGTAGATGGCTTTATCCTTGATACGAGAGAGACTGTTCTGTATTCTTATTGAATATCCATTAGCAGCCTGGCCCCTCATTAACTTGTGACTCATTAGCAGAGCTTATAAAACCTAAAAATTTGGTAAAAGTCTGTTGTCTGAAAATCAGTTATTCAATCATCCACAAATCCAGCAGCACAGACTAAAGGGGGAACACTGTGCACACAGATACTGTAAAGGGGGGAACACTGAGCATATTAGGTACTAATACTGGGTTTCAAGGTCAATTTTAAGTGCTTGTTTTTATTCACAATCATTCTGCCACATAGAGCCTGTTACTCCAGTGGCTATTTCATGGTCATAGACTGACTGTATGAGCCTGCACCGCTCCTACTAGGATACAAGCATTGTCAGACAGGATCAAGCAGTTGTCTTCTGTTTCTCCTGCTCTCTCCTGTTCATAGTTTTGGTGCAGCTCACTATCTTGTCTCCACAGCACAATTTTCTTTCCTATTTTCAGTGGGATGTCCGTTAGGCAGTCTTGAAGCAGTCCTTGCTGTCTTAGTTTCCTGACATACTTGGGGGGGTGTGTTGTTTAATCACCCCAGGGCCTATTGTCTCTAGTCCAAAAGGCATGTGAAAGTTTGGCCCTTTGCCTGTGACAATTTCAATCAAAAATTCCCACGTGTATTTCTGTCATTGCTCAATATATGGATCTCTCATATCTGTTGGTCTGCCTTGATTGTCATCAACACTTTACCGCTTGGTCTTGACTTCCTGCAGTCCTGTATGACTGCACATGGGCAGACATAGATATATGTTTTCTGCTGATGTAGCAAAGAAAATTGTAACAAGGAGCCACAGTCATCATGCAGTTTTCATTGATCTGGAAAGCCACGCTGAGTGAGCACATTGGGGTTTAAGGTCCATCACAGCACTGCTGGTCTGTGGTGTGTGACTGTCCAAACCTATGTGATTAGCTAGTCTCCCTCAGAGAAGTTTCTGGTAATTCAGACAGAAATGTAAGCATGTTTGGACAATTCTTATACACTTTGCCTTCTGTATTTTCTCTGGATTTCATTCACGGATATCTCCATCTCCAACAGCTATGTTCCTTACCTGGAACACCATGAATGTTCCAGAGTCATTCCCTGGGCCAGGTCCCTGGCTGCAATGCTGCACTGCCTTGGGACTCCCAAACACAACATTTTTCACCTAGAACATCACCATTTCCATTCATTTCGGTATTCTTAAGTGGATAAATTGCTATTTCCTTTTAGTCCAATGTGGAATAGAGCTCTCCACAGGACTCTGTTTAAGACGGTTATGGCCATGGTGTCTGTCATGACAGGGGCTGAGCTTCAGCCAAGCGTATCCTCTTATGTTTTGCTGTTTCTTGACTTCCCTGATTCACTTCATACTCAAGACAGAGTGATAAACCTGGGGCAGTGGGATAAATTGGGAGGTTGTTCTCACATGCAAGTTTAAGCCCAAGGCTAATATGACAAAACAGATCTGAGACGATTACAAAGCCCTCTTCTCATTTCTGCAGTTTGAAAGAAATGATCTTAGCAGCTCACAGTGACAGAGTGCAGCTCCTGGGCAGAAGTTTCCTACCTAGGTTGTGCTTAAATTTTAGACTTTCTACAGGACATATATTAAAAAGGAAGAAAATAAATTACTGATCTGCAAGCCTGAGTGACAGATGAAGCAACTAGTGGCAGCCTCCTTCTCCCTTCCAAAAGCACAGGTCCTGATCCTGCTGGCAGTCGGTGAGGTGCTGCTGAGGAAATCCAAAGCACCTAGTTGCAAACCCCTGTATTTTCTGCACATATGAAATGAACTTAGGCCTTGACAAGGAGAGTTAATAAGGCAAACCAGACTAATGCAGCTAACCCACAGTCATGTGCATGACCAGCCATTTTTTATAGTAAAAAACTTATGGTGGGGCATCAGATCAGCTCCAGAAAGGCAAGTGGTAGTTATTGGGTAGCTTTATGTAGCCAAAATCTAGAAATCCCACTTTGGATCTTTCAAACCAAGAAACTAATATATTAATTTAGCACCAGAAGCTGCCCTGCTATTGGCTCTAAAATGGGCAAGCACAGTAGGATTGCGGTAAACCACAAAAATCCTAGAGTCCTCAGATTTTACCTTGCCAGAAGGAGAAAAATTAAGGTTTAGCAAAAGAACTGTATGATGGATGCTGCTTGAATTGCCAGCCAGAAGACAAATTGAGGGAGTCAAACTGGAGCCAAACAAAAAGTTCAGTATAAATCACAAGAAAACTATATTTTACAGGTTTGAAAACTAGCAAGCAAACTGGATGTAGGTAAACTGACAGCTGAACTGTCAGTTTGAAACTATTTTTTTGAAAGAGTTCACAAGCATTTCTAGCTCCTTCAGTGAGGTCAGACTGGACTTTTGGGGGTTTGGATGTTAAAATGTTCAAGCAGAAATTTCATGCAGCTGTAGCAGTGACAAGAAATGGATGATTACTAGCTTATTCCTGTGACTGCAGAGCTTCTTCAAGTGTGGTTTTCCAGCTCTTCCTTTCATTTCCTCAAGAAATGCCTTGATTTTGCTGTTTGGGATTCTGAGCATTTTGAAACACCTCCGAGGCATCCACTAGCTGCATGAGGTAGGTCCTCAAACATTGAGGAGCCACTCTGAGCTTTGCCCCCATTGGCATCATTCTCAGTTTAGACAGCAGGACTTCAGATGCTCAACACCACACCAGCGTTAAAGCAGACAACAAAGGCACCCACTGATTTCTACAGGGCTGACAGTGCACCAAGGAGGCTTTTTCTTAGGTGGCCTCTTTTGTAGTGTCCTTTTAATTGGCTTAGAATTAGGCTAAAACAGTAAGTCATTACTTATGTATTTAGGAAATGCTGTTGCAACAGCACTGGTTTTGACATTTAAATGTATGCAGCAAAATTAGCTGAGTTGGTTAACTCCCCATTTCAAATGAGAAGTGCTGCCAGTAGGTCAATCAGGCAGGGTTGCATGTCCACTGGGAGGCCACCTATGGCTTCAGAGAGGCTGCCCTGACAAAGCAATGCAGGCAGGGCCCTTGAAGGGCATCCCAAGTCCTGCTGTCTAATCAGTAAGGCTGCCTCTGGGATATCTTATAAGCGCTCCCACTGTAGTGGTAGGGAAACCTGAGGAGCAGCTGGTCCTTGCAGTGCCCTCCCCCAGTCTGGCCCCTCTGGAAGACTCTTCAACCACATGTCCAGCCCATAAACAGCAAGGCATTGCCAGGGACACTCCTGGCAGGACATCCTGCTCCCCTTCACTGGGCAGATATGTCCAGGAGAGGATGGACTTCCTGAAGCCATTCAGCACTACCACAGATGCTGCATCTCAGAGAAGTTTGTGTTGGCTCATATCATGCACCAGACACATTCTCATAATATGGTAATTTATTCATGAATATACAAGTGGCAGAAGAGGACAACAAACCTTTTGTCTCTTAAGGGCAGATATGAAACACTTAAACATCCATGATCCAGAATCTCACCTATCCTTGCTGCATGTTCAGATGTCTCCCAACATTTGATTTTTCTGGTTTAGATACCTATATGTCCTGTACTAATCAGTTAAGAGATCTGAATCTTTCTCACAGGTGTACCTATGTTGTTCCTTTTTAGTGTTATCATTTTTAAACAGTGGAGCAAGGAAATTTAAAGACATACTGTAGGACTGGTTCCCAGATAACAGTAAATATGCAAGATTTCAGAAGAACCTTTGCTTTACTCAGACTGAAGGAGTGCAGTTGTAAGCAAATAATATTTATTGGGAAGAAGCTATGAAATCACACTATAAAACCAGAAAATAGCTAAGAGTGACTCATTGAGTACTACAAATAAGCATGCACGCATTTATGATGGAAATATCTGCTCATACTTTAAATAAAGTGTAAACAAGTGAATATAAAATTTACTTATTTTACCAAAGCAAATGTAATCAATGCTTCTATTTTTTTGATTGCTTTTGTCGTTTTTATCTTGTCTTCTTTTCAATTCTGCCCTTACATGGCAGATTTCAGGCTAAATATTTACGTTACTCATTCCCGGGTTTTCTTAGAAGCTGGAATAATTCTATTGCAATTTACCAATATGATAAAACAAAGGAAAATCCCAGCAGAGGTGGAAGAGTAGAGGGACACACCGCATTACCTTTGTACTTGTACTGATTTTAGACTGCATGGTACTAACAAGCCAGAAGTATTAATCTGTTAGTTGTTACTGGTTTTGTTATATGGTTCAGGTTTTCATAGTTCCTCAAACATTGGCAGTATTCTTATTCTGCAACTGAATTAATTTGTTCTCTCATCTGTACATGAGAGATTAATTGGTCACATTCCCATTAGCATTAATAGAAGCTACTTGCAAAAATCTCTTGATGACTCTGAGCCAGTCATTCAATAGCAATGAAGGCCTAATTCTGCTCCAGAGGCAACTGTACGTTGTCTGCAGACCTGTGTGAAATTAGTAACAGTGGTGTTGTGGACTCAGTGTGCTGTGTTGTATCTTTTGCAAGTCATCCTCCTGAAGAACTGAGAATGAAGTTGTCTTGGCATTGAGGAGCATTCTCTAAAATAATGAGCTTCGTCTTCCACATTTTTGTCTTGTTCTAAAGCAAAAGAAAATATTTCTTATTCACCAGTATTCTACTGGTTCTAAAGAAAAAACAAACAAAAAAAACAACACAGAGATAGGAAAAAAAATAGAAAACACAGAGAATAATAAATAGGAGACATGGAGAAAAAACTATTACTTTAGTTAAACTTTCTCCTTTGAGAAAGATTTCATGGAACATAAAAATACAGTAAAATATACAAAGCTCAGTGTTATATATAACTGGACAAAGGTTTGTGCTGCCTGTCTAATGCAACTTTCTTGTTTCTCTTCTTGAATAAGAAACTGCTTAAGGTAAATCATAGAGGCAAAGTTATAAACTATAATCAATGTTGTTATCATCCCAATTTACCTAGTCAGATTTAGAGACTGCAGAACATTATGATACATGAGAAGAAAAAGTATTTTGAGCTATCCAGAGAACAAAAGCACAGGCCCTGATCCTGCTAGTAGTCTATGAGGTGCTGGCAAAGAAATCCAAGGCAACTGACCTGGATTACAACAAACCTGAGACTCTGACCCAGGGTGACAAACATGAAGGAGACTCAGAGAAGACTAACAGAAGCTGCTTTAGCCATAATCTTAAGAAAGCAAACTTTGTCTGGAAACCACATGAATCATATCGACTTCCCAGAAGCTGTTTGAAGGCTGGAGTTTGTACATAAATCTAATTTGTCACTGCATCTTTGACTGAAAGCACTTCAGTCTACGTTGTGGGGCTTCATCACCAAGTGCTCCAGCACCAAAGGTTTTTATGGTCTGCCACATGATCCACTTTGCAAATTAAACAGATTTTGTTTAGTTCTCAGTTTTCTGTAGGATGAATTACACTCTCATCTCAGGGGATAGAGCCTCATTTCTGTGTAAGAAAGCATGACTACTTGAACTAGAAAACAGACAGCATGTCTACAGTTTGATTTGAAGCTTTCAGTCCTGAATCTCATGATAAAACTGAGATTGAACCTCAGCACATTGTGAAATTATTTTTACAAGCTGGGGATGTGTCCCTAAACCAGTGAAGACAGAGCTGCCTATTTTGAAAAGAGAGGAAAAGAGATAGTGTATCTACTAAGAAGACGCAGGATAGTGGTTTATTGTTTTAATTGATCATAACTCTACTGGTTCCTTGATAAATCCATCTTAACATACCTGCACAAGGAGAATACAAATTAGAAGATGCATAATCATCCAAGCTTAGATGTGGGCCTTTCAATTGACAGGCTCAATAAATACAGTATAAACTAGAATTAAATAAAAAAACCCAGTTCTTTGAAGAATATTAACTCATCATTGATTCACTGGCCCTTTTGGAGAAAAATGTTTTCACTTTTACAGCAGTTGGTACCAGAATGAGTCCTCTGCCTCTATGTGGAAAAAAAAAAAAAGACTCTCTGTCTTAGTTAATGTGCATCTGGCATCAGAGCAAGCATTATACTATGGTATCGCCACCTTCATGAATAAGGAACATTTGATTTATTTATTAGTTTGAAAGTGAGAAGATTCTGGGAATTTGCTGTCAATCCAAAAGACTTTCTAATGTATTACCTGTTCTTCCAACTTGTACTAATGAAACTACAGAGAGAAAGAAACTAACAACTGAGTATTTTATGAGTTGTTTCCTAAGTAAACACACAAAGCAATGGAGTCCTCTATATTCATACTCCCTCAGTAGTGGTTTAGGACCTAAGTCACTTCAGGTTGTCACCCAGGTCCTAGGACACAGCCCCATGTAAGAAGTGCCTAGGAAATTAAAGTCTCCTGTCACCTATGTTCCAGGAGGAAGTGATGGAAAGGTTATTTCCTACCATGTTTTCTCATGATTGGTCACTGTAAAGAAATGGGGTAAGAAATGAGTAAATACTCACCCATTGTACCTTGTTGTTTATCAGTTTGCCCATCAGGGAGTACAGTTTAAAGGTAAGGTAGAACGTTTATTTGAGTAGCCCATCAGAGATGCTCCTTATGCAAGGTCTGCATCAGTTAACAATACTTTGCCATTCTAAAAAGATGGTATTTTTCTATTATATCAGAAACTGTAGACCTCCTGCAGGCTGATGAAATACTTTTTATTAGTCCCAAGGGCCTAGCTGTTCAATAAATTAAGAGCAGGAAATCCAAGACATGTTATCTCTTCTTTCTAACACTACCTGAATTAATTGGCAAATTGTTCTCTGTTGTGTAACAGATGCAAAACACATCATATCCCAGGCCTTGCTCCTTCTGAGACAGCCATCTGAGTTGCCCTGTTGCTTTCTGTGCAGTGGGTCTTCTGTATTAGATTTCAAAATTGCCTCCTGTCTGTGAGCATGGAGATCTCTACTGCCTATTGCAACACCTTTGGCAATAGGCTGATGATGTGCATGTAGACTGTGGCATATTAAGAAACGTTAATAATAAAAAGTGCCAGAAAATGTAAAGTATTGCTCCTTATTGTCATATATCCAAACAAGCAGTAAGGAAAATAACTGAATTTCATCTTAAAATAATTACTTGTCAGGGGTCAGTCCCTTGCCTATTCTAAACCAACACAAGTTTTACTGTTACCGTGAATGAGATCAGGGTTAGGGATGTAAAACTTAATAGATGCAGCTGATAATCAGAAACTTGCATCTGCTCCCCAACTAGAAAACAGTGTCATCTTGAACTCCCTCATACAAATATAGTAATTAGCTGTTCGCTACTTGCAGCAGTGTTCTGAACATTAAGCATGATGAGGTAGCTTTCACATAATGAATTTGGGAATTCCTTCTCAGTCAGACAGCTACTGGTAACAGAGAATTAGGCTTACTGTTCTTTGGGCACCTACAGATGGAGCAGTCAGGAGGTGTGTATTGCATGGCGAGATATGGGGATCAGATTTTGTATCTCTCCTAAGGTGCAGTCCTTTTTTTACAAAAACAGACAAATGAATTGTTTGTATTTGCTGCAGTTTTGTAGGCAATTTTCTGCTTGCTACACAGAGCTCCTTTCTCTGAATTCAAGCAGAACTGAAGGTAGAAATCTGAGCTCAATTGTCAGATGTAAGCAGGGGAGGCAGTGGGTGGCCCTGCTCTTTGCTGTGCCTCTGCGGTGAGCACCAGTCTCCCCCCGCTGTTCTGATTTCTCTTTCCCTCTGTGTCCTGTGGTGCCTGCTAAGTAAGGCACTTGCCACAATCAAAGCTAGAACCTCAGGACACAAAACCATCTCCGGGAGAAAACAACCTCTTCTGCACTAGACAGGCTGATTGAGGATGGCAGTGCACACAAGATAGCAGCAGCAATCCTGACCTCCACGTGGCTTAGCAAAACCATCAAAAATTGTATTGTTGTCTCAATTGTGTGTGAAAGCAATGACTAACAAGTGTGTTTTAGCAAAAAGGGAAAAAGGAGACAGCCTTGGCTTGTGCTGAGGATGTTCTTAAGAGACCACGGCAGGCAACAACAGGGAATTAAAACACCCTAATCCTGAGGCCAAGTGGCTGCAGAGGGAACACCAAATTTCCATAGCTGTGAACCAAACCTGTGAGCTACCCAGTCCAGCAATGGGTCTCTCCAGCAGTGAGCAATTTCAGCTCCATCAAAGAAAGGTACAGGAAGCACTGTAACAGTCAAGGGATAACCCAACCTCATATAAAATGCCTCATCTTAATTCTTAATTCGGGACTGGCTTGACATCTGAAATGAGAATTCATCTTGTCTTTCCAAATAGCACCTTTGTGTATACATAGTTGTGTAAAGACAGGTTAAGGGAGGTGGAAAAAAAGCATTTGTTATTATAAATTATTGTATACAGTACATACAACTTAGATGAAGAGAACATTATTATGGTTGCAAAGCCAAGAACAATCATTAGGACAGGTTGTGTCTAAGACTGACTGGGAGTGAGGTCAGATCACATCTTGGGAAAAGCTGTTCTTCTCAGTGCCTAGCTTTGTAGTAGTGGGCCCTAATTCTACTTCCAGGAACATATTTCTACCCCCATTCTCTTATCCCTTGAGACACTGTGCTCTGGTGTGAAAACTAGTTCTACAGTTCATGCAGGACTCTGTAAGGAAAAACCTGACACCTACACAATGCACATAATTTAGGGTGGATTGAAATTAAATTTCACTTAGCAAGATCCATTCCTTAGAGACTGTTCAGCATTAGGCTGAACTGCAAAGGCTGCTGAGTTTGAGGAGGAAAGTTTATGCCACTTAACCTGTACCTTTGAGCACCTTCATAAAGACCATTTTCATCTTCAGAACTGAAAAATTTCACATGATTAGATCCATTATGGCTCCTCTGCAGGTTTGCTTAGCAATCCTTTTTAAAAAGCAATTTTAAAAGGCAAACTAAAGATCTAATTCTGGCACTGAAGAGCAGCTAGACACAGTAACCGCTGGACCATTACACTAATTGCAACTTAAATGTTTTAAAGAACAGCCAGATAAGTTTACCTCAGCTTTGCAAAGGTATATTATTTAACAAACACACAGAGTACAGTCTTCTTTGCTATCTAGATAATGTAAAGGGGAGAACAAGGGGTTTTTGACTGTTGGCTTTGGGGGTTTGAAGGTTGGCTTTTTGATTTAATTTAACCTTCAGAGCCTATTCAATAATTTTCTTTACTCCAGACAATTTACATTGCCATGTTGTTGTGACTTACATATCATACTGAGCCATGTCGATACCACCTGAGGCGTGTGTATGAGCAAGGAAAACAGTAGAAAATTATGAAATGTATTCTGTGACATTTATTTTAGTTTTTTATAACACCAACTATAACATAGCACAGGCAAAACGCATGAGATCTGTGACTCTAGCCAGAAAAACATGGGGGGGGGTGGTGTTACTAAGTTTATCTTTATAATCTTATGAGGGTTTTTGACAGGATATATTATCAAGTTTCTTCTTAAAAGTGGAATCTTGCTAGCTACAGCAACTTATATATGACATACCAAAGCCAGACATCCTAGATAGCTTATATTAGTCCTAAGAATTTATAAAATCAATTTGTCACCATTGGACAGATTGGAAACTGGCTACTTGTAGGTCTCAGAATCTAACATGAAATTAAAAAACATTCTAAATCAGGTATGTTTCTAATGGAAGTTTGTATCAATTGGTCTTGGTTCTAAAAATTTTTTCCTGACAACAGCTGGTAAGCAAAAATATTTTCTGATAAAGTTTGCGGTTAATGGGAGAAATTGGAGGACTTATAAATAATGGAGGGAGATGGTCATGGGCAGAGCAATTGGGACCATTTAGCACACCAGCTGTCATAATCAATATACAATTAATACTTCCAGGAACACCAAATCCTTGATATTTTAACAGCCCTTCATTGTTTTAAATTCTTTGCCTTGATTTGGAGGTATTCTGAGATGGATAATATACTGGTGCCTTTCATACTCCATTTCAGCGCCTAAATTACTCTTGATGTTTAAAAATCAGTGTTTATATCTCAAAAAGTGCATGTTACCTGGAAAAGTCCTAATGACCGTTTGGCGCTAAAGAAACCATCACCACGGGAATGCTGGAAGCATTCTGCAGGAGTGGAGAAAAATTGCCTTCGTTCCCGATAGCAGTTGAAAAGACAAGGGTGTCCTGTCATTCAGGAGAATGAAGTGTTGGAAATGCTACAAAGGGTTAACTGGTGGAGCACTGGGACACAAGTAGGTAATAAACACAGACGAAAGGTTTAAAATCAGGATGGCACACCACTTCCCTCCTTCTTCTTTCTTGTTTTTAAATCTGTAATTTTTCCAAAAGAAATATTTTTTTTTCAAATATGTTTACAACAGAAAAGAGGAGGAGGAGCAGTCAGGAAGAGAGCAAAATGCAGAGCAGGAAACCTGAGCTCAGCATGTCTGTGTGCTGCTCACCTAACCAGGCATGGGCCTCTTCAGAATGTAATCCTGTTTGTGTCACTGTTTGCTATACTCCCTAACTGGATTAAAAAGAAAAAGAAGCCAAATCCAAATCCTCTGAGGGCTATCTTTGGAACATCCTCAGAGATTAATGACAGGCTCACGAATAGGAAACTGTTTATAAGACTCATTTGTGGTGTGCCTCTGGATTAGGAGGCTGAGGAATTCATAATAGTACCAGCACAATAATGGAGAAAAACTTAAACTTTTCAGGTTACTCTCAGATTACGCTGTCATTCTTCATTTGGGGCTAGTGTGATACAAACAACCTGTCTCTTTTTTGCCTGAAAGAAAAAGATGATTTTTTAGCGTTTATTTATTTGTTTGTTATTTTGCAACTGTTTGGGATTAATGAAGTGTGGTTTTGTGAATTGTGTGAAGTCTGGCAATGTGCTTGTTACCTCTGGCTCCACAGGCAGGACTATCTAAACTGACAACAAGCTTCTAGAATGTCTGAAACAGTGTAAAATAGGGGAAAAAATGAGCAGAACAAAGAATGTTTGAGACATTCTGTGTAACTATTGGAAGTATTCTGCATATTATGTGATATTCAAAACTTGAAATTGTCTATAAGAATAGTACTTTGAGTACTTCCATCCTCAAATTTGCAAACCACACAAGTCATATACCTTAAAAAATCATGGTAATGGCTTAAAAAATATATATTACAAAAGAAGTCATAGCAAAGTAAAACTCATGACATTTCTTAGGCTATTGTTCTTTTTGATGTTGTTTCTGAATATTTAGATTAAATTTTGCAGTTCCTTACATATTATAAGGATTAGAAGATTATTTTTTTCCAATGGTTACCGCATGTCCAGTTAATCCACAGATTAAGGAGCTGGTGCCCTGTGACTCTTACCAAAGCTGCTGGAACGGATTCAGTCTTGAGAGAAGTTGGTCTTTTGTAAGCCATAATTTCTTTAGTGACTGAAATTCAACTCTGAATAATTATGATCAGTGTTTGTGGGAACGGTGAACATGGAGAAACTTCTGCACTAGCCAAGGCTGATTGAAAAAACATCAGGTAGAAGAAAAGTGAGCAAGTGATTTGGAGACCTACTGGTCAGGCAGATCCCATGTGCAACTTTCTGTACAGAAATCTATGTGCTCTGGCTATTCATCAAGATTGATTCCCTCTCTTTTTCACTCATACAAAATGCCATCCATCATTCCTGGCTGACACTTCAATTTGTGTGCTGTAACCCCTTCCAAAGCAGAAGAAAAGACACACTTGCTCAACACTGAGCCTTCTTTTATCACCTGATATGAAAAGGTCTCTATTTTCCCCACTAATAAACATGGTTAAATGGCAGCACCTGGAATGCAATGAACTCAGAGACTGGATGCTTGATGCTGTACAAGTTATTATGTAGGAACCTCTACACTGAACAGCTGATGAGTTTTAGGTCTTATTTTAATTCAGGGTAGAAAAAAAGTATAGATAATATTATAGAAAGATTCTGCTGTTTTGTTGGGTTTTGTTTGGTTGGTTGTTGTTGGTTTGGGGGGTATTTTTAGTTAAAGGTCTTTTCAACTCTCCTGTAAGTACATACCAGCACAGCACAGATGATAACTAGATGTATATGACAAACATCAATTTAATTGCTTAGATTATCAATACATTAATGCTGCTTATACTTCATTAGTTCACTGTCTTATTTATGTAACACAGTACATTTGTGTTTAGTAATCTTAACAGTGGTATTTGTTTAATGGGTATTTTTCTTAATGCCAGACTGCTGATTACCAAAACCTTCAGGGGCTACAGAGAAATACAGCTGTAAAGAAGGACACAGTTTATATCTTATATATTTTTGTTCACTTGGATTGTGTGTAACATAGGTGCTGCTACTCCAGGATGTAAATAAGACCCTCTGTACAACTGATTCAAAAATATTTAAAAAAAAAATATAAAGTGCCAAACCTGAAATCTACTTGAGTAGTTAGTAAGGGAACTGGTGACCCACATAACCAATATTACCACATGACAAGTGTTTATTGCTTAGTTTAATTCTTTAGTCCCACAATTTTCAAGCCAGTTTCATGACTCTGAGGAATCTGTTGTGTATACTTGGAAATGGCAGTATTAAACCCCAAAACTTTACCTGCATGTTTGCAGGATTGGCACTTTACGTTACAGCCATGTATGCAGAAAGGAGCAATCCTCAGATGTCCTGCTGCCTTCTTACTAGTTCACATCACTGCACGTAAGCAAAATCCTTTAAGGTTATTTTTGTGATCAGTACGTTCCAAGCAAGGGATAAGTGTACTCTCTAAATCACTGCTGACACTAGAAGCCATTTTGTGGCATAGACCTTCTCTGCAGTTATCACTTGGCCTCTGATCTTTTCTCCTGTGATCTCTTAGAACAACCATGGAAGGTTTTATATTCCAAATTTTCCAATACCTCTTTTCCTGGTATTTTATTAAAAAAAAAAAAAAGAGCATTTTTAAAAAATTGAGTTTGAGATTAGGACTTTCTTAGATGGAAAGCAATACCTGCAAAACCCTAAAACCTTGCTTCCTCAAACACTGTGAAGTAGAAACAGTTGCAAAATTTCAACACAATGCCTTGCATATTTTTTTTCCCTACTGGGTATAAATCAATGTGTGAGTTAGGCTATCACCATTCAAAGGTAATAATTCCATGCTAGATGTGCAGCTCCTGGATCTAATGACAGGGGCTGATACAGGGAAATTCTAGTGAAGAACTGTCAGTTTTCTAAATCACTCCTAATTGCAATTGCTGCTTTTTGATACTACAAGCCTCACCTGTGCTTATGAGCTTGTTGAGACTGTGGGAGATAGTTTTGGAGTGGGAACTTCCAAAATTATTTTGATTGTAGTTTTAATTGGATTCATTAATTATCACTGAGCTTTTAAATTATTTTCCTGTTTGTCAGATGTTCTGTATTACACAAGCAGTTAAAAAAACCTGAAAACCATATTCTGTAAATTTAAAGTGATACAAACATATTTTCTTTGGGAACTAGGTTAGGTCACAAGACACGAAAGAGCTGTTGAATAGTCACAACTTTTCATCTGCACTGATCTGGGTTGGATGTGAAAGGTTTTGTATCCTATTAACATCTCCTGAGCTAACCAGCCCCTTAAATGTGATTACCAGGATCACGCATCTAAGCCCTTCAAAAGGGGTTATGGAGCTCTTTTGATCAACTAAAGAAAATATCTGGCAAAGCTCAGGGTTGCCTCAGAGAAATCCATGCATTCAATAGATAACTCATGCTTTTGGGCATGCTTTGTAATTCATTATGGTGGATGGTATTTACAATCAAAGGAATAATAAGTTAGCTGTAGACAAACTCTGTGGTGGTTTTCCTAGAGGATATTTACTCAGGTGTCTCAGGAAGTATTGTTTCTCTGTAACAAACACCAAAAGGGGAGGAGTTCCTTGTATTTGCTACAGGCTGTGCTCAGTTAAGCAGCCAGAGAGGTCAAAAAGCAGTTCCCTAGAGAGGTAAGTTCTTTAATTCTTATAGTGGTGGTCTCTCTTCTGCTAGTTAAACAAGCTTGTTTATTTTCTTAAGTTATCATCTATATATCTGCTGATCTTTTTGTTCGTCACTTGTTATTTGCATATGTACATAATTAGCCATCAAAACATTTCCTCGTGTATAGAATAGTATTAAAAGCTCAATTAAAAAGAAAATAGATTAAAAGAGGAAATACATGCCTTAGGTCCCACAAGCCCTCCATGGCTGAGCTTTGCCCAAAATTCAGAGCCTAGCAGCAGGAGGATCTCTTTTGTAGTGAGGTCCATAGCATCCAACACGGCAGGATCCTGACGATACCTGGATGTAGTAAGGATTTTAACAATACAGGAAATATTTTATTGGTGCCTCAATCACAAGAGCATCTTTTTTTCTTTTTGTCACTAGAAGCTTCTGGGAACATAAAAGTCTGAGTTTATTAGTTCTGAAGTAAAAGAGGTCCATTCTACTTATGTATGCTTTGGCCCATTATATTACAATGAAGAGTAAGACTTATTCTATAAGCAATTGTCCAATGTGATCTAATGTTGAAGATGCTCTGAACAGGTGTCTGTTCATATTGCTTTCACATTTCTCACATAGTAATTTAAAAATACTTTTCAGATGTACAGACACAATATTTCTGAAGTTAAAATGATACTGAAAGGCAAGGAGAGTCTGAAACCCATCTAATTGCAATCTGTTAAAAAGATAGTGTAGTATAGATGCTGTTTCATGGCATTAAGCACAACTTAACCTCATACTAGGTACAGCTGAAGATGATCACAATTTATCTTTTAATATATATCTAGATATTGTCAATTAATATATATATAGCTATTGTCAATAACTTGTCCTTAATGGTTTCAAATGTATTTTGGAGGAGAGGGAGCATATACCCACATTCATTCAGGAACTTCGAAATCTCACCTGGAAGGCTTGCTAGAGAAAACCAAAGCCATAAATTTTGAGGAAAAAGAGAGGCAAAAGCCAAGGCATGTTGAGATGTAGAAAAAAGAACATGAAGGAGTGAAAAATAAAGGAAAAGTGTGGCTATGCTGCAAGACACTGAATGTCACTTAATGACTTCATGCCAAAGTTTTCCAGTACAATCTGCCTATTTGACACATAGATTGTCATTCATTAAGGTCTGAAACTCCCTGTTTGTGTGAACAGTGCCTACCTTTATAGGCCTCAGCGGCTGGTTGTGACTTCACTAGTTTAAACTAGGATCCATTCTGCAGCAACAGGCCATCATTGCTTACACTTCATTCAGGATCATCTAAATGAAACAGATATTAGCTTTTGGGAGTTTCACAAACCAGTTCACCTAAATAATTAATTAATGCAGAAGACTAAAGTGTATACAACACTTCAAGTGGACTCAGTTGGCTGTGTCACATCATGGATTTTTGCCTTTGAGGCCCCTTCGACAGAAGAGGGAGTTCTCATACGGAATTTCAGGTCTTCAGAGCTAAGGGTCAGTGACTTTGGCACAGATACTGAGATGCAGACAAGGTGGGCAGCAGTGGCTTTAAGACAGCAGTGCTAGGAGTGGAAGGAGACATATGAACCGATCGCTGAAGTTATTGTTTTTTCTGATTCCTAAGATTGTGCCCAAGCACTTCTCAGCTCCTTGCTCCAGGCCACAGAAAAATGCCATCTCTGTCTGGGAGGAGAGGTATGAGTGTCCACCATCCCCTTTTTGAACCTGAGTTTCCATTGAGAGGTTTCTAGCCTTTTTTCATGGTGCACTCTGGTCAAACTTCTGCATGATTGGAGGATTAGACTGTCATGCTTCTGCATGTGACCTGCTATCCAGCCAGACACGTGGGTGCTAGGCACTCATAAGCACAACTAAAATCAATGAAAGCTTTACTTAGGGAGGAGAAAGCTTTGCACAATGTTGCTCACGTAGCAATTCAACCCTAAAAGATATGGATTTTTTTGCAGCTAAGGCCCTATTCTACTAGTGCTTCAAACTCCAATTAGTAAAATGGGATTATAACACTAGAAAGCTCATTTTGTATTTTTATAGGGTCTCAACTAGGGAGGAGGAATGGTTATGAAGGGACAGAGCAGCCAGCAATGAAAGGAGTTAATAAAGACTGTACGGCACCTTAAGCTTTCCCTCATAAATTCCTATGTGCATAATGCTGTGCACAGTCCAGAAATTTCTCCATTTTTATAAAGAAGTGCTTTGATGAAGGAAATTAAGGAGGCTTCTTGTCCTTATAAATATATGGCTCATCGCTGTTTAGCTTTGGGGTTTAAGAACAGAGAAGTTTCTATTGGTGATATTTCCACAGTGAGGAATTTTATGACTTCTTGTCCCTGTGATTTCTTTGATGTCTGGGACAGGATAAGCAGCCTTTTCCATCACAAATGTATTCACATAGAAATGTGAATGAGCCACTCATGAGCTACCTGGTCTCTACTCTGCTTTGGTGAAAGACAAAGAACATAACTCTGAAACTGTCAGCCCTGCCTGAAAATAAAAATTTTCAAGTATTATTAGAAAATTGGAAGGAGACAAACTCAACATAATGGCAGAAATCTCCAATAGAGGCACATGTTCCTGGTGCTGATTAAGTTTGGCTGCTACTTCGCAGTGTCAGGGGTCCTCCAAAGAAAACCCAAGAAGCATAATTAAAGCCTAGTTCATATATATTACATAGGAGCTGTATTGATAAGAGATCATTCATTTCCCAACTTTTGAATACTTTGTCTTGCGATTTCACCCTCCTATCATGTGTTATATTTGTGTTGTGCTGCCGTTGTGTAGCCACCTCTCTGTAACAGGTAATAACATAAGCTCTGTGCACACACCAGATCTCAATTATTTTTAGTGGTCCGGGTAAGCCCATTAGGTTTACACAGCCAGGGCGGCCTCGGCAGCCCCAGGGCCACGATTCGCAGCTCTCCGGTACTAAGTCCGCAGCCTCTCTGGATGCTCCGTGGGCAACAGGTAATCCCCGCTGGGTGGCTCAGGTCCCGGAGGCTGTGACCCCGCTCTGGACACTGCGGCCCCGGGATCCCAGGTTGGTGCTGGCCCGCCCGGGTCGGGGCTGCTTGGTGCGCGCCGTGTTCCCGGAGGGGAGGCCTGGGCCGCCCCGGCGCCCCCCAGCGCGCCCTGCCTGGGGCGGGCCGAGCCCTCCCGGCTTTGGCGGCGCTCGCAGGAGATTAAGAGGGCAAACCGCTCATCCGCCTCTGACCCCGAGGCGGGACTGAGGCCGGGGCCGTCCGGAGGAGGAGGGCGGCGAAGCCGAGGCACGGTGGCCGGAGGTGGTGCGGCCCCAGCCCCCTCGGCGGGGCTGGCTCTGCGGGGACCGGAGGTTTCGCTGTGGGTAATCCCCAGCCCGGGAGCGGCGCGCGGGGCAGGAGTGGGGGGGGGTGGTCCCGCCGCCACTGCGTAACCCAGCTCCCCAGGGAGCCGCGCTGCCCAGCGGCCACGCCTCGCCAAGGGGCTGCGGGGCAGCCCGGCCCCCGGCATGGGGGCCCGGCCCCAGGAGGGTGGTGCGGCAGGCTGGCCGGGCCGGGTTAGTGTCTCCCGCCGGCAGCCACCGCATCGGGCTAGACGCCGCGGGGCGGGCAGGCGTGGCCGGGGAGCGCGGCCTGAGCGGGGCTGCTCGGGCCGGCAGGTGTGTGGAGAGTGCGGGTTGGCACCGGCGCTGACCGCGGCCCCTGGGCTCTCTCGTTTAGACCCTGGGGTGAATTCTGCTTGTTTCTATTTTTTTTTTTTTTTTGTCTTTTTCCCCCATGAGTTTCTGGAGGGTGTTCAGGTGGGATGCCTGGGACGCTTCGTGCTTACGGTGAAGCCGACAGGGTGCTGATGTTGTCTGCAGGTATAACTTCCTCCTGACGATCAGTGCTGGCAGATTTTCTTGTCTCCAATGCTTTCCTTATCTTGCTATCAAATGACGAGATCGCCTTAATTTCAAGCCCTGCCGAAGCTCATTGATAGAGCTGCTAAATTAATTTCGAGTTGTCACTTTGCTGATGTTAGAAGTTCCGATAAATGGGGAGTGAGTGAGATTGCACCATATTGATTTTTATGGCCTTATAAAGTTTACTGTGTTAAAATAGGAAAATTAAGTGATGCCTTAAGCTTTGAAAGCTGAATTCTTTGCTGATATATTGACCTAGTGTGTAGTCATTGAAAAATTATTCTCGTCACTTGCAATGCGTCTCTTCTGGGAGTCACAAAATGAGCTGGGTATGATTCACTTCATGGATTGCTAATGTCAGTTCATTACTTCTGGTGGCACAAAGTCCAAATACAATTTGATAATGAACCATTCTCCCTTCCTCATTAATCTTGTTTTCATGATCGTAATGCCCCTGTGTAAATACTTTCTGTTGGATGACAATTGCCACAGAAATCTTTAGCTGTCAATTTGTTTTCAAAATATCAGAGCTTTTAGAATTGACTGCTTTAATTAAATGTAGTGTTTTGTTTCCATGTTCTTTTATACTCTCTTCCTATAACTAAAGATTGACTTAAAAAAATTGTGATCCTGTACTGATGTCATGCTTGAGAGCTGAAGATTGTCATCCAGTGGGTAGTCCCTATGCATGAGATTAGATTGAATGCTTATAGCCCTTGCCGATTCTTTAACTGTTGCTTAGAAAAACCCCTCCTTAGATGGAGTTTCCTGAGAACTCTAAACCTCAGCATGCTTTAGTACTTTTACTGTTGCTGGGCATGGTGGGGAATGGAAGAAAACCAAGATGGAACTTAACACTGATGTGGATCTCTTCCAGCAGTGCCCTCTGAGAACGTTCAGAAAGTGAAGAGCTAGAGCCTCAGATGAGCAGGGCTGTCCAGTTCAGTCTGCAGCAAGTTGAAATGTCAAGATCAGCTGAATAATAATCAGCAGATGAAATGTCAGTGTGGACACCCAATATGCATTTATCAATAGAAGGAGATCAAGTACCAATACCACACAGTACTGTTTCTCTACTGCATGTAGAAGTTTTACAAAGGTCAAGGAGTACAGAGGCATCAAGTTTCTTTGAAAGCTGTCTTGCTCTGTTGGGAAAGTTGTCACTAGATGACAGTCAGCAAAGAGGAAAAGTGGTTTTAGAAACAGAAGAAGCAGTTACCCAGCCCTTCAGAAAGAGAACACTAAAAAGTGCTTTCAAAAAGGGATCTTTTTTTTTTCCCTTGAGCAGCCCTAAGATTAATGTATATACTTTGAATTGTGCCTAGGAAATACATTGTCTGAGATTAAGCTAAATTTATCACCACTTCTTGTCTCTAAATGCTTTAAATTAACCATTTATTTATGTATTTACATTAATTTAGAGTGGGGTTGCTGCATTCAAAATTTCCTTGGTAATGTCACTGCGTGGTTCTTGCCTTTTCTGTGCATCATCAGACAATGTCTAAGTCACTTTCTAACTTTCAAGTGATGAGATGTGGCTGCCTTGCAGTTTCCCTGACTGTAGCGTAGAGCTGATACTCATTTTGTCAGTTGTCAAGCTATAACTTTTTTTTCAGCAGTTAAGTAGGATAGGATTCATTTCACCTAATGTCTGTATCTGAAGCTGTATAACTGTGTTCCTGTTGTAGTCAATGGAAACTTAGCCAGTATAATCTGTGTGGAGTCTGAAGAGCAAGTCTTCTTATGTTAAGGTGAATGCTAACCAGGTCAGGTAAATAAATTTTTGATTGACTAAAATGGGATTATAGTATCTTGCCTAGGTTGTAAAAAGTATATTGTACACCTGTCAATTTTACCTGTGTCAGCGCACAACAGTGGAAGAAGTAGACTGACTGTTACAGAAGGTTAAGTGTGTTCAACTTTTGACAAATGAAATTGAAAAAAGGGTTGTGTTCTAACCACTTTTTTTAACTAATTGCCAAACTAGATAATCTGCTCAGACTGAGCTTGGATTTGACTGTAGTGCCTGTTCAGATGTAGGTTGTATCATCATCAAAATCAGAGGCCACGTATCCTGCAGAATCAAGTAGGGGTGGTATTGGACTTTCAAGAGCAAAACTTATTCTTTGAATGATGGATGAGATAGTATGTTGCATAAATGGCTCATTACAGCTACATTTACACTAGCTCAGGATCTGAGCTGCAATCCATGCTCATGGTTGAACAATCAAATTATTTGGACATTTATCCATAAAGTGCTAGGTGTTAGTATGATGAATGGCATGTTCTAGCTTCATACTATTGGCTTAAGAATTCCACAGAGCAACCTTTGACTTTCTTGCTAAGCACTTGTCAGTACACCATAAACTCGTGAAGTAAGAGGATGTGTGTTCTGGGCTTTTGTTGTGCTATTGCATTGAGTATTTGAAGGCACCACTGTGCCTTGTGATCAGTACCAGACCAAAGAAACTTATAAACTAGGTATGGGATAAAAGCATCAGGTGTTGAAAAAGTGAGCTGAGAAGGTTTTTTTCTTTGATATAGCAAGCCTCAACAGTCACTACATGAACATTGCATGCACTTTCTTTTTCTTTCTTCCTCTTTTTTTTTTTTTTTTTTTTCTCCACTAGCATCCCTTAGGCAAGAGTTTTAAGTTTCAGAATTTGAAGGAGTACGACTGTCACCTCCACAGAGGTAACAGACCCAATAGGCAATGAACGGTCAATGTAAGCTAGTGTTGCTGGTTCCTGACATCCACCTCCCATGACACATATGAAGATGTCTGGTAGATTACAGCACAGGATACGTACAGGAGCTCTCTGGTTAAACACAAGTGGAGTTTGCAACGGGAAGGGGGGAATGGTGTGAACAAATAAAAGATCAACCAAGACCTCAGTAGATGTGTTTTGAACTGAACCAATGAGGTCTGGTTCTAATTTTCAAGACAAGAAGATTGTTGTAGCCAGGATACAAGAAGGCCGGATTAATTTTAGTCATACATGAATATGTATCTTCTTTGCTAGTCATATAGGCTCCCTTTATGGAGAAAGATCAATGACAGGAGGCAAGGTGCCTTTCTTGTTTTATCAGCTCCTATGGAGAAAATGGATATACTTTCATCC